>JAUIMM010000601.1:6970000-7560777 GCA_031769625.1 Taudactylus pleione
ACACAACAGGGACTAAAATGCTACACACATGGCTGGCAATAAACTCTGCACACAGAGGGGCTGATCCTGAATGAGACGGATCTCTGTACATGGGCACAAATGGCGAGTTTTAGTATGCAGCGTATGCACAGATGTGAATTTAAGTCCGTCCTATTCTGAGTCATACAGAACTTGGCGGGTCCTGGTTTTCAGTGAAATTAGGCGTAGCAGGGTGGAAACAATGTGAGCGCACGAAACTCCCCCATCTATTGGGAGTGTCATGGCAGTGTTTATGGGCGTATATCTAAAGCTCTGTGCAATTCTGAGTCATGCTTATGGGAAGGGAAGCCTCTAGTTACCAGATCTCTTGCACCTAGCAAGTACAGAAACTAATGTTGACGGTTGCATCTGCTGTAAAATCAATGGTCAACACTGGTTCCTGCATTAGGTAGTAAATTAGGCTTCTGTGGCTGCAGACAAATACTGTACTGCCACTTTGCGGGCAACTTAGAATCAGCCCCAGAGAGTGCAATACCCTACATACTGTAACAATACCCTACACCCTTCCATCCTACAGTATATTATCTTATACACACATACATACAGTACATGGCTAGGCTAGCAGTACATTCAATAGGACTTGTAATTTCTGCTATCCTTAAAATACTTTTTGCTCTACTAACTTTTTATCTAGGGAAAGTTTCCTTGTCTTCAAACATTGGATCCACACAGATATATAGGTATATATATTTAACTAAATATAAAAAACTATTAGAAGTAATACATGTTACACTAAATTATATTGTATTTTCATTGACTCTCTATCAATTACATACATCCATCTTAGACCCCCGCTTCTGTCTCTCTCATCTCAGTCCCATCTTTTTTTATCCTCCTGTATGTCAATCTCATCTCTGTCCCTCTCCCGCATGTCTCTTTCAATCATCTCTGTTCCACTCCATCTCTCACTCTCTCTTATCTCTGTCCCCATTTCTCCCATCTACCTCCCTCTCAGCCTGTCTCACATTCCCCTTTGGCTGTGTGTCCAGGAGCCAGGCAGCCAGTGAGATCTGCGAGGGTATGGGGCGGTGTTTTAATACCTGTAGGTGTTAAACACATAACATATAAAGATTTTTTTAAGACCACGGCTTTATTTTGAAATGTACATTATACACTGTTAACCTGTTTGTTCTTTCTCTGTCACAAAACAAAAATCAACTTACAGTAGTTTAGTATTTTCCACACAGACACTGGTAGGATGCCTAATAAGTGAATTGACACTAGTTGAGTCTTGGAACTGCTTAATCATCAATCAAACTCTAACTTAACACACTCATAACTACCTTAGCACTGCTCAGTCTTCAATTAACATCACAATTAACTCATTCATGAGATCGGGACCTATATAGGTGCCTCCCAAATCCTGGAAGAACATTAATGTACAGTATGCCACATCCCTGAAAAAGTCAGGAAAACCATGGGTGAAATGCGTAGGTTAAAGACTTGCTCCAATGACTGAAATGCTCCAGTACTACTAACATGATCTTAAACATGACTATAAATCAAACATGCAATGCAAGGGTGACACTACTGAAAACGGACAAAAAACAGTCACAAAGAACATATGAAATTAGCAGAACCCTCTCTGTTGAAGGATAAAGACATGCTCCAATAACTACAGTGCATCTGCACTATTGAAGCAACGTTACCTAGCACTGAAGAACACACTGTAACTGTAACATTGCTAGGACAAGAATCAACTAAAGCAGCTGGAAGGAAACTAAACACTTCTTAAGTAGAGCCATTTCTGCAGAAAAGCAGAAGAACAGAGCAGTGTCCCAAATCACTGCTGAATATGAGATGTGGGAGAACCCTGCTGCCTGGGGAGAACCCTGCTGCATAGGGAAAATCTCACCTAAAGAGAAACATCTAGCTGCCGGCAGCACAGCACGGAACCCAAAGTACCAACAAAAAGTGAGTTATTAATTCTTCTATTATAGACTGTATCACTTACAATAGCACTATTGTAGTGCATAAGAAATTTGCCTGCATTTCCAGAAAATACGAAAACTATACCTCAATATCTCTCATCAACTGAACTATTAACTCATTTCTAATTCATAGAGGAAATGGAAACTTTTCACTGTTTGTCACTGAACTGTTACAGATGGAAGGAGACTATTCATAACTGCTCACACATACGGATATTCAATATTTAAGCAAGTCACAGATTTAGCATCTTTGAAAAACGAAGTATCTGTGATACCTGTCACAGAAATAGGATTTTCTGTGCATGCAGAGAACTAATCAATATATGTATACATTGTTGTCTTGCTACATTTTCTTTTTTTACCGCAAATAAATCTTACATTATGGCATCCTACCTCCCAGTACATTAATATATGTTAGGACACACTCCAGCTGCTGCACCTGGCACACAATAAAATAAGCTTGAACATACCCACCCAGGCAACTAGCTTGTTCCAAGGTGCGCATGGGGTCATTTTCCACATTTGTATATTTTACTCAACACGCCACATCAAAATGATAATACAAAGAGAATCGGAAAAGCAATACAATACTTCAGAATTTTTGTTCAATTACAAATCACATTTTTGTTGTGCTTGTTACTTGTAATTTAATGTAAAGACAATATATTGAAAACTAACACACTAATGTACTGTATAATCTTTGAAAAAATTAAATGGACCTTGACTCTTATTGTTCATCATGATATTCCTCAGACTAGGTTATAAACAAAATGACTCCCTTTTAAAAACTTTAAAATGTGTTCTCCATTTTCCCATCTCTCTCTGGATCCCAGTTTGACTATAGGATGGGATGCATCAACATCCTGCCACTGATCGCAAGCAAAGCGGTATTTAGTAGCACCATATGCTTGTACTACCATTACAGCAAAGGACAGCTCTCCTGATAAGAGCTGACCTTTGCGATGTAAGGACTACCTGGTTAATGACCCGGGAGTCCTGCAGTGCACACACTCCCATCAGACAACGCATGCGTGAGCTGCGAGAGATACCGATTGGATCCCTCTCAGAAAACTATGCGGACAGAAGCCTATAGGCTTCTATTAGACAATGTCATCTATAGATGGCATTGCCTATCGGGTCCAAGCTCTGGAAAGTTTTGTGTCTTGGAACTTGGTGCATATGGGGAATGTGGTCGAACTTCCAAAAACTGCATTTTAGTGTTGATGCATCCCACCCAATGGGGCATATTCAATTGGGCATGAGGTTTAGCGAAGAAAAAAACCTTGCGCCCAATTTTGGATTACCGTGGGCATGCACGCTCCCGATACCATCGGTATCCAATAAAAAAAAAGTGGTCGCTGGGTTTTCAACTCTGAAAACCCTGCGCCACGTTGAAAAAATAAATAAATCTGCACATACCTGCCCGGAGGTCTCCGATGGTCTCCGCGGCTCCTGGTGGCCTCCCCTCTATCTTCTCACTGGTAGGGGGCTGCTGGAAGTCCCGGGGGCTACTGGGAGGCTCCAGGGGCTGGTGGGAGGGGCAAGAGCTGCTGGGAGATGTAGTTCACTGGGGGGCCTCATACACACACACTCTTACATACTTACAAACACTAACAAATACTCACACACACTGACATACTCACCCTGCTGCAGAAGACCCGGCTTCCAACGCTGGATGCAGAAGAAGATGCAGAAGACAGCACTGCAGAAGGCAAGTAATTATGGACTAATTAAGCTAATTGGAAACTTCCAATTGCTTAATTAGTCCTCAGGGTGGGTGCCGCCAGGGTGCCAGAGCAAGTCCCACTGATTTTTCCTAAAATTAACGATTTTAGAAAAAAAATCACACTTCCTCTGGAGGTGCTTGAATAAAAACCTCCCAACGCGCAAAAAAAAAAAATCTGCAACTAACTGAATAGCAAAAACCCCAGCACCTGCAGGAAAAGCTTCGCAGGTGTGGGATTTTTGCTTTTCTCACCCCCAATTGAATATGCCCCATAGAGTCATATAAATAAGACTGGAAACTTTCAAATATTCTTCCTTGTGGGGGCTATATTGATTATCCGTATATGTGCGAGTTGAATACATTTATGCAATGAGAGGTCTTGTTTTGTTACCGTTTTAAAATTGTGTGTATGTGGGGGCGGTGTTTCAGTTTAGTGCTGGCTACCCCAAAATCAGGTGAAAAACAAACACTGGGAGGTGGAATCCTAGCAGGAAGTCCCGCAGTGTGGGGGTCCCCCCCCACCATGATTCCAACCAGCCGCCAGCTATTTGAGCCTGCAAAAATGCATGCAGCACCTCCTCCTGCATATAACAAGCCCTGGTGCCAATAGTAGCAGGGCTCTTGTCCATACAGGATACCTGGTGGGTATTGGGATAATAGTGAAAAAAAAATAGATAAGAAAACACTATTGCCATTTTCAAAGTACAAGTCCAATAATGGTGCAGTTGCCAAACATGGCTTTCAGGACAAGCTGGCACTTAGAGAACCACAAGTGCCAGCTGGGACCTGTAGATCCCCAAGGAAAAATTTAAACAATACGGGACGTATATTTTAGAAAAAACACAGTTTAATAAATAAACACCCACACGGCTAAATTTCAGTTTTCTATAGTAGTCCAATTGGATAGAAAAGTAGCCCCCTTCCCTCACACACACAAAAAAGAACACAACTGGACTGCGTACAGTCAAGAGGATAATTAAAATATCTCCTGCCACTATTTTCTATACTTTAGCTTTGAGACTGTACTTAATATGTGGCTTTCTCACAATTACTTGAGGTCAAACCATAAGAAATACCAATATCAACTATAGGAGCAATGATAAGCACACAGAAATAGTTCCAGCCACACCCAGTCTGACTATTTTCATTATCTCGGTCACTGCAGAGAGTGCAGATATAACTTTTTCTTTTTTCCTTTTCCCACAACCTCATGGACTACGTCAGTACAACTGGAAAAGGTAAGTATTTGATAAAAGAGGTGTAAAAGTAAACTGTGTGTCTGATTATTTATTAAAGTTTTTTTTCTAAAACTATTGTACTGTCTTTATTCACATTTTTCTTGGTGAACTACAGGTCCCAGCTTGTCCTGGTTTCAGGGCAAGCTGGTACTTGTTATTTTCTAAGTGTCCGCTTGCCTTGGCAGCCCTGTTTATCAACCACGTCATGCCAATGGCAAAATGTTTTTCTTTTACCTTTTTTTCACCAACCCCCATACCCATGCTGTTGGCACCAGGGCTGGTTATAACAAGGAGGAAAAATCTACATGCATTTTTGCAGGCCCAAGCCCCTGGCATAGCTACCCTTTGTACCCACTGGCGTGCAGATGGTTGGAACTTGTGCTTGTTGCCCTGACCCCACATTAATTTTCCCCATGATTTGGGGGTATGCAGCAGTTGGCTGAAAGTGCAAATACTGGTTCAATTTTTTAATTAAATTTTTTTTTTATCTTTATTTTTTAAATATGGAAGACAAGCATATATAATAGACAGCAGCATGAACAGTAGTTACAATAAAAATAACATATAACAAAATATACTGTATGAATGCCTAAAAAAAATAAACAATCCACTTTTGATTTTGTATTTATGGGAACCATAAACTACTAAGTACAAAACTTTAAGTATTATAATCATGTACAGTGGGAGGGAAGGGGAGGGGGGAAGGGCAAAGTGAGGCAAACCGCATTTATTTTTTTAACTGTATGTACTTAGTTTTTTTAACATACAGAAGTATGAAAAATTTAAAATTGTTCAGTTGATTGGAGTTTGGTTAAAGCAAACATTTTTTATCTAATCAACTAGTCTGAATGACTGGTTTTGCCAGTTATCTATAATTTTTGTAGCGAACGGATGAATACCGTTTGCTATGGCCTTTATTAATATGCCACATTGTATATATATATATATATATATATATATATATATATATATATATATACTGTATATTCACAACATTGTTTTCACATGGCAGTATCTTGAAGTATATGTTTGCATCCAATATAGGTAATACTATGTCAAACATCAAATAATGAAACTCACTATCTAAAATTTAACTTTGAAAGAAATATAATTATACAAAATTAGACAAATTAGAAAGCTGTTTCCAAATGCACACAATTCACTTAAGGTCCAATATTGCTGGCGACAGTAGCCTTCTATTGCTCCATAGAAATAGATTAAATATAAAAAGGATGACATTGCTATAATATATATTCACACACACACACACAAATAAAATGGAGTAGAGCAATAAATATTCATTTAAGATACTCTATAACTATTATTTGCAGAGTCTGAAGAGAATGTGTCCTCCTCCTCTTTTTCCTCATCTTCTTCTTCATCAAGTGTAAAGGGAACCAAAACAACCAAAAAACTGTCAAGGAAAAATCAAAAGAAAAATAAGCCTGGGCATGATAAACCAGATCCAGACAACCCAGATACTACAGGTATTTTTTGTTTACAGATGTTTGTAAAAAAAAAATTTTTTCAAACATTTGTAAAAGATTATGGGTTTAAGTTGTACTGCAACTTCTGAAGTCAATCCTCCTTTAGAAATCTAGGCCCACTTGTGTGGGGACCATCTACCAAAGTATTGGCCAATGCAAAGGAGAAAGGCAATTTCTGTGGGAATGAGTAGACTGTGGAAAAAGTCACAATCTCATGTGAGTGTCTGATGCAAGTCAAAGTAACAGGCACATAAGAGCAACCTATAGAGTAGGGTTTATTTAATACATTATTAGGAATGCATTCAAAAGGTTGGTGCAAATAGCACCAAATTCAGCTAAATAACAGTTAAAAATTGAAAGGTGATATAAAGTGAAAATGTGATAAATGTCTGTGAAAATGTTTAATTTTTTTGTTTTAAATAAAATCAAAATAAATGAAACCCTGCCATGTGTCTCAATTTGTTGATCTATTGTACCAATATGCAATTAAATCAAGCGGTCATGTACTCACAATATTAGTGGGTAGAACTCTAAATAGAAAAAGGGAGGAACTCAAAAAATGGTCTTAAACCTCCAATATACATGGATTGTAAGAGATATAAAGGTACCAGTATGAGAATCCTGTTGAATGAAGGGGGCACCCTTCTATCCAATAGTATCACATGTATTGATACTGTTTCCAATATATGGTCTCTTAGGTATTTAAATTAATGTAATTCACCATAACTGGTCCTTGATTCACCCTTTATATATAAAAAATGCACCTAGTATATCTCACATTTCATTGTTGTATTAATAATTAATTGAATCCATAATTCACACCAGAAAATATTAGTAGTCCACCATTAGATTAATGCATCATCACCTTATAATAATGATCATTAGTTATAGCCGATGGTGCCGTATATCAGTGGGATATCGATTTTATGGTGTCTTATCCGCAGAATTATTAGGGGAACAGTATTTGATATTTATAGTCCACTAATAGGTTAATGCACATTCACCTTATGCTAATAGTCATTGGATCTAATAGTGCAACTCATCCGTGGAATATCGATTGTGTGATATCTTATCCAATAATTGGTTGAGGGAGCAATGTCTGCTATTATTCACTTTATATTTACTATTCAAACATTGCTTCTCCTCCCCATTCATTTATGATGTAGTATGATAATTAAATCATTCACATTTATAATCTGTTCAGCCCCCTAAACTTAAATGTATAAGGTAGTTGTTTACAGGAGGTTTCCGATAATATAGGAATTCTCTGTATTGTAGCCAGTATAACCTTGACTACATTAGTAGCATTACAAACTACATCGGTGTCGCTATTCAAAGGTTGTGAGATAGATATCTCACAACCTTTGAATTATCTCAACAGATTAGAACTGTGGGACTGAACAGATAATAAATGTGAATGATTTAATTATCGTAATACATCATAAACAAATGGGGAGGAGAAGCAATGTTTGAATAGTAAATATAAAGTGAATAATAGCAGACATTGCTCCATCAAAAACAATTATTGGATAAGATATCACACAATTGATATCCCACTGATGAGTTGCACTATTAGATCCAATGACTATTAGCATAAGGTGAATGTGCATTAACCTTTTAGTGGACTATGAATATCAAATACTGTTTCCCTAATAATTCTGCAGATAAGACACCATAAAATCGATATCCCACTGATATACAGCACCATTGGTTATAACTAATGATCATTATTATAAGGTGATGATGCATTAATCTAATGGTGGGCTACTAATATTTTCTGGTGTGAATTATGGATTCAATGAATTATTAATACAACAATGAAACGTGAGATATACTAGGTGCATTTTTTATATATAAAGGGTGAATCAAGGATCAGTTATGGTGAATTACATTAATTTAAATACCTAAGAGACCATATATTGGAAACAGTATCAATACTAGTGACACTATTGGGTAGAATGGTGCCCCCTTTCATTCAAAAAGATTCTCATACTGGTAGATTTATACCTCTTACAATCCATGTACATTGGAGGTTTAAGACCATTTTCTGAGTTCCTCCCTTCTTTTATTTAGAGATCTACCCACTAATATTGTGAGTACATGACGGCTTGATTTAATTGCATATCAGTTCAATAGATACAATAGATCAACAAATTGAGACACACGGCGGGGTTTCATTTATTTTGATTTTATTTAAAACAAAAATTTTTTAAATTTTCAGAGATTTATCACATTTTCACTTTATATTATTTTAAAATTTTTAACTGTTATTTAGCTGAATTTGGTGCTATTTGCACCAACCTGTTTAATGCATACCTAATAAAGATGTATCTCTTTTATGTTAATAAATAACCTTATGTGCACCATACATCAACACAAATCTTTCTTTCTCTAAGTAACTTAGTAACTGTCAACATCTGTCAGATGGCAGCACCCCCAATTTGAATATAGATTATATATATTAATTATGGGGTCCTTCTACACCTACATGTAATGTGTGCAAATGTATCTTTCCTTCTGTTTTTTTTATTTAAAACATGTCTGTATGAATTTGGAAAGTTGTATGAATTATGTCAGTTGTATGTAATTTTGTCTAATATGTACTAGTTATATGGTGTTGGGTATGGGATCCCGGCTGTCGGGATGCCAGCAATCAAAATACAGATAGCGGCATCCCGACAATCAGAATCCTGACGCCTTCATGTAACTACCCCTATCCTAACCCATAACCCTCCCCTTATCCCTAACCTTTCCCCCTTCAGCCTAACCCTAACCCTCCCTACCCACAGCCTAACCCTCCCTACCCACAGCCTAACCCTCCCTTCCCACAGCCTAACCCTAACACTCCCCCCAGCAGCCTAACCCTAATACTTATCGTCGGGATGCTGGTGGTCAGGATTCTGGTTCCGGGATCCTGACTGCTGTTGGGACTCGAATGCCTGGATTATGACCACCGGGATCCCAACCACCGGGATGCTGACTACATCCCATTATATGTTACACATTGTGTAAATAGCACATAAAGGTTTTGGGTGGAAAGGGCCCTTTCTACTTACTTCACTACAAAAAGATCAAGAGAAGTGTTGGATTAGATTAACCTCCCCAAAATGTCTATCTTTCTTTTTTCCTTCCTTCTTTCTTTCCTTATTTTTTCTTCTTTCCTTCTTTTTTTCCTTCTTTCTTTCTTTTTTTTCTCTCCTTCTTTCTTTCTTTTTTTTTCTCTCCTCTTTCGTTCTTGTTCAAGGCTATTCCTATATAAGAAGTAGCCTCATGTATGTTGCTTAACCAATAGAGATTAATGGCTGCCCAGTCAACATTTTATAATCATGATACATAGTGATAGATTTTAAAATTTTGGGTGCTCTAGCGGTCCGATCCCTCTTTGTAACACTAGTGCATGCTGTCTGTTGGTCCTCATATCACCTGGGAACTCTCCACTTCTGGGTATTTTATTTGAGATTGTTTTGGAAATTCAAAGTTCCATGTTGGTCAAAACAATATAGTTAGGGATAGGCTTTAAGAAAATTGTACAAAAAAATGCTAGTGGATTGGGTAATTACTTTCATGATTGGTAATATACAGGGGAATATTTATTCATTATCAAGACTTGGCCCAGATAATTATAATTTCTTACCACCATTTATCACAGCAAATTTTAAAAATATTCACATTTAACGACAGATGCTCCTATGTCTGCTAAAGTCCATCAAACATACGTTCAGGGGATTCTTAATATTTGCATGTACAAATAATGTTATATTAATATTATTATTATTATTATGATTGAGTATTAAACATAATGTTCTCCATATATGAAATTATCATTATTTTAATTGAGTATTAAATTCATATCAAATGTACAATTGCAGATCCAAAACAGAGACCAGAAGACAAAAATAATAAGCCAAAGAAACCCAAAAGAAAGTTCAAGGAAGGTGATGATGATCCTGACGATCCTGAATCCTCTCCAGAAGGTGTGAAAGTGAAACAATTAGTCCCTATGCCATCAAGTAAATTACCTGTCAAAATAAAATTAGAGGACATTTCTTTCTGCATATTTAATCTTCACAAAGTGATTCCACCCTTACAAACTATCACTCGGCAAAATGTCTGGGCTGTAGAAAGTGGAGACAGTATCTCACAACTTAACTCTTTTATATCCATTATCTGAAGTTCTGTTCTCATTGTGACATCCACCCATGTTGTATTCTGTACCCCTCTTTTTCCCTTTGCTCATATTTCTTTCCACATTTTGTCTGTCCCTAAACATTATATACTGTATTATCATCCCTCCTGTGGTATATGGACTTGCAGTCATGTATCTGTTTCCATAGTTGCTATGGTTATATGAATTATATGTTGTTTATGACATTATGGGTTCCAAATTTGCCAAAGCAACATACAGAAGTTAAGCTTAGGAAGAGATTCATAAAGAAAAACTTAATAAAACACTAAAGGTTTGGATGACTGATTTATAAATGTTTCTGTAATAACAAGTAAAATATAATATTCAGTTATGTTTGAAATTGTAATAATTATATACTGTACATATCAAATATATAATTACAAAACCAAATCAGAAACCTAAACACAAAGATAATAAACCAAAGAAATCCAAAACTCCATAGATAATGAAAGGTGATGATGATCCCAGTGATCCCGAAACACCTCCAGGAGGTGCGAAAGTCAAAATATTAGTCCTCCTAAACTATTGGTCATATACAACTTTGGGGCTTTTCTTTCTATCTATCTATCTATCTATCTATCTATCTATCTATCTATCTATCTATCTATCTCTAATTTTCTTCAAGATGTATTAACCCAATCCCTATTTTACATAAATCTCTATTTCAAAATAATAATTTTTCAGGACCAAATTAAAAACCACGATCACCTAGTGAAGAAAAAGATAGATTACCCAAAGAACCAAACATTAAAGGTATTTAAATCAAAGTACAGGAGCAATAAGCTAACATTAACTTCTAAAAAACAGCTCCATAAACACAATCTAAAACAAATAATAGGATCCCCAAATTACAAAGGAAGCTGGATATACTGAAGATCAACAACATATACACATACATAAAAATGAATGACTATTATGGATTAAGTAGACATCAGTGTACGTTTTGTAGATACAGTACATATATAACCAGTTTAACAAGTATCTGATTACAAACACAGTACAAAAAAAAAGAATTAAAAAAACCCATAAAGTACAACAAGATTATAACACTGACATTTGTAAAATCATTTCTATCTTCCTTGTTTATAATTCTGGGAGCCAACTGAAACAAATAATAAATGTAATAAATGTATAATTGCAGATCCAAATAAGAGACGACCTGGTGGCAATGATCCTGAAGATCTAGATAACCCTCCAGAAGGTGAGAGAGTGAAAACATAGATCTTTGTATTATTCTAATCATTTCTTATTCTAATCATTTTTATAGTCAAAACCCTGGAGTAAAAAGTGTGTGGCAGGGGAGGCACTGCCTTCCTTGTCTACCTTTTCTGCACATCCCTGATCAAAACACACCAAATTTCCTGCACTACATACTGCTGCGTCTGTGTATAATGCCCACATGAACTCTCTGGTTCATATATGTATGTGTAAATCTGGCTCTGATACTAGCCAGTGCCTCCCCAGCCATTTACCTCACTGCGCGTCACTGGTGTATGCATACATCTCATTACAATTAGATAGTCATCTGTTATGCATAATATGCATCCTTCCCTAAACAGAACATAAAACAGGGAAAGTATAGTAAGTGGAAAAATAGGTTTGTGAATTAGAGATGCTCTGAAATTCGAAAACTTGGTCAACACCCAATCAAATTTCACCAGTTTGATGGCCTTAATCAGATCCGCAGTATAATTGCCAGTTGACCCTGATTCTAATTTGTGGTTGAAATGTGCATTTGCAGTTTGAGGTACATGTTTGAGGTTTGGCAAAATAATAAAACTAATCAATTCAAGCACAATAGTGTTTTGAATATGGGAACCAGCATGCTCACGTGTCACCTGGCTTGGGTATGGTGTTTGCATTTTATATTGTTTCTACTAACCAGTTTCAGAAACGATTTGCAGCCAGTTCATATATATGCCAACATCTGTGTCTAGTCTGCCTCTAAGAACCTATAACATATAAAACGTATACTCTCAGATCCAAATCAAAGCCGTCCTGATGTGAAAGATGATAAACCAAATAAACCTAAAACCCCAAACACAAGGGAAGGTGCTGAAGACCCAGAAGATACAGAAAAGTCCCCAAAAGGTTAGTGACATACAGTAAATATCAACTTTTGCATGTAAGATTACATTATTCTTACCGAATATACTATTTTATTATCTGGCAAGTGGCATTAGGCAATATGTTGTGTAAATCAATAAAAATGTTACAGCTCAATGCCAAATAAGATAAAGTACATAACACTCGCCTCAGGGGTGATTTGACTGTTCTTCAATACACAAATATTTTGTGTAGAACGTAAGTTGCTGCTGCCACAGAATCATTAGACAGATTTAGCGGGTGGGGTATGATATGTTGACACCATTAAAGTCAACATGGTCATAATTATTGGCACGTGTGGATGTGAGCACAGAGGTTAGTCCACATGTTGATTCCAAATCAGAGTAGTTTTTATTGAATATAACAGGATATTGGTTATAGATGACAAACAGTAGTCAGTACGGTATATGTTATAGGAGACTGTGTGTTCCTCTCTCCATGCTCATGATACAATACCTTTGATTTAATTAATAATTAATCTAATTATTATTGGGATATAATGCAATTTGCCACTTTTCTTCTATTTTTGTCACATCGGAAAATATGCACCTGTGACATATCCAATGTACTTTGGTTTTTGATTTACAGTACATTCGTCTTGTACTTCAACAAACATAAACAAGGAATCCCAGTTGCAATACCAATGCATCTCAACTAGAAATTTGTAAGAGCGAGTTACGGAATTTCTTTGTTTGGTCTGGTTCTATACCGCCAAAGTAATACACATCTACAGTCAGGTGCATAAATATTGGGACATTGACAGAGTTTTCATATTTTCGCCTCTATTCTCCACCACAACGGCTTTGAAATGAAACAAACAAGATATGCTTTAACTGCAGACTTTCAGAATTAATCTGAGGGTAATTACATCCAAATCAGGTGAACGGTGTAGGAATTACAACGGTTTCTATATGTGCCTCCCACTTTTTAAGGGGCCAAAAGTAATGGGACAAACTAAACAATCCTAAATCTAACTTTCACTTTTTAATACTTTGTTGCAAATCCTTTGCAGGCAATTGCAGCCTGAAGTCTGGAACGCATAGACATCACCAGATGCTGGGTTTCATCCCTGGTGATGCTCTGCCAGGCCTCTACTGCAAATGTCTTCAGTTCCTGCTTGTTCTTGGGGCATTTTCCCTTCAGTTTTGTCTTCATCAAGTGAAATGCCTGCTCAATTGGATTCAGGTCAGGTTATTGACTTGGCCATTACATAACATTCCACTTTTTAGCCTTAAAAAACCCTTTGGTTGCTTTTGCAGTATGCTTCGGGTCATTGTCCATCTGCACTGTGAAGCGCCGTCCAATGAGTTCTGAAGCATTTGACTGAAACTGAGCATATAATATTGCCCAAAACACTTCAGAATTAATTCTGCTGCTTTTGTCAGCAGTCACATCATCAATAAATACAAGGGAACCAGTTCCATTGGCAGCCATACATGCCCACACCATGAAACTACCACCACCATGCTTCACTGATGAGGTGGTATGTTTTGGATCATGAGCAGTTCCTTTCCTTCTCCATACTCTTCTCTTCCCATCACTCTGGTACAAGTTGATCTTTGTCTCATCTGTCCATAGGATGTTGTTCGATAACTGTAATGGCTTTTTTAGATGTTGTTTGGCAAACTCTAATCTGGTCTTCCTGTTTTTGTGGTTCACCAATGGTTTACATCTTGTGGTGAACCCTCTATATTCACTCTTGTGAAGTCTTCTCTTGATTGTTGACTTTGACACATATACACCTACCTCCTGGAGAGTGTTCTTGATTTGGCCAACTGTTGTGAATTCTTCTGTCATCCACCACAGTTGTTTTCCATGGTCTTCCGGGTCTTTTGGTGTTGCTGAGCTCTCCGGTGCGTTCTTTCTTTTTAAGAATGTTCCAAACAGTTGACTTTGCTACACCTAATGTTTTTGCTATCTCTCTGATGGGTTTGTTTTGATTTTTCAGCCTAATGATGGCTTGCTTCACTGATAATGACAGCTCTTTGGATCTCATATTGAGAGTCGACAGCAACTGATTCCAAATGCAAATGTCACACCTAGAATCAACTCCAGACCTTTTACCTGCTTAATTGATAATGAAATAACAAGGGAATAGCCCACACCTGTCCATGAAATAGCTTTTGAGTTGATAGTCCCATTACTTTTGGCCCCTTAAAAAGTGGGAGGCACATATAGAAACCGTTGTAATTCCTACACCGTTCACCTGATTTGGATGTAATTACCCTCAAATTAAATCTGAAAGTCTGCAGTTAAAGCACATCTTGTTTGTTTCATTTTAAAGCCATTGTGGTGGTGAATAGAGGCCAAAATATGAAAATTCTGTCAATGTCCCAATATTTATGCACCTGATTGTATTTACCTCCATGTCAAATAGCCCAGCCTTATGTGCTAATCACTAAATAATACCAATCTATCATCCAGTTCCCTATACTGCATTATCAATATAAACAAACCTTTCATTCATTATTTCTCTCTCTCAGTTATCTAAACATACAAACAGATTTAAGGTACAAACTTGTGTACTTTACAAAGATAACTTCAAGATCATATACACAATACATAAAATGTTTACAGACAATACAGACAATACATTATAGTTTCAACAGACACACACATATATATATATATATATATATATATATATATATAGCAAGAGCGAGAAAGCGGCACTCAACGGGTTAATAAAAAGATTTCAAACAAGTTCCATCAAAATCTGATGGAACGTGTTTGAAATCTTTTTATTAACCCATTGAGTGCTGCTATCTCGAGCTTGCTATTTTAACTCATGACTGGCACCTTGGTATTTTCATTATGTGAATGGGAGTGCCGACTCTAAGGACAGAATATATAATATGAAAGATGTAGACAGCGCCGAAGTACAACAGTCTTTATCATGCCGTTTAGCATATTTGACACTATATGGGGCGTCAGCTCAACCATAGGTAAAATAGGCGATGGTAAGTAGCCTATATACACAATTGACAAGACAAAAAATAGAGTACAGTGACCTCTGGTGTCCCAAGCCCATAAAATTATGACTGAGAAGTATGTTAAAAATATAACAGAAGTAGTAGGAAAGAAACTTTTATATGCACAGGTATATATGTTTTATCGGATATAATCTTGAAGGAAATAGAAACCCCTATAATTAATTTAATCTGGTGGTATTTACCATTATAATTCTGAAAAGGAAAAGGGGGTGCTATCCCCGACAATTATTCCAAAATGAAAGTAATTAGACAAAGAGAAGAGAATTTTCATTAATGGATGCACATAGATGCACATTTATTAAAATATTACTTTTATTGTATGTTAATTAAAATATAACCTAAAGAGGTTATATTTTAATTAACATACAATAAAAGTTATATTTTAATAAATGTGCATCCATTAATGACAATTCTCTTCTATTTGTCTTATTATTCACATTAAAAATATAACATCAGTTTTTTTTAGTAAAAGCACTATCAGGCATAAAATAAATTCTATAAAATATCACTGTAAACGTAGGCTAGAAATAGGTGGAATAATAAAACAGCACTAAAATCAGACACTGCTGCATTGGTAGTCAAATAAAACAGCACTTTTAAGAAAAAAATATTCTTTTTTTTTTTAAAGATAAAAAATATATGAAGTAAAGAAATAAAAGATTGGAGTAAGATGCTTATCTTTCAGGAGAGGTGCAGTCTGGGAAGGCCCAACACGTTTCGTCAGAAAGACTTCATCAAGGGTGTTTTGTTTTTTTCTTAAAGTGCCGTTTTATTTGACTACCAGTGCAGCAGTGTCTGATTTGAATGCTGTTTTATTATTCCATCTATCTCTAACCTACATTTACAGTGATATTTTATGGAATATATTTTATGCCTGATTTGTTTTAACTAAATAAAACCGATGTTATATTTTTAACACACTTCTCAGTCATAATTTTACGGGCTTGGGACACCAGAGGTGGCTGTCACCCTATTTTTTTGTCTAAACATATATATTACTTCAGAAGTGAGTTTCCAGTTCAAATTTTACAGAAGAAGACGTACTACTACTAAGCTCTGAAAAGTGATAAATTGTAGAGTGATAAACTACCATCCAATCAGCTTCATTTTTTAAACACATGACAGTTAGGAGCTGAATGGCTGGTAGTTTATCACTTTCCAATCTATCACTTTTCAGAGCTTAGTACATCTCCCCCATAATGTGTAGTAATTATGTTGCTAAATTAACTTTGTATTTCATTAATCCTCCTTTGTGTATTTAAATTCAGGGATACTTTTGTCTGTGTGTTTGCTAAAAGATAGAAATAATATATGTATGTATTATCAGTATTGATCTTTTGTGTATGCGTATATATATGTAAAGATATAGAGACAGACAGAATAAGCATGCATGAGTGTTTATGAGCAGAGAGAGCATGTGAGTGTGTTATGTGAAGATAAGTGTCTGTATAAGGTAGAAGTGCTTCATGCATGTACTACGACCGATTCAAAATCTATAGATATATTGTAGGATACAAAATATCAGAAAGAAAAACACTTAAGGGAATATATTATTTTGTACTTGTGTGTATGCGTGTGTGTGCTGCATACATGAGGAATCTGTGTAGGCATATGGGTGAAGATATATGTAAGTAGGTAATGTGAGCTTGCATAAGCATGTGTGAAGAGACTCCATTGTATTGTAAACAGGGTTTAGATTGTAGATAAAGTACAGTGATAGTTTACATAGTATAGTATGTCACTACAAACCAACTGACAGACCACTACAGCTCACACCTTCACACTTAAGTATATACCAAGTCCTGCAACCAAGATACCCTCTGTTCATTGATTATAACAAACCATGCACATCCCGTACACTTACCTTACAGCAACTCACCATCAGAACCAGATAAACAATGGGGCAGATAGGACTACAGCCAGGGGAGTAGAAGGGTGGTTCCAGTGAAGCATGAGCTCCGGGCACCAAAATGGACAGAGGGCGCCTTCCAGGGTTCTATAATTCATGGGGCGCTGCACAGTATGATGGCCGCCTGTTAGTTTTATCTCGTTGCTTGGTCTCTATCCTAAATAAGTTACTGGTCTGAGATCCATTTCTACATTTCATGTTCCCTCAAGATGCCCAGATTACCTCCCCTCTGGCCCTCACTCCTCTGTGATCATTTTCTGTCACCTCCCCTATCCTGTCAGATTGATTACATTAACCTCACCTCTTTAACTCTCTCCCCTCTCTACCCTGTGATCGGCTCTTTGCCCCTGTCCACTCCTTTCTTATTGGCTTCTGTCACCACCCCTCTCTGATCAACTCTTTGCCCCTCCCATCTCCTTTCCTTATTGGCTTCTGTCACCACCCCACCCCTCTCCTCTCCTTTTCTTATTGGCTTCTGTCACTGACCCTCTCTGATTGGCTTTGCACTTCCCCTCTCCTTTCTTATTATACTGTACTTGTGTGTGTTTACACTAAAATAATGAATTACACATAAACATACAATTACATCACCACAATAATAAACTTTTATATATTTCCCAGGGCCAAATGAAAAGCCACGCTCACCTAGTGATGAGAAAGATGGAAAACCCAAAGATCCAAAATTGAAAGGTAATGACATTCATGATCCATGTACAGGAACACTGATCTCAGGTGACCCTGTTATATTATATTCTAGTAACAGAGGCAGAAGTTATATCCACCTTTACTTCTAACAGGCAACCTAATATTACAACTTAATGTGTGATCCTGGAGAGCAGGAACATACAAATATAGACACATAAAAATGAATCACATATGCAGATGAAATAGATTTCTGTATAAATGTTGCAGCACATTGTCCAACTATCTTCATTTTACCAAGTTTTTGATGACCTACATGGAAAAAACAAAACACATGAAGTAAATTAAGGTGACAGCACCAATGTTTGAAATATCATTTCTATCATCCTTGTTCATGTTTCTGATTCCTGTGGCCAACTAAACAAATAAATATTTATTTAATGTATAATTTCAGAACCAAATCAGAGACGACCTGGTGACAAAGATCCTGAAGATCCAGAAAAGCCCCCAGAAGGTGGGAGAACGAAAACAAAAATGACAATTAATATAGTAATAAAACTACCTGTAATGTTTAATACAGTGTTCTGTTGCTATATGCAAAAGATGATGACATTAAAGTCCCAGTTACACCTGTCTTCATATGTATGTTTATTATAGTGTTGAAAAGTCAATTACAGTATATAGAATTAAGTTGAAACTTGAAAGTAACTGATAACACAATCTCAGAGGTGATAATAAAATATGGGCGCATACTGTCAAACTGAGAAGGACTTTGCTCTATATCTATCACTTAGACTCGTTTTAATATGTCTTGCTCTTAAAACAAAGCATATAAATGTGATGTATGTGTGCATGCATACACCTCAGTATAACAGTATAACTAGGTAGTAATCATGCATAATGTGTTCTATTCCTTTTGCAGAATTAGAGACAGGGATAGTCTGTATAATACTATGCAGTAGTTGTGTGAAATCATTAAAGATGCTGTAACATGTCATATGTAACACGTCATACCAGGTCAGTATTTAAAGGTCATCAGTTTGATGTCTGCGATATAATGATCAATTTACTTCAATTCAATTCTGTGGTGAAAAATGTGAATTTCACATTTGTGATTTACATTCACCAATTGCATTTAAGGTTTTACATTTATGTTACAATTTCAAGATCGTAGCTGAAGATCACATGTGTTTTAGTATGTGAAACAGTCTAAGCATGCATGAACCAGCTTGCTCACCTGTGAACTGGCTCAGGCAGGGTTGAACCTGATCAAATGTTAACTAGATTTTATTTAGAATCAATCGAAAATGCCAGAAATCCTGTAAAATTTTCATGTTTTGTATTAATTTGATTAACTGTTATTAATGACCCAGAAAAAAACCCAGAAAACAAAAGGTCACCAATGCATGATTAAAGAAATACAGAAAACAAGATCTGTTGAGGTACTTGAGGATTGGAGTTTAAAACCACTGCTATATTTGATATAATTATTTGTCAAATGTAATAACATGTTGCTGGAAATCATCAAATATGTTACTGTACAGCCAGACAAGAGACAGCTCAGCTCCAGGGAAGATGAACTACTGTAAATATCAGGCACCACAGGGGTGAACTGGCTGGCAGAAAATCTCCAGACAGATTCACATGACCTCCCTGTTTCCAATAACTAACTTATTGAACTACAACTCTTGTTACAACTTGAAAGTAATGATCGCTGAGGGATCAAATATTGAAGATATTTTGAGACCAGTGACAAAATATATAACATAACTTGAAAGAGTTTATCAGTTCAGTTATTTTAATGGCTTTGTATATTATTGGAAGTATAGTATAGACAACCAGTATAGGGAATGAGAGTGTATGTAAGTGTAAGTTTGAACAGAAAGATTATAAAAGTTACTTTGGTGTTCTGTGTACCATACTCAGTAACTTGTGTGATAAAAATGGTAGTTTCCAAGTCAAATCTAAAACCGATTATTTTACAAATAGTGTACAAACTAACAATAGTTCTGTCAGTTCCTATGATATCTACCTACCGCCTTTGATTCACTACTGCATATTTCTAAGGACTGTGGGAGTCATTCAGACCCGGTCGTTAGCGCCGATGCTCTCGGACCGGGTCAATGGCCCCCCACAGAGCATGCGCACGACGGCGCCGGTGCCATCGTGCGCATGCGTGAGACTCGCTACGACCGACAGCGCCGGTCGTAGCGGGTCTCGATCCAAAGGGGGCGAGCTGTCGATGTTGATTGACAGCTCGCCCCGTTTGGAAGGCGGGCCGGGGGGTGGCAGCCCAAACGGAGGCGTTCCTATGGGAACGCCTGCCGTTTGGGGGAGGCCCCACTGACATCACTAGTGACGTCAGTGGAGAGCTTCCGGCTCTGACAGAGCCAGAAGCTCTCCGGGGCTTACGACAAGTAAGACCCTACCCTAGGGTCTCGTCGTAAGCCGCGATGGTCTCTGACCATCGCGACCGTCACCGGAGTGGTCGTTAGAGCTGTGGGTGTTAACCCACAGCCTAACGACCACAACAGAGGCGGGCGGTCAGGATGCAAGTGGCCGCCCAGTTTCTGAGCGACCGCTTGCATCCTCCGACCGCCTCTGAATGAGGCCCTGTATGTGGTTTCTTTATTACACTTTTCTTTTTATACAGTACAAGCATAATAAATTGCACATATATATACAATTACTACACCAATATAATAAACTCTAATTTTTTCAGGGCTAAATAAAAAGCCACGCTCACCTAATGATGAAAAAGATGGAAAACCCAAAGATCCCAAAAATAAAGGTATTAATAACATTGATGATCCATGTGTAGGAACACTAATATTTGGTGCCATTTTTATAGTCTAATAGCAGAGGTAAAAGCTATATCAACCTAATATTATACTCTAACACAGCCCCAGAAATGCATCCAATTAGAACAAAATAATTGGTACCCATATTACAAATGAAGGTGGTTATCCTGGAGAGTAAGAACATAGAAACACATATATTCATGCATAACAATTAATAGCATATGCAGAGTACATAGACTTCAGTGTAAATTTTACAGGACAATGTCCAATCATTTGGATTTACCAAGTTCCTTATGACAAATATAGTACAAAGGCAAAACTAAATAATAACTAAAAGCACATCAAACAAAACAAGGTGATAGCACCAATACTTGAATGATCATTATTATCGTTCTTGTTCATGTTTATGATTCTGGGGCCAATTGAAAGCAAATAAATACTTGTATAATTTATTCCAGAACCAAATCAGAGACGTCCTGGTGACAAAGATCCTGAAGATCCAGAAGGTGGGAGAGTGAAATTTGAAATATTAAGATACACTAGTAAATTACATGTTATATGTAATACAGTGTTCTATTACTATGTTTACGCACAGGGCCGGACTGGGATTAAAAATAGGCCCTGGCATTTAAAGAACACACAGGTCCACCTTGCGTCAGCATCTGGCTCCTGACATAGACTCCTCCCCTAACTATTCCTGACCCCTCCCACTTCTTAGTCTATGCTCTTACATATATAATTAATATTAGAACAACAGACAAGTACACATCATTCTCTATTAAAATACATACAATAGAGCACATCCTGCTGGGAGTCAAACATTTGGTATTGTGTTGGTTCTGTTAAGTTGTGTAGACACCTATAGATACATCTGTCCAATGCGTGTGGTGGGACAGAAAATCTGGGAATGTATGGGAGCAAGTAGCAATAGCAATATGCTCCCAGATGCTGGAAAATGGAACGGATTTTCTTTCCCACCAGACAGATTGGACAGATATCTATAGGTAAAGCTGGCACTTCACTGGTGTAGGTCATACACAAAGAAAGGGGAAAGCATTTTCCCAAGCCCTAGTTTAGCAGTTGTAGAAGATTAGATAGTGGTCACTAAAGGACTTTTTTAGGACAGGGATGCTGAACGCAGAAGACACATCTGTGCACACCAAAGCAGAGCTGTAACTACACATTTTAAGAAGAGCGTTTGTGCCGCCATCTATAGGTGAAGCAGGGAGAGCAGGTGCCGCAGGGAGAGCGCGTGCCGCAGGCATGCGAAAAAAAAATTCAGGTGTGGTTTTCGCTGGGATGGGGCGTAGCCACCTAATTTTTCACATTACGTCACACAGTAGTGTCTCTTTTTCACATTACGTCACACAGTAGTGTCCCTTTTTCACATTACGTCACACAGTAGTGTCCCTTTTTCACATTACGTCACACAGTAGTGTTTCTTTTTCACATTACGCCACACGTTAGTGCCCCATACTCACATTACATCACACAGTAGTGTCCCTTTTTCACATTACGTCACACGGTAGTGCCCCATACTCACATTACGTCACACAGTAGTGTCCCTTTTTCACATTACGCCACACGTTAGTGCCCCATACTCACATTACATCACACAGTAGTGTCCCTTTTTCACATTACGTCACACGGTAGTGCCCCATACTCACATTACGTCACACAGTAGTGTTCCTTTTTCACATTACGTCACACGGTAGTGCCCCATACTCACGTTACGTCACACAGTAGTGTCCCTTTTTCACATTACGTCACACAGTAGTGTTTCTTTTTCACATTACGTCACACGTTAGTGCCCCATACTCACATTACATCACACAGTAGTGTCCCTTTTTCACATTACGTCACACGGTAGTGAGCCATACTATTCAATTCAATTTGAATTGAATCAAGCCCATAGGAGAAAGAGGGGGAGCTGGGAGAGAGAGGAAGAATAGGGGGAAATGGGAGATAGAGGGTAGGAATAAGGGGAGAATGGAGACAGGAGGAACAAGGGCAGGCAGCAGAGTTTAGGAATAGGGGGAGATGAGAGGGGAATAGGGGTAAACAGAAAAAAGAGAGAAGAAATCAGGGGAGATGGAAGAGAGAGTAAGGAGGAGGAATAAGGTGAGATGGGAGAGAGACAGAAGGAAATTAAAGTCGGAGATGGCAGAGAGAGATAAAGCTTGTACAGTAGTTTTGGAGTGTGCAGAGGTTTTACCTAGTGTCACCATATGCAGGCTCCTCTGAATGGCGTGTACTCCTTATGTGGCTCCGCCTCCTGGGCAGCAGACAGTCTGCATAGCGCTCCCCCGCCCCAGATTCCATCCCATTGCTATCGGGCTTGGTTGCAGTACAGCCTCCCGGGCGGCTACTTGCTCAGCAGTCAGATTTCAGAAATGCTCGGCCGCGTCATGACGCGACTGCGTCATGACATCATTACGCAATGATGCGGCCGCGCATTTGTGAAATCTGCTTGCTGAGCAAGGTGCCACCCAGGAGGCTGTACTGCCGGGTAAGCCTGTGCTCAGCCAAAGCGGCCCATTTGGCCATCGGCCCTTCTGGCATTTGCCAGAAGTGCTCGATGGCCAGTCCGGCCCTGTGTACACAGCACTTCATACTCATCTACAAAATGTCACAGCCTTCTTAAAATCATCAGTCCCAAATTACAATGTCAGTCCTTCCCTCTAAGAGAGTCAGTCATTGAAACCTGGAGAAATTTTCAATAAGCTGCAGTGTACAGATATACCTTCTCTACGCTACTAATTAACTGAGAGACATGCCAATAGCCAGTATCTGTTTACTCTGTCATTGTTTTATTTGGATGGTAACTGATATATTTCGTTTATTACAATTACTATGGGTGGCACCGGATGGTAAAGATGGAGAGCTAAACAAAATCCCCAAGGTATTACACCTTCTAAACTGTAGGGGTGGGCAATAAGCGGCCCCCAGGTGTTGTAGAACTACACATCCCAGCATACTATGCTACAGTTTTGCTATTTGGCCCTGCTAAAACTGTTGCAAGACATGTTGGGATTTGTAGTTCAACAACAGCTGGAGGGTCGATTGCCCACTCCTGTAAGGCACTTTGCTGCCTTTGTATATATTTTATCACATATTATTTTAGATCAAATAGTGCATGTAATTGAATTGACTGCCATATCTACACTTAGAACAGGTGTGCCTGCTAACACATCATTACAGATAGATAATTCTAACGTATAAAGGCACCAGAGTTGCATGCAGGTTAGCCGTAATGACATCTGCATTATGCTTATAGAAAGAAATGCAGAAATTGCCTGTATGCAGAGTTGTACGCATATACAGTATGCAGCCATACCGCCCCTACGCTTGCATCTGGTTTCATAGCTGCCATTATCATCAGTGCACACTTGCACCAGCCCTGTCCTTGCTGCAAGAGATGAAGATCAGTCTGGAAGAAGACAGATCTCTGCAGTCCTGTAGTAGGGTGATTTTCAGCCTTGTGCTGGCTCCCCAAACGTGATGCTCCTGGCGGCTCTGCATTGGTGATGCCCCCTGGCGGCTCTGCATTGGTGATGCCCCCTGGCAGCTCTGCATTGGTGATACCCCCTGGCGGCTCTGCATTGGTGATGCCCCCTGGCTTGCAGCACTGCTTGCACATCCCTAGTTACAGACCTGGATCTCTGCATACGTAAAACTCTGCAAAGCGATATATGTGTCTATTCTGCCTATATGAACCTATTGTCATAAAGATTCAAATCAAAGTTGTTCTGATATCAAAGATGATAAACCAACAAAACCAAAAGTACAAAGGACGGTGACAATGACCCTGAAGATACAGAAAATCCCCAAAAAGGTTAGATCCCTACATGTAAACATTTATTTGGGAAAAACAGATTTTATGATGTCATATATAAAGAGTTGGAAATTTTATTTGACTGTATTTTACTGTTTAAACTGTATTATTTAGAAATTGTAATAAGTGCGGTTAGGTAATGTATGGCTGTAAATGAACAAATATATTATAGTCAGACAGCAGTTATCTCAATCCATGAAAGATAATAAAAGTATATACAGTAACAGGCACTTCAGGGGAGCAATGGAAGCCAGTCTATGTAGCCAAGCACACAAATATATTTTACAGAAAGTAAGTTGCTGCTGCCACAGAATCACCAGACAAATTCAGACACCCTCTTTGTGTCCCTAACACCTACCTTATGGCACTACACTATTGGGTATGTCGTCATGCTCTGATACTGTATATGCACGCCTTGTGTGGTTGAATACATACCAAAGCATGCATATATCAGAGCACAACCCCACACCCAAGAGTGGTATATCTTACCGTATTTAAGTATATATTGAAGTTAACCAGATGTATATTATAGGGCAATAGTAACAGACTTTTGGATACTTATAAAGATAGTTAGATAAACAGAGATATATGTCTACTGCCCTCCGTATGCGAGTCGCTGCACTGGCTCACTATCCCCAACTGAATCAAAGTCACACTCACTCACTCACCTACAAAGCCCTTTACTATTCTTATCATCTTCTCCACTCACACTCTCTCCCACCCACTTCTCTCTGACCTTGACTGCCTCCTCCCACTATCATCTTTCTTTAAATGTGCTCTTAAGACTCATCTCCTCCCTCAAGCCTACCACTCCTCTCTCCTTAACTTTCCAGCATCTGCAGTCCACAGCTCCCGCCTCCCTCTTTGTGTCAATCCATTCCCTTTCAAATGTAAGGTCTTGCAAGTAGGCCCTTTCTATTCTCTCAGTAGGGCTGTAACTAGGGGTGTATGACCGGACCCGCCCACAGACCGCAGGGCCCCCACGGCCCTTGCTTATGGCTAGCAGGGTGCCTGGAACAGCACCCTGTAGCCAGGATCACTGCTGAGGCGCTGCCAGAGTGTCCTTTAGATGCTCCAGACAGGCACTCTGCTGTGTGTGTACAGTAGCTGATCTGCAGCGTCCTCAGGATGCTTCATGATAGTGCTGCACTTACTGGTGCTGCCAGCTGCGGTAAAAAGACATCATGATATCAGGCACTAATGGGGCGGGGCCAGCACAGGGGGCATTTAATCCCTGTTATGGCACTGTCTCCAAGCATTGTATTATGTGATTCAGAGTATTTGTAACATTATATGCTTGTCTGTATTAGTCTGTAACCATGTAAATGTTGTATGTTTCACCCCAGTAAAAGACCTATGGAGCTCAGAGGTGCCATAGAAATTAAAATTGAAAATACAAATATATATATAATTTACATATATACAAATATACACATATTCATCATATACCAGTGGTTCCCAAACCTTTTTGAATCACGGCACCCTAGAGTATCAGAACTGTTTTCAGGGCCAAAAGTTTGTTATTAAGATATTCAGAAAATAAAATGATTAAGTAAATTGTGCTTCCCTGTCATCCTTAGGCTCAGTTATGTAGTGGGGACAGGTTTGAGCTTCTGTTTGTCCACATATTTACATTACATTGACCATAAATAATTTGATTTGGTGCTAGACCAGCAACCTGAGGCACCCCTGCAAGTGTCCCATAGCACACAGCTTGGGAACCAGTCATACACACATTCATCTGTTTTTATATATACACACACATCTACAGTATATCTGACAAGCTTTATATTTGTGAACAATCAAAGTAAATAATCTAGGTTAAGTCTTAACAAAGAGGTAAGAGGAACCTACTCACATCTTTATAAACTATACAGAATTATGAGCTTGATTTGATACATTAGGTTAAATGCCACAGATTACATATTTATCCAGTCACACTGCAATGTATATCCACGCTTAGCGAAGCCACAGTATATGATCTAGTCACAGAGCTTTCTGGACAGTAGGTTGAATGATCATAGAAAAGGCAATAAAAATAAGTTTAGTGGGGTAGTAATCAGGTAAAATAGCTAAGGGTACAAAAGATGGTCCTGGGATTCACATAATAAGGTTTTCTAAAGAGGTGATTTATCATAGAATTGAACGTTTGGAGGCTAGGGGCAAAGTTTTCAAGGGGGCAGCACAGACAGTGTAAAGTTTAGCATTACTGCCTCACAGCACTGAGGTTCGATTCCCACTACAGCTCTGTGTGGAGTTTGTATATTCTCCCTGTGCTTGTGTTGGTTTCCTCTGGGTGCTCCAGTTTTCTCCCACATTCCAAAAATATACTGGTAGGTTAATTGGATCCCAACAAAATTAACCCTAGTGTTTAAGTATGTGAGCATGTGGTAGGGAACTTAGATTGTAAGCTCCACTGGGGCAGGGACTGATGTGAATGGACAAATATTCTCTGTAAAGTGCTGCAGAATATGTGTGCACTATATAAATAACTGGTAATAATAATAATAATAATAATAATAATAATAATTAAGGGAGTGAATTTAACAGAGTAGGTGTAACCTGTGGTATATGTTGTAAGTTGTAACCATAAATGGGTGTAAGTCATGAGTGTGGATCTTGGTCTGAGGGATTGAATTCAGGGCTATTTGGAGACAAAGAAAGAGTTATATAACATTCTTATATCTGGTCCTGTAAAGTATGGACAACTATTGCAGAGAATGGGAGCATATAAAAGCATAAGCTTTAAGAGAACAATTTTCAAAGTTACTTTGCTAATGTATGTATCATGCTCAGTAAACTGCGATTAAACATACTAGGGTAAGTCAACGCTGAAATAAAATGGTTTTGTTACAAATAATGTACAAATTTATAATTAACCCTAACCCTCCCCCTAACCCCACTACTGGTCAGGATGCCAGCGCCGGTATTCTGACTGGTGTTGGGATTCCGGCTCCGGCATTGTGAGCTCCTGCATCCCGGCTGTCAGGATCTCAACTGCCTCTCCTTATAATATATCACGCAGTCTTCATTACTGACAAAAGTATTTATTATTATTATTATTATTATTATTATTATTATTATTATTATTAACAACAGAGCCTTCTCAAGATGGTTCCCCAACATCTACTGGAGACAAAGTAAATAAACCCAAAAAAACAAAGACACCAACAGTTAAAGAAGTTACAGAAGAGGATAAAGAAACAAATGAAGGTAGGACTGCAAGAATTATTTAAACTGATTTCAGTGTGTATGCAGATTAAAGCAGGAAAGTACAAATACACATCCCCATTGACTGAGTCTTAAAGGTCAATTAAATTACGCAATAATTACTTGCGGCTGTAAGTGCGGCTAAATGTCTCATGGACTTTTGTCTGCAGCCTAAAAGGGCTGCGCACAAAGATCCATCAGTCCGGGGCAAGATCAGCCTGCGAGGGGTGTGAGTTGCTCTGCTGTTGGCAACTAGCACTCCTGGCGTCTATTTAAATTGACTCCTTAGAGTTTATTAGCCAAGCGGAATTCTCAATACAACATTTTTTGTGCTCTCAGGAGAGTTGAGTTCTATTCGCAACGTGGGCCACAAGGTGCCGGCATTCTGACTATTTCTCTGGCACCTCGTGGACACACAAAATTGCTGATTTTCCCTTGCACCCCAAAGTAGTGTGCAGAGAAATCTGCAATGTTGCTGTACCATAATTCTCGGGAATGAGCGATTGTAAGCTTCAATGGGCAGGGAATGATGTGCCTGACAATTATCTCCCTACACTGTGCTGCTTAATTGGTGCTG
This sequence comes from Taudactylus pleione, assembly GCA_031769625.1. Classification (NCBI taxonomy): domain Eukaryota; kingdom Metazoa; phylum Chordata; class Amphibia; order Anura; family Myobatrachidae; genus Taudactylus; species Taudactylus pleione. Next base: position 6,998,681 of record JAUIMM010000601.1, read on the forward strand.
TTTTATAAATGAATGATAATAAATGATAAATGTAATGAATACAATGTATAGCATACTCCATTTTCTGTGCTGCAACAGAACTGCATTATAAAGTACATAGGTTAAGGGGTCTATTTACTAAGTTTTGTTAGGAGATAAAGTGAATGGAGATATAGTACCAGCCAATCAGCTCCTAACTGCCATGTCACAGGATGTGTTTGAAAAATGACAGTTAGGAGCTGATTGGCTGGCACTTTACCTCCGTTCATGTTATCTCCTAACAAAGCTTAGTAAATAGACCCCTAACACTCCTCCCTTGCTGTTGCTCACTGCAATACCCTAGACTCATTTTTGTGACAATTTCAATGAAACAAGAAAGTGTAAGGGTGGATGATTGCTAAATAAACACACGTACTTTCTGCTAGATAGACAAAATTTACATATGTAAAAAAACATTTGACTGATGTATAATTATTCCAAGTGCCTAACAGTTTATTGAGAGACAAAAGGCGACACATTAAGGTATCGTGTAGGGTAAAATGCCCCTTTTATCAAACCATTAGGTAATGATAGTTTTTGCCAATCCTTAGTGTCAAACATCTGTGTAGGACAGTGGTTCTCAAACTCGGTCCTCAGGACCCCAAACAGTTTGAGAACCCGTGGTGTAGGAAATTTTCTGAGGAAACTGTATACAGCAGAAATATAAACCTTCCCCCAGAATGCTCTAGCTGGACACATAGAGGCTACAAGATTACACAAAAGAGAAGGGCAGAAGTAACGTAGAATTGTGGGAAGGGAAGTAAGACAAAAGTGCATTAAGTGTCATACAAGAGAAAGAAGGCAAATATCATACAAATATCATACAAACAGTAAATTACTATACAGATGACTGTATGTAACCAAAAATACCTTTTGGAGTATTATACCATGTTACCATCACACATCATCCCTATAATTAGGTGCATCAAATTTTCAGACAGTGGTACCCTACAGAAAATCTGGCATTAGTAGCCTGGCAGTGGTTCCGATGTATGTGTAATGAGTGTAATGAGTTGAGGGAGCTATAGAGGCAAGTGAAAAACAACAGACTGAGATTTACATAGCAGATGGAGCAGGGTCCCCAGTATAACAACATAGTGATGCAAGGCTCCTATTAAACTGGTCCACAAAGATTGTGGTATTTAAATGACTTCTATGTCAGGAAATGTACATGCTTTCAACTTGCTTTTCAATTGCAGATAATGAGGACAACACATCTTCATCTTCTAATGTAAAGAACACAAAAAAGCGGTCGCCTGCAAACACAAACAAGAATCCAAAGAAAAAAATTAAACCAAAGGGAAACACAGATGGTAAATATAATATAGAGATGGAATTATTGTGCCACATACAGCAGAGAATATACATTCAAGATACTGTAGATTGTGTCAGTTTACAATTTTATATGATTTGGGGTATTATATTGTGGCACTCTTGCTGGCTATAGTTAGCCTATTGTGAGATTATTAATGTTCTAAAAGAAGCATTATCATCCAAATGTTTACTACAACTTACATACATGATTGGGTTATTGCTATAATATTCTTTTAATCAGGGATACATATGAATTACACACGTTCTGTGGCTGATTAAATCCAGCTGATTTCACACTTAAAGTCAGCCAGCCACATAACATGGACAATTGAATGAAGGACAGATTTAATTTTACTGAATACAATAGGTGGTCACGTTACCACAATTCTCTGACATGGTTTGGGAGACTTGCATTGGGTGATTGGGCGCCACAGCTACTCAAGTGAATGGAGAAATAAATTACACTTTTTGAGATGATTTATGACTCCACAATGGAGAGAAACATAATCTTGTCATTTAATTTTGTAACTGAGTACAGGATACTACTATAAATTTATACTACAGAACACAAACAGTTTCAATATGAAAAGAAAAAGTCAGACATTTTCAAGATAGCAATAATATCCACACCCTCAAATGCCACTTCCTTTTCTTGTCAATGTCCTGCTTCCCATACTGTATTTCATAAAAAGGCATAAAACCAATATGTTAAAATAAAATGTTGGCATGGTAATTTGAGGGCCCTTTTACTGAGTTTCAAGGCATTGATTCTACATAGTAAAGGCCAGTTATCACTAGGGGTGCTGATAGAGATTACCCGGGCTTGGCTGGGACTAGAGCCAACAAGGGATGTAGAACAATATCCCCCATCAGTGCTTCAAGGCAGTGCACACAGGGGTCTATTTACTAAGCAATGTTAGGAGACAGAGTGAAAAGTGATAAGAAAGTGATAAGGTGCCAGCCAATCAGCTCCCAACTGTCATCTCACAGGTTCTGTTTCAAAAATGACAGTTGGGAGCTGATTGGCTGGCACCTTATCACTTTCTTATCACTTTTCACTCTGTCTCCTAACACTGCTTAGTAAATAGACCCCACAATCTTCACAAGGCCTTGTCTTCCAATCGGGGCGTGGCCACTCCCCCATGCTTGGTCTCACCTCATCTATAGCACCAGGGCCTGCTAGATGTCTTGATGGTCTTAAATATATCACCACCAGTACAAGTTTACAGAACCATGGTGATTTATATTTATTTATTATATTACATCCATAACACAGTATTAAAGAAGTTTTGCACCTTGAAACAATTTCCATGTTTTTGGTATGTATATTCCCTTTCTTTTATACGCTGCTTTATCCACTATATTCTGGTTAAGTCTCATCTTAACATTGCTGCTTTATAATATACTAAGCAGGAGCAGATTTCTGTTGTATACAACAGCAATTTAAAAATAATAATTGATAATATAAAGGCATTTGTGAAGAAGCTGGAAAGATAGGGTGATGTATTAAGTAACAGTGCGCAGGGGTCAGGGCACAGGGCCTGATTCAGAGCCGGACACTCTGACAGAGCGCTTGCTCTGAATCATGGACGGCCTTCTGTTTTTTTAGAGCGGCCTCCCGGCTGCTCGCATAGCTGTGGGCGAGCGGCCAGGAAGATGGCCACGATGGTCAAGACCATCGCGACCATCGGGTTTGCAACGAGACCCTTGTGGTAGGGTCTCGTTGCCGCAAGCCCTAGAGTGCTTTCGGCTCTAACAGAGCCGAAAGCACTCCCACCGACATCACTTGTGATGTCAATGGGGCCGGCCCTAGACGGAAGGTGTTCCCATGGGAACGCCTCCATTTGGGCAGCCACTCCCCCAGCCCGCCCACCAAAGGGGGCGTGCTGTCACTCAACATCGACAGCACGCCCCCTTTGGTACGAGAACCGGAGCGACGGTTTGCCTGTCGCTATCCGGGTCTCGCGCATGCGCACGACGGAGCCGGCTCCGTCGTGCGCATGCGCACTGGGCCACCATCGACCCGCTTGCGAGCGCATAGCGCTCACGAGCGGGTCTGAATCAGGCCCACAGTTCATACAACTTGTGGATAACTGGATGTCCAATAAGCAATGGGAAGGATTTATTAAAGTATATCTTACAGTGCTAATATAAATCTGTATTTTTTTCCCAAGAAGACTCTTTCCGAAACCCATCACCAGACAAACGAAAAAAGAAGCTCATTACCATAGTACCAAATAAGAAAAAGAAAAGGGTTATATACATAGATGATGAAGATGATGAAGATTATGAAGATAGCGATGGTAGGTAATACAGTCATGAAAAGGAGAATGCAAATCTTTGTGTGATATTAGCAGTTAGACACTTACAGTAGGTGATCAGTTGCCAATATATTTTCAAGATATAGATATCATAAAAGCCTAATATACTGTAGTAACATATGACTTAATCATCACAAACAATTTAAAGAAATTGAAGAACTTTGCTTTCATCTGGTGCATATTGTTAATTAATATCTTAGATTTTGGCTCAACAAAAAATGTGGTTCTTTTAGTGTAATCAAAAACAATTGTCTTTTTTTCAACCACAATAAATATTGACCATTGTCACCTCTAAGTTTAATTTGCACCATTATTTGTTTTTAAATGCTTTCTTTACTTTTTTTTTTTTTTTTATATATATAACTCACATTTAATTATTTTCCTACTGGTATTTCTCGTCCTATGTATTTGGCCTTATTACAAAAAAATGTCAGAGATGAACAAGTCCTACTGCTATAAAATTACAGCATACTATACAGTGGATTGGGCATACTAGAAACTGCATTTCTCATATGATAAAGTGATTTAGTAAGAAATCTCCTTTTGTCCAGATCCATCAAAACCAGACAAAGGGAAAAAAATGAAAAAGAAACCTTCAATCAAAAAAATCATTAAAAAAAAGAAGAAGAATAACTCGGAGGAAGAAAGACAAGGTACTTTATGGCTGGCATTCATAGTTACTTAAGAAATTTTTTACTTTATCTTTTATACATTAACATTATAGTCAGGGTTTTTATTATTATTTATTTTATTTAGAAATTGCTATGGCAAATCTAGTTTTCAAATACAAAGCATGTAGTAAAGTATGTCATATTTGGTAAGATAGTGTTTTTCTGTCCTTTACTAGAAAACATTGTTAAGATGATGTCTAGGGAGTAATTTTAGTCCATGTCGATGGATGTACTCAGTACTACATTATGTTCATTCCTGCTGTATGGAATCATATTACAGATATTTTCCTTAAAATTACATTAGTAATGAAATTAGTAATAAAAGCCATGTTTAATTTAGTTTATAAACTAAAGGTCATCATGATAATTTATAAACTAAAGAACATTGGCTTCAATGGTCACATGTAGTCCAATACCATACATAAAACCCCAGATTTGAGGACACTATGTACTAATGATTAGCGAAACATTTTACAACAGAACTATCATATACAAATGCCTTCACTAATATCTAATTAACATAATATCCAAAGGCTAAAGACCATTAGAGTCCTTTTTCATGCTCATTAATCACATGTAGCCCAAATTCTGAGTTCATAAATATATACGAGTACCATTTGAGAGTATTAATGCACAGATTTAAAGTAATATTCCCTTTTTTTTTGTTCTGGAAGGACAAGTTACGCAATCTTACTTTTATAAAGACATGGGGCAAAAATCCCCATTTTACATTAGATCAGATGAACTGTTTACCCGTAATAAATTATATGTATAATTTTCAATATACAGTATACATGTTTAGGCACATTAGTCCATCTATTTGACAGGAATCTCTGTAGTCCATCTGTTTGACAGTATTAGCACTTGCCACTTACAAACATTAATTATAGATTTTGCTATGGTTCTAGTGAATAATAGTAGTGTGTTACAGTATATCATAACCATGTTGTCTTAGACAGTGTACAAAATATAGCTAGATATGTATCTTAGCATCAAAGGTACAGTAAAGCATTTGTAGTTGTGAAACTTAAAAAACAAGATACGTTATAGATTTGTGTTCCAGCTAGTAGCTTTTTACTTCTATAACTATTCCTTACTATATTAATTATGTATGGATTGATAATGATCAATTACATTTAAAATAAGAAAACATCAGAGCTCCTAACCCATTTATTTTGAATGCTTTAATTAGAAACCGTGGAGAGCGAGTTTTCAAGTTCTTCTCAGTCATCATCATCACATAGTAGAAGCAAAACAAGTAAGAGGAGGATGACAGGGAAAAATAAGAAAAACCCTAAAGATAAAAATAAAAAGAAGATTCCTGGTAAGAAATAATACTTAAATTCTTTATATATACTGTATATTTTTTATTTTGTGATTTGATTGAAAATATTGTTTGGTCAAAAAAATTACAGCATTCCAAATTTTGGAAATCTGTTTAACATGAAAGCTTGGAATTCAATACATGCATGGACACAATGTGACATATCCCAGTAATAGATAACAGCGCTTTAGTATATTGTAACAGACAGATGCTCTCTACACAAAAGTAAAATTGAAAGTGCATTTAATCAACTAAACAGAATTCAGACATGAATAGGATAAAAATACATATAAACATCCATACAATTCTCACATGAAATAAAGCATGATAAGGCATAAGTGACAGGATCCTACTGTGGATCGCAAACATGAAAAAAACTCCTTAGGATAGTGCATTTATTGCAGAGTCTTTTAGCATAACACTATTCAATGAGTGTATAGGAGAGAGGTAGCAAGAATGTTCAGTCCTGAGACTACAGTTGTTACCATGCAGGGTTAATCTGGGGTTAATTCAGAGATGGCTTGCCGCTTTGCAGAGATAGTCCCCTCCGTTTCATGGATAGATGCTGGTTTTGTTATTTGGTATCCAATATATGGACTGTATAAGTATTTTGCTGATAAATATCACCTGTCTCATAGATATGACTGGTCAATCCAACTCCACAGATTAACCCTTGCTCTTTCTCTCCTATAAACCCATTGACTTCTGTAATGTTAAAAGACTCTGCAATTAATGCACTATCCAAAGGAATTTTTCACATTTGCGATCCACAGTGGGATCCTGTCACTTATGCCTTATCATGCTTTATTTCATGTGAGAATTGTATGGATGTTTATATGTATTTTTATCCTATTCATGTCTGAATTCTGTTTAGTTGATTAAATGCACTTTCAATTTTACTTTTGTGTAGAGAGCATCTGTCTGTTACAATATACTAAAGCACTGTTATCTATTATTATTATTATTATTATTATTATCCTTTATTTATATGGCGCCACAAGTGTTCCGCAGTGCCTTACATAGTACATAGAACTAATAAGTGAACAAGAAACAAGTAACTTACAGTACATTACAGTGCAGGACAAGGACACGATTTATATACATTGCTGCAATAGCGATTAAACACTCACAATAAGCAGCAGGGAGTTGGCAGTCACGTGTTAGGAGCCCTTATGGGGAGTAAAGAGTTGAAGAAATGTAAAGAGATGCACATGAGGGAAGAGGTCCTTGCTCATGAGAGCTTACATTCTAAAGCTATACTTAGCTATACATTTTCACTGGAGAGTAACTATCTCCTTTTAGAAAATACTTCCCATTAAAAGGTCCGGGGCAGTTATCTAGTATACCCCTTACACCTTTTTTACAATCTGACATATGTACAATATTATAACTAACAAATTTACTATTGTAGTTGATTTGTATTATAACGATGGGCAGTGTGACAAAACTGTTAGTATTTTTCCATAATACAGTAAGTCATGAACATTGCAAAGTAAAAAAAAAAAATTTGTTTTTCATTTTCTATTAAGGAGAACCAGAAGAGCCTTTAAAGCCACCAAAGCGTAAAAAAGATAAGAATTTTCCTCCAACATCTGAACCCACCTTTATTTATGAAAGTTCGGGAGATGACGGCAGTGGTATGCCAACCACAATGGCAGCAACAACTCTAACTACCCAATTTACAACTACAGAATTACAAACTACAGTGAGAACAAGCCAAACAGACGCTACAGTAAATTCATCAGTAAAACCACAAACAGGTAGTACTAATGCAACCTCATACAAGACAACACCAAGTACACCTAATCTTCTGACAACAGAAAAACAACCTGAGAAAACTTCAACTACAAAAAACCCAAACACTCAGACTTTAACCTCACACAAGATAACACCAAGTACACCCAATCTTGTGTCTACAGAAGAACAACCTGTAAAGACTTCCACTACAATGAGCCCCCACACTCAGAGCTTAACCTCTCACAAGACAACACCAAGTACACCCAATATATTGTCTACAGAACAACCTGTAAAGAATTTCACTACAATGAGCCCCCACACTCAGAGTACAACACCAAAGGAAGGAACCACAGGACAGAGCATGATGACAAACACTCCTGTTCAACAAAGTAAGAATAATAAGTACACAACTAATTTTAATGATTTGGTAACATCTGTTATTGTAACTGAAAACATCTATGAAGCAGGCACAGAACAATCACAACATGATGGATCCACTGTAGAACAGCTGCAGGTGGATACCAAAGACAAACACTATCCTATGAATCATTCAACTTACACTGAGATGTCTAGGACAGACAGTGCAACAAATAATGAAGAAAGGACTGAGAGTGATATAGGAAGTACACTCAGTTCAGGAATAAATAGCCAAGTGGCAACAGTCACAATCAGCCCCTCACATTATGAGACAACTGAAGACGTTAATAAGGAAACGTCAAAGTCACCCCATCCCATAAATGAAAATTATATTGAAGGATCACCAGGAAGAGCAGATCCAACATTGTTTCTAGATTTAGAGCAAAGCAATAAGCTACTAAGTGAGCTGGTGCTCAGGACAACAGGAAACTTAGATCTTACAGCAACAACCACGATTCTTGCAAATACAGACAATGTAGGTTCTCAGAAAAGGACTACAGAAGACATAATGAAAACAATGGAAGCCATTACAACATATGAGCAACCAAATGCACCAAGCATGAATAACCTATTGATCAATACTGAAGCCACAACATTACCGGAAGAAAATTTAGAAACCAATAATTCGTTTAAGACAATGCAGTATAAAGAAGGAACACTACTGGCTACTGTACGACCCAGTGCTGATATTTTATTTCATATGGCTTCGGAGCCAACAGTTATAGAAGAAGAGAATAGAGAAGAAATATATCCCTTAACTGAGAGTCCAACTGTAGAGAAAAGATTAACTAAAGCTGCAAATAATCTAACATTTGTTACAACAATAGCAGAACACTTATTGGGTTCTGACTCAATAGCAGTAGATCCTACAAAGCAAATGCTGGTCTCAACTGTAGGAGAAAGTGTTAATACATCTCATACTATACTATCTACAAACTTGAATAGTGAGTCTTTACCTATTCATTATGGAGTTACTACTGATATCAGTGCCAATATCTCCATGTGGACACGACTCATCCCTAGCATGATTTCTACTGAAATAAATGAAAATAATGGTTTAAGCACAATGGCTACAACAGAACAAAGTCAAGATCTATTAAGCCTAAAAACCGAAACTCCACATATAGAGGACAAAGCAACAACACCAGATACACTGGATACTTCACAGACATTTCCAACTCATTCACCTACTTTTGTTGAATCTCTGAATGTTAATGAAAAAACAACTCAATTACTAGGAGTAACATCACCCGAAACCACAAAAGAGCAGTCGTCAACTACAAATGCATATATAAATAGAAATAATACAATGCCATTAACAGATATTAACAGTTTTACAGCCTTCACTGAATCTAGAAATCCTAAGGAGGCCACTGCTGACACAAATACAACTAGTATTTTAACTGCAGTAACCACAGTACAAACTAGAGCAACAAATGACGCAATACATATAACACTGACAGAAAGAGACCATTCAGCACTTGTGACAATAAAGGAACAGCACATAACATCTGACACATTATTTATTCAAACCAGTGAAAAACAAAATACAGATCAGCCGATAGGGGCTAACAGTGTTAATGGGTTTGACTCTGTACCTATAACATATACACTTACAGCAAATACAGCTCCCACCCAGTTTACAACAATTCCTGATATGGTTACAACTAACAATGAAAGACAATCCAGCTCAGAAAGTGAGACATCCAGTTTGAGTGGGACTGTAAACATACTTGGAACATTACATATCACAGCACATACTATATTGCTACCAAACACTGACCATATAGTTACATCTTCTTCTACTAACACTAATGCAATCCAGTCAGTCATTGTAGGAGAACTGTCCTCAACAGTACCCAATGAAGTTACAGACAACAAAGACCATAACCTGGTGACACATATTAGTAAAATAAGTACGGAAGCACAGAAAGAGGTTAATACTTTTACGGAAGATAGAGAAACAAATATAAGTCATTTAGATTCTATTGTAACAGAAGAAACATTAACAGAACACTTGTTTAGTTTCACAACTGGGATCACATCCCCAGGAGCTGAAAAAAGTACAAATCAATTACAAACTTCATCTTTGATTGGTTCACAGGAACCTACAATAATATCAACAAGTAGTACATTGCCATCCAGCAGTAACAATACGCCTTTCTCTTCTGACTATAAAACAAGCTCAAGTTTGGTAACAGAAAAGGCAAATAATACATCACAAATACTGGAAGATGATACAACATCCATTATAGCAAAGACAGAAATTTTGCCTACACAGAATGCAGTAAGTCTGACTAATAGTAATACAGAAGTAAGAAAAACTACAGAGTCACCAGAAGGCCAAACCACACAAACCACAATTAGAGAATATGTGTCTAGTTCTAAAACACTACATAATATAACACCTGAGCAAATAACAGAAAGGGAAAGTACAGAAGAAACTCAAACCACTTCTAATATGAAAACCTTAACGGCCTTAACAGAAGGTCAGTTACCAACAGTTGCACCAAGTGATACCACTAAACAAGATAAAAGCTCCACAGTGTATGTTTACCATTATACTGATATTACACTTAATGATCAGTCTAGTGCATACACCTTTGTGTCAGGAGGAAAGACAAATACAGATAATAATTCAAGCACCACTGGAGAGAACCTAGAAGAATTGATTTCAGTGAATGAAATATTAAGTACGCAGAAATCAGAGATTAGTCCTGACTATACTCATTCACCTGAAGCCCACATAACATCTAACATAACACAGACAAATCCATTTACTGGTTCCAATACAGTACAGAGCATAGATGACTTACAAACAACATTCAGCACCAAGGTAAAGGAAGTAGAATTAGCAACAGTCACCAAAGATGAAGGCATGGGGACACATGTCACAGCACTAGTCACTGTGAGCAGCAATCCTATACCTTCCACTGAACACACTATTCATACTAGTAAACGTACAACAGAAACAAAGAGTATCTCCAATGTGACAGTTACTGCTGATGTGAGCCCACGATTTGCTGTTTCGGTAAGTGAAACTTTCAATGAGGAGCAGACTCAGGGAACAGAAGAAACTTCTCACGCACCTAAAGATCAAACACTATCTGTCACATTGAAGACTGAAAATGTGTCTGGCTCCATAGTGCCACATGCTACACCTTCACATATTATAGAACAACAGCATCCAGGCCATTTACACTCAACTTCATTACCCTATATTACCAGTGATCAACAGTTATCATCTGTAACTGCTAAGTCCCCAAATTCATCTATTAGTGATACTAATTCAGGTGCTACCACAACACTTACAGCAGAAAGTAGCAGTGTCATAGATACAGTAGTTACAGAATCTATAGATTCAAAGCAATTTGTTTCAGCTATTACAGCAAACATTGAACAAACCATCAGTATACAGACTGTAAGAGACTCAACAACTGTATCATTGGTGGGAATGACAGATGATAAATTTACCATTACAGCAACAGACACAGAAAAACCATTAGAGGTTACAACAAGCCAAAGGGCAGATCTGTTACCTACAGATTTATTGCCTACAGTGGAAGATGAGGATCTAATGAGTACTGAAGTTCTACATAGAAATAATACACTTACTACTAAAAGTCCAGGTATTGGAGCAACATCAAGTACAACTTCAGCAGCACAACATGCAGATCAGTCCATTGGAACCTCTAGTAATAATATATATTCTGCAACTACTACAACTGAAAATACAGGCGTAGAGGAGATCACAAATGTAACAGTTACAGATAAAGCAATTGTAAATGATATAATATATCAGACAGCAGGTCTCACAACAACAGAAAACACACATAAAACTATTACCCAACCTACAGTAATTACAGATAGCAATATAGAATACACAGCAGAAATACAGGACATAACTGTATTGCCTAGCACAGTGCCCACTGAGAAAGAGTTAGCAACTAGTGCTGGGGGTACAGAATATAAAACAGCCCCCCTCACCACAGGTATACTCACAAACAGTATGTCTAGTCTCTCTTCAATTCCTCCCAAAACACCAGAGACAGATGATGAATTTTCAACAGTCACAGTGACTGAGGCAGATTCGCATGGAACAGACTTTACAACACAATGGCTAGAAACTACACATCAGCTAAGTAGAGAACAATTCAACAGGACAGTCTTTCCCACAGATGTAAGAGGAGAACAGTTGAAAACAATTGCTATTACTAGTACAATATCTACAGTAGCAGCAAGTACTGTTAGTCCCATGTATTCCTTTGTATCTAATGGAGAACTCAGTCTGATCAATGATGAAACTGATAAGGTAGCAGTAAGTGGAGGACAGATGTCAACAATTAATGATGTGCCTTCAGCTTCCAGTACAGTTTACAACAGTGTTAATGAAAAAACTGTCACCAGTATAGAGAAAGCGAGCCCAGTTTCAAGAATATCCATATCAGAAATAAGCAGGGAACAACTAACCGGGACATCAAGTATGTTAATGTCTTTAACAACAAGACAAAATATTACAGTACAGCCAACATTTGTTCCAAGTGATGCCATCAGAGAACGAGAAACTAGCACGATAGTTGCAAAAAAAGTAATTGTAACTTCTGCAAATGCTAATGGTTCAGTCACTACAGTATTGGATACAGAGTCCAGTACTGATCAGTCATCTACTGTGACAAATGCAGAAGGAAGTTCCACAATAAAGACTGATGAAACCAAACCATTGACTACACAGTCCACCAGTCAGGGAGTCAGATTTACCACACTTGATATGAGGCCCGGTTCTACAGAAGTAAACATGCAAAAATCCACAGTAGTCCCTACGAGGAATGGTACACCAAGTTCCACAGCTTTCAAATTGTTAGATAAACAGCTTCCAACTGGCAAAAATGCACATTTCTCTAGTGCTATCACTTTATCTATTCCACATACCACTAGTGCTCAATATTTACATACAGGCAAATTAAATACTGAGAATGCACAAGTTACAAGTATATCTAGTGAAGGAGCTTTCATTACTACAAAAGGCAACGTACTGAGTATTCTTCTTGGTACAGAAACAAGCGGTAAGTCTACAACTGTAAGTAAGAATGCAAGTGGGCCCATCTCATCCACAACTCTACATAGAACTGTAAGTCCAAAGTATATACCCACTACTCATACCACAATCAGAATACATGAAATTGGCTCTAGTACACAAAGTTTAGGTAACATGAATAATGCTGAACAAAAGGTCACTACGAGTGTATCCACAATGTCATTAATCAAGAGCAGTCTCACAGATACTAAACACATGAGGGATATGGTAACAAACACGACATATAATTTACATTCACCTTCTTTTAATTTTACAGTGAGCACACTGAAAACTTCTAAGGACCAAAGTACTACAGGTTCTAGTGATATTATCCCTACAACCATCTCTGAAACACTGCAGGAAACAACAAAAATGTCAGTAAATAGCATGCCAGTGGATCCAACAAAACAAACACCGCCTGAGGATAATAATGCTAAATTTACCACCTCTAAACAAACAAGTAGTGCAGAGTACAGCACAACTGCCAAATCTGGGCATTCAACAACCAGTGCCAACAATATGGTCTTTTCTACCACTACTACACCTGGGAAAACGTTGGCTCCATTTCAAAACAAAACACTGGAACCAACCAAGGAGGTAATAACTGAGAGAGACGTCACAGTGGCCACAGAAACCACAATGAGGCAATCTGTTCATACTGTTTCTACTGAAAACCCTGAAGAGAATCTAGAGCTTTCTTCACCAGCCCAGAGTACAGTACGTCAAGAGCAAAGGCCAACTCCAACCAAGAGCACAATTTATGATATAACAACAAAACATGTCTTTAATGTAAACACAAAGACACCGGCATCATCGATGCAGTCCACTAAACCAGCAAGTCCTACTGGTGTTCCAACAGTCAGGAAAATTATTGCTGAAGAGATGGGAAATAATATTAATACCACAACGCTAGAAAACCCATTTCATGTTTGTGATTTGCTTAAGGATGAAGGAACAAAGTTGAGAATATCAGACAGTGACCTGCAGAGTATCACCGAAATATGTATGGAAATGCAGCAGCAGCAGCATCCGACTGTAAGTACACCAGCTCCAGAAACAAGGAAACCTAATGTAAATGAAGAAAATAATCCCCCCAGATACATGTACGTGACACCTGGTAACTTCTACCAACAACTAGCAATAAGAATCATTCAGATTGTGGAAGAGATATACAGGAGAATGAGTATTCCTACAGTGAGAAATATAACAGGCGAATCTGACCAGGACACGTATAAGCCAACAGCTTGGTTATTGTTGCTTAATAAAATCAAAAGCTCATATGGTAAGTTAATTATTTTAAATATAAACGACTGCATTTATATTCCATATTTTGCATTTCATAATTGCACATTATTCACAGCATCTAAATCATCTCTTAACACGTTATACACCACTAATAATGTTACTAAATGTAAGGGTTTATATGGCTTCTTTATTTAGCAAGTGTGTCACAATGAATTGACACCAGGGGCTGATTTAAGTAGGTTAAAAAGTTGCAAATAATCAGAATCAGAACCAAGAAACATCCTTTATTTGTATAACAGAGTGTATTTCTACAAATGCTCAGCACCCATAGGGTTGTGTTCTGGGTTGGACACAGGCGCATATTATACATATGGCCTCCTATGTGAATGGTTCTACATATTTGAATGCAACTATTATCAGCGACACTCACATAAGATGCATCTCCGTGTGTCCCCCTGTTACCTCATAGTCTCCGCCCAGGAACATCCCATACATTTCTGCTACCATTCATCTAAATTTGTACTGTGACTCTGTACGAACACAATAGGGGTGCATGCTTAGACGATAAACATTGCTCCACTGTGTCTGAAGCAGAATAGGTCCATAGTGTCAGTGCACAAATACTCTATATTAGGTGTATAGAAATGGCCATGCTTACTCAGATAAGGGTAGTGTCAGTGCACAAATACTCTATATTAGGTGTATAGAAATGGCCATGCTTACTCAGATAAGGGTAGTGTCAGTGCACAAATACTCTATATTAGGTGTATAGAAATAGCCATGCCTACTCAGATAAGGGTAGTGTCAGTGCACAAATACTGTATATTAGGTGTATAGAAATAGCCATGCTTACTCAGATAAGGGTAGTGTCAGTGCACAAATTATCTATATTAGGTGTATAGAAATGGCCATGCCTACTCAGATAAGGGCAGTGTCAGTGCACAAATTATCTATATTAGGTGTATAGAAATAGCCATGCCTACTCAGATAAGGGCAGTGTCAGTGCACAAATACTGTATATTAGGTGTATAGAAATGTCCATGCTTACTCAGATAAGGGCAGTGTCAGTGCACAAATACTGTATATTAGGTGTATAGAAATGGCCATGCTTACTCAGATAAGGGTAGTGTCAGTGCACAAATACTGTATATTAGGTGTATAGAAATGTCCATGCTTACTCAGATAAGGGCAGTGTCAGTGCACAAATACTGTATATTAGATGTATAGAAATAGCCATGCTTACTCAGATAAGGGTAGTGTCAGTGCACAAATTATCTATATTAGGTGTATAGAAATGGCCATGCTTACTCAGATAAGGGGAGTGTCAGTGCACAAATACTGTATATCAGGTGTATAGAAATGGCCATGCTTACTCAGATAAGGGTAGTGTCAGTGCACAAATACTGTATATCAGGTGTATAGAAATGGCCATGCTTACTCAGATAAGGGTAGTGTCAAGGCACAAATACTGTATGTTTGGTGTATAGAAATGTCCATGCTTACTCAGATAAGGGTAGTGTCAGTACACAAATACTCTATATTAGGTGTTTAGAAACGGCCATGCTTACTCAGATAAGGGAAGTGTCAGTGCACAAATACTGTATATTAGGTGTATAGAAATGTCCATGCTTACTCAGATAAGGGTACAGTCAGTGCACAAATACTCTATATTAGGTGTATAGAAATGGCCATGCTTACTCAGATAAGGGCAGTGTCAGTGCACAAATACTGTATATTAGGTGTATAGAAATGGCCATGCTTACTCAGATAAGGGTAGTGTCCGTGCACAAATACTCTATATTAGGTGTATAGAAATGGCCATGCTTACTCAGATAAGGGTAGTGTCCGTGCACAAATACAGTATATTAGTTGTATAGAAATGGCCATGCTTACTCAAATAAGGGCAGTGTCAGTGCACAAATACTGTATATTAGGTGTATAGAAAGGGCAGTGTCAGTGCACAAATACTGTATATTAGGTGTATAGAAATGGCCATGCTTACTCAGATAACGGTAGTGTCAGTGCACAAATACAGTGTATTAGGTGTATAGAAATAGCCATGCTTACTCAGATAACGGTAGTGTCAGTGCACAAATACTGTATATTAGGTGTATAGAAATAGCCATGGTTACTCAGATAAGGGTAGTGTCAGTGCACAAATACTCTATATTAGGTGTATAGAAATGTCCATGCTTACTCAGATAAGGGTACTGTCAGTGCACAAATACTCTATATTAGGTGTTTAGAAATGGCCATGCTTACTCAGATAAGGGAAGTGTCAGTGCACAAATACTGTATATTAGGTGTATAGAAATGGCCATGCTTACTCAGATAAGGGTAGTGTCAGTGCACAAATACTCTATATTAGGTGTATAGAAATAGCCATGCTTACTCAGATAAGGGTAGTGTCAGTGCACAAATACTCTATATTACTTGTATAGAAATAGCGATGCTTACTCAGATAAGGGTAGTGTCAGTGCACAAATACTCTATATTAGGTGTATAGAAATGGCCATGCTTACTCAGATAAGGGTAGTGTCCGTGCACAAATACTCTATATTAGGTGTATAGAAATGGCCATGCTTCCTCAGATAAGGGTAGTGTCCGTGCACAAATACTGTATATTAGGTGTATAGAAATGGCCATGCTTACTCAGATAAGGGTAGTGTCCGTGCACAAATACTCTATATTAGGTGTATAGAAATGGCCATGCTTACTCAGATAAGGGCAGTGTCAGTGCACAAATACTCTATATTAGTTGTATAGAAATAGCCATGCTTACTCAGATAAGGGCAGTGTCAGTGCATAAATACTGTATATTAGGTGTATAGAAATGGCCATGCTTACTCAGATAAGGGCAGTGTCAGTGCACAAATACTCTATATTAGGTGAATAGAAATGGCCATGCTTACTCAGATAAGGGCAGTGTCAGTGCACAAATTATCTATATTAGGTGTATAGAAATGGCCATGCTTACTCAGATAAGGGTAGTGTCAGTGCACAAATACTGTATATTAGGTGTATAGAAATGGCCATGCTTACTCAGATAAGGGTAGTGTCAGTGCACAAATACTGTATATTAGATGTATAGAAATAGCCATGCTTACTCAGATAAGGGTAGTGTCAGTGCACAAATTATCTATATTAGGTGTATAGAAATGGCCATGCTTACTCAGATAAGGGTAGTGTCAGTGCACAAATACTGTATATTAGGTGTATAGAAATGGCCATGCTTACTCAGATAAGGGTAGTGTCAGTGCACAAATACTGTATATTAGATGTATAGAAATAGCCATGCTTACTCAGATAAGGGTAGTGTCAGTGCACAAATTATCTATATTAGGTGTATAGAAATGGCCATGCTTACTCAGATAAGGGTAGTGTCAGTGCACAAATACTGTATATTAGGTGTATAGAAATGGCCATGCTTACTCAGATAAGGGTAGTGTCAGTGCACAAATACTCTATATTAGGTGTATAGAAATGTCCAAGCTTACTCAGATAAGGGTAGTGTCCGTGCACAAATACTGTATATTAGTTGTATAGAAATAGCCATGCTTACTCAGATAAGGGTAGTGTCAGTGCACAAATACTGTATATTAGGTGTATAGAAATGGCCATGCTTACTCAGATAAGGGCAGTGTCAGTGCACAAATACTCTATATTAGGTGAATAGAAATGGCCATGCTTACTCAGATAAGGGCAGTGTCAGTGCACAAATACTCTATATTAGTTGTATAGAAATAGCCATGCTTACTCAGATAAGGGTAGTGTCAGTGCACAAATCCTCTATATTAGGTGTATAGAAATGGCCATGCTTACTCAGATAAGGGTAGTGTCAGTGCACAAATACTGTATATTAGGTGTATAGAAATGGCCATGCTTACTCAGATAAGGGTAGTGTCAGTGCACAAATACTGTATATTAGATGTATAGAAATAGCCATGCTTACTCAGATAAGGGTAGTGTCAGTGCACAAATTATCTATATTAGGTGTATAGAAATGGCCATGCTTACTCAGATAAGGGTAGTGTCAGTGCACAAATACTGTATATTAGGTGTATAGAAATGGCCATGCTTACTCAGATAAGGGTAGTGTCAGTGCACAAATACTGTATATCAGGTGTATAGAAATGGCCATGCTTACTCAGATAAGGGTAGTGTCAGTGCACAAATACTGTATATCAGGTGTATAGAAATAGCCATGCCTACTCAGATAACGGTAGTGTCAGTGCACAAATACTGTATATTAGGTGTATAGAAATGGCCATTCTTACTCAGATAAGGGCAGTGTCAGTGCACAAATACTGTATATCAGGTGTATAGAAATGGCCATGCTTACTCAGATAAGGGTAGTGTCAGTGCACAAATTATCTATATTAGGTGTATAGAAATGGCCATGCTTACTCAGATAAGGGTAGTGTCAGTGCACAAATACTGTATATCAGGTGTATAGAAATGGCCATGCTTACTCAGATAAGGGTAGTGTCAGTGCACAAATACTGTATATTAGGTGTATAGAAATAGCCATGCTTACTCAGATAAGGGCAGTGTCAGTGCACAAATACTGTATATTAGTTGTATAGAAATAGCCATGCTTACTCAGATAAGGGTAGTGTCAGTGCACAAATACTGTATATTAGGTGTATAGAAATGGCCATGCTTACTCAGATAAGGGTAGTGTCAGTGCACAAAAATAATGTATATTAGGTGTATAGAAACGGCCATGCTTACTCAGATAAGGGCTGTGTCAGTGCACAAAGACTCTATATTAGGTGCATAGAAATAGCCATGCTTACTCAGATAAGGGCAGTGTCCGTGCACAAATACTGTTATTAGTTGTATAGAAATAGCCATGCTTACTCAGATAAGGGTAGTGTCAATGCACAAATACTGTATATTAGGTGTATAGAAATGGCCATGCTTACTCAGATAAGGGCAGTGTCAGTGCACAAATACTCTATATTAGGTGAATAGAAATGGCCATGCTTACTCAGATAAGGGCAGTGTCAGTGCACAAATACTCTATATTAGTTGTATAGAAATAGCCATGCTTACTCAGATAAGGGCAGTGTCAGTGCATAAATACTCTATATTAGGTGTATAGAAATAGCCATGCTTACTCAGATAAGGGTAGTGTCAGTGCACAAATCCTGTATATTAGGTGTATAGAAATGGCCATGCTTACTCAGATAAGGGTAGTGTCAGTGCACAAAAACTCTATATTAGGTGTATAGAAATGGCCATGCTTACTCAGATAAGGGTAGTGTCAGTGCACAAATACTCTATATTAGGTGTATAGAAATAGCCATGCTTACTCAGATAAGGGTAGTGTCAGTGCATAAATACTCTATATTAGGTGTATAGAAATAGCCATGCTTACTCAGATAAGGGTAGTGTCAGTGCACAAATACTCTATATTAGGTGTATAGAAATGGCCATGCTTACTCAGATAAGGGTAGTGTCCGTGCACAAATACTCTATATTAGGTGTATAGAAATGGCCATTCTTTCTCAGATAAGGGTAGTGTCAGTGCACAAATACTCTATATTAGGTGTATAGAAATGTCCATGCTTACTCAGATAAGGACAGTGTCCGTGCACAAATACTGTATATTAGGTGAATAGAAATGGCCATGCTTACTCAGATAAGGGTAGTGTGAGTGCACAAATACTCTATATTAGGTGTATAGAAATGTCCATGCTTACTCAGATAAGGACAGAGTCCGTGCACAAATACTGTATATTAGGTGAATAGAAATGGCCTTGCTTACTCAGATAAGGATAGTGTCAGTGCACAAATACTCTATATTAGGTGTATAGAAATAGCCATGCTTTCTCAGATATGGACATGCTTACTCAGATAAGGGTAGTGTCAGTACACAAATACTGTGTATTAGGTGTATAGAAATGGCTATGCTTACTCAGATAAGGGTAGTGTCAGTGCACAAATACTGTGTATTAGGTGTATAGAAATGGCTATGCTTACTCAGATAAGGGTAGTGTCAGTGCACAAATACTCTATATTAGGTGTACAGAAATAGCCATGCTTACTCAGATAAGGGCAGTGTCAGTGCACAAATCCTCTATATTAGGTGTATAGAAATAGCCATGCTTACTCAGATAAGGGTAGTGTCAGTGCACAAATACTGTATATTAGGTGTATAGAAATAGCCATGCTTACTCAGATAAGGGTAGTGTCAGTGCACAAATCCTCTATATTAGGTGTATAGAAATAGCCATGCTTACTCAGATAAGGGTAGTGTCAGTGCACAAATAGTGTATATTAGGTGTATAGAAAGAGCCATGCTTACTCAGGTAAGGGCAGTGTCAGTGCACAAATACTCTATATCAGGTGTATAGAAATGGCCATGCTTACTCAGATAAGGGTAGTGTCAGTGCACAAATACTGTATATTAGGTGTATAGAAATAGCCATGCTTACTCAGATAAGGGTAGTGTCAGTGCACAAATCCTCTATATTAGGTGTATAGAAATAGCCATGCTTACTCAGATAAGGGTAGTGTCAGTGCACAAATACTGTATATTAGGTGTATAGAAATGTCCATGCTTACTCAGATAAGGGTAGTGTCAGTGCACAAATACTCTATATCAGGTGTATAGAAATGGCCATGCTTACTCAGATAAGGGAAGTGTCAGTGCACAAATACTCTATATTAGGTGTATAGAAATGGCCATGCTTACTCTGATAAGGGTAGTGTCAGTGCACAAAAACTCTATATTAGGTGTATAGAAATGGCCATGCTTACTCAGATAAGGGTAGTGTCAGTGCACAAATTCTCTAAGCATAGCCATTTCTATACACCTAATATAGAGAATTTGTGCACTGACACTACCCTTTTCTGAGTAAGCATGGCCATTTCTATAAACCTAATATAGAGTATTTGTGCTCTGACACTACGCTTATCTGAGTAAGCATGGCCATTTCTATAAACCTAATATAGAGTATTTGTGCACTGACACTTCCCTTATCTGAGTAAGCATGGCCATTTCTATACACCTGATATAGAGTATTTGTGCACTGACACTACCCTTATCTGAGTAAGCATGGACATTTCTGTATATCTAATATACAGTATTTGTGCACTGACACTACCCTTATCTGAGTTTATCTGAGTAAGCATGGCCATTTCTATACACCTAATATACTCAGATAATGGCAGTGTCAGTGCACAAGTACTCTATATTAGGTGTATAGAAATGGCCATGCATACTCAGATAAGGGTAGTGTCAGTGCACAAATACTCTATATTAGGTGTATAGAAATAGCCATGCTTACTCAGATAAGGGGAGTGTCAGTCACACTTGCCTACCCTCCCGATTTCCGCGGGAGCCTCCCGTTTTAAGATTGGAGCTCCCGCTACCCCGGAAAGTAAAAAAAAACTCCCGGCATCCCGACTGTGCAGTTGAATATCCGACTGCGCATGCGCGAGTTTGGATGGGGCAGAGAAGGGGCTTGAGTGAGGAGGATGTAGCAACGTGACTTTGCCACTGCAGTGCTAGAGGCTGGCCACCGAGGGGTTGTGAGCAGCGGTGGCTTCCTAGCACATAATCATAATCAGACACACAGACTCCCTGCAGTGCCTTCCCACCCGGAGTCACATGGCAGTGACTGGATGCAGCAATGTCTTTCCCCTGATGGCTCTAAACCGATCCCCTAGAAAAACAGTAAAAGTAAGTAGCAGAGACTCTGGAACTTTTGTTTATTATGTGACAGAGCTTCCAAAGTGACAGTAAACTAAGCAGCTTTGTTTTCTGTTGCTTTGCTCTGCGCAGATGGTTTCCGGTGGATGGAAGGATTGAGAGTTAAGGTTGGGATTACCTTATCTTGCAGGGTCGCGATCTCTGTGGACAGTTCTCTGGAATGACAGGCAGTCTGCACTCTGCAGGCCCCCACTGGGAGGAGAGACTGTCTGTCATTCAAGAGAGCTGTCTAATAAGATCATAACCTTGCAAGATAAGGGAATCCACTTAGTCCAGACAGCTTCACACTGACCCCCCTCACATTCACTAAAGTGAAAGCCCACCCTTTTACAATAGATATCATACTCCCACCTATACTTACACTGGTGCACCCTTGTTACTGTCCCCATAGTTCTGTCTGTTTCCCATTAGATTGTGAGCTCTCTCACAGCAGGCCTCTCCCTACCCTTTGCTCTCAAATCTGCATTTATTTTTTCTAACTTTAATGTCCCTTCTTTATCCATCCTCCATTGTCTTGGAATAGTGCTACTTTAGCTATGAAATAATTTATAACAATAAACATTCAACCATATTTTAGAAAAGTGTATTCTTTTTTATTATTCCAATGCTTTATTTTAGTTTATGCATTTTACATGTTTTCACCTGCCTCTGGAAGGCGCCCCCCTTAGTGGGAATAGATACCCCTTAAGTGAAGCTAGATACGCCCTTTGGCCGGTACTGGCCATGCCTCCTCTGGTGCGTCCATGCTGCGGATTTTACTACAGCCTATAATCTCCCTGAAACTAGTTTTCAGAAGTAGGCAAGTATGGTGTCAGTGCACAAATACTCTATATTAGGTGTTTAGAAATGGCCATTCTTACTCAGATAAGGGTAGTGTCAGTGCACAAATTATCTATATTAGGTGTATAGAAATAGCCATGCTTACTCAGATAAGGGTAGTGTCAGTGCACCAATACTGTATATTAGGTGTATAGTAATAGCCATGCTTACTCAGATAAAGGCAGTGTCAGTGCACAAATTATCTATATTAGGTGTATAGAAATGGCCATGCTTACTCAGATAAGGGTAGTGTCAGTGCACAAATACTCTATATTAGGTGTATAGAAATTGCCATGCTTACTCAGATAAGGGTAGTGTCAGTGCACAAATACTGTATATTAGTTGTATAGAAATGGCCATGCTTACTCAGATAAGGGCAGTGTCAGTGCACAAATACTCTATATTAGGTGTATAGAAATTGCCATGCTTACTCAGATAAGTGTGTCAGTGCACAAATACTGTATATTAGGTGTATAGTAATAGCCATGCTTACTCAGATAAGGGTAGTGTCAGTGCACAAATACTGTATATTAGTTGTATAGAAATGGCCATGCTTACTCAGATAAGGGTAGTGTCAGTACACAAATACTGTATATTAGGTGTATAGAAATAGTCATGCTTACTCAGATAAGGGTAGTGTCAGTGCACAAATCCTCTATATTAGGTGTATAGAAATAGCCATGCTTACTCAGATAAGGGTAGTGTCAGTGCACAAATACTGTATATTAGGTGTATAGAAATAGCCATGCTTACTCAGATAAGGGTAGTGTCAGTGCACAAATCCTCTATATTAGGTGTATAGAAATAGCCATGCTTACTCAGATAAGGGTAGTGTCAGTGCACCAATACTGTATATTAGGTGTATAGTAATAGCCATGCTTACTCAGATAAAGGCAGTGTCAGTGCACAAATTATCTATATTAGGTGTATAGAAATGGCCATGCTTACTCAGATAAGGGTAGTGTCAGTGCACAAATACTCTATATTAGGTGTATAGAAATGGCCATGCTTACTCAGATAAGGGTAGTGTCAGTGCACAAATACTGTATATTAGTTGTATAGAAATGGCCATGCTTACTCAGATAAGGGCAGTGTCAGTGCACAAATACTCTATATTAGGTGTATAGAAATTGCCATGCTTACTCAGATAAGTGTAGTGTCAGTGCACAAATACTGTATATTAGGTGTATAGTAATAGCCATGCTTACTCAGATAAGGGTAGTGTCAGTGCACAAATACTGTATATTAGTTGTATAGAAATGGCCATGCTTACTCAGATAAGGGTAGTGTCAGTACACAAATACTGTATATTAGGTGTATAGAAATAGTCATGCTTACTCAGATAAGGGTAGTGTCAGTGCACAAATCCTCTATATTAGGTGTATAGAAATAGCCATGCTTACTCAGATAAGGGTAGTGTCAGTGCACAAATACTGTATATTAGGTGTATAGAAATAGCCATGCTTACTCAGATAAGGGTAGTGTCAGTGCACAAATCCTCTATATTAGGTGTATAGAAATAGCCATGCTTACTCAGATAAGGGTAGTGTCAGTGCACAAATTATCTATATTAGGTGTATAGAAATAGCCATGCTTACTCACATAAGGGTAGTGTCAGTGCACAAATACTGTATATTAGGTGTATAGAAATAGCCATGCTTACTCAGATAAGGGTAGTGTCAGTGCACAAATCCTCTATATTAGGTGTATAGAAATAGCCATGCTTACTCAGATAAGGGTAGTGTCAGTACACAAATACTGTATATTAGGTGTATAGAAATAGTCATGCTTACTCAGATAAGGGTAGTGTCAGTGCACAAATCCTCTATATTAGGTGTATAGAAATAGCCATGCTTACTCAGATAAGGGCAGTGTCAGTGCACAAATACTGTATATTAGGTGTATAGAAATAGCCATGCTTACTCACATAAGGGTAGTGTCAGTGCACAAATACTCTATATTAGGTGTATAGAAATAGCCATGCCTACTCACATAAGGGTAGTGTCAGTGCACAAATACTGTATATTAGGTGTATAGAAATAGCCATGCTTACTCACATAAGGGTAGTGTCAGTGCACAAATACTCTATATTAGGTGTATAGAAATAGCCATGCTTACTCACATAAGGGTAGTGTCAGTGCACAAATACTCTATATTAGGTGTATAGAAATGGCCATGCTTACTCAGATAAGGGCAGTGTCAGTACACAAATACTGTATATTGGGTGTATAGAAATAGTCATGCTTACTCACATAAGGGTAGTGTCAGTGCACAAATACTCTATATTAGGTGTATAGAAATGGCCATGCTTACTCAGATAAGGGCAGTGTCAGTACACAAATACTGTATATTAGGTGTATAGAAATAGTCATGCTTACTCAGATAAGGGTAGTGTCAGTGCACAAATTATCTATATTAGGTGTATAGAAATAGCCATGCTTACTCACATAAGGGTAGTGTCAGTGCACAAATACTGTATATTAGGTGTATAGAAATAGCCATGCTTACTCAGATAAGGGTAGTGTCAGTGCACAAATCCTCTATATTAGGTGTATAGAAATAGCCATGCTTACTCAGATAAGGGCAGTGTCAGTACACAAATACTGTATATTAGGTATATAGAAATAGTCATGCTTACTCACATAAGGGTAGTGTCAGTGCACAAATACTCTATATTAGGTGTATAGAAATGGCCATGCTTACTCAGATAAGGGCAGTGTCAGTACACAAATACTGTATATTAGGTGTATAGAAAGGGCAGTGTCAGTGCACAAATACTGTATATTAGGTGTATAGAAATGGCCATGCTTACTCAGATAACGGTAGTGTCAGTGCACAAATACAGTGTATTAGGTGTATAGAAATAGCCATGCTTACTCAGATAACGGTAGTGTCAGTGCACAAATACTGTATATTAGGTGTATAGAAATAGCCATGGTTACTCAGATAAGGGTAGTGTCAGTGCACAAATACTCTATATTAGGTGTATAGAAATGTCCATGCTTACTCAGATAAGGGTACTGTCAGTGCACAAATACTCTATATTAGGTGTTTAGAAATGGCCATGCTTACTCAGATAAGGGAAGTGTCAGTGCACAAATACTGTATATTAGGTGTATAGAAATGGCCATGCTTACTCAGATAAGGGTAGTGTCAGTGCACAAATACTCTATATTAGGTGTATAGAAATAGCCATGCTTACTCAGATAAGGGTAGTGTCAGTGCACAAATACTCTATATTACTTGTATAGAAATAGCGATGCTTACTCAGATAAGGGTAGTGTCAGTGCACAAATACTCTATATTAGGTGTATAGAAATGGCCATGCTTACTCAGATAAGGGTAGTGTCCGTGCACAAATACTCTATATTAGGTGTATAGAAATGGCCATGCTTCCTCAGATAAGGGTAGTGTCCGTGCACAAATACTGTATATTAGGTGTATAGAAATGGCCATGCTTACTCAGATAAGGGTAGTGTCCGTGCACAAATACTCTATATTAGGTGTATAGAAATGGCCATGCTTACTCAGATAAGGGCAGTGTCAGTGCACAAATACTCTATATTAGTTGTATAGAAATAGCCATGCTTACTCAGATAAGGGCAGTGTCAGTGCATAAATACTGTATATTAGGTGTATAGAAATGGCCATGCTTACTCAGATAAGGGCAGTGTCAGTGCACAAATACTCTATATTAGGTGAATAGAAATGGCCATGCTTACTCAGATAAGGGCAGTGTCAGTGCACAAATTATCTATATTAGGTGTATAGAAATGGCCATGCTTACTCAGATAAGGGTAGTGTCAGTGCACAAATACTGTATATTAGGTGTATAGAAATGGCCATGCTTACTCAGATAAGGGTAGTGTCAGTGCACAAATACTGTATATTAGATGTATAGAAATAGCCATGCTTACTCAGATAAGGGTAGTGTCAGTGCACAAATTATCTATATTAGGTGTATAGAAATGGCCATGCTTACTCAGATAAGGGTAGTGTCAGTGCACAAATACTGTATATTAGGTGTATAGAAATGGCCATGCTTACTCAGATAAGGGTAGTGTCAGTGCACAAATACTGTATATTAGATGTATAGAAATAGCCATGCTTACTCAGATAAGGGTAGTGTCAGTGCACAAATTATCTATATTAGGTGTATAGAAATGGCCATGCTTACTCAGATAAGGGTAGTGTCAGTGCACAAATACTGTATATTAGGTGTATAGAAATGGCCATGCTTACTCAGATAAGGGTAGTGTCAGTGCACAAATACTCTATATTAGGTGTATAGAAATGTCCAAGCTTACTCAGATAAGGGTAGTGTCCGTGCACAAATACTGTATATTAGTTGTATAGAAATAGCCATGCTTACTCAGATAAGGGTAGTGTCAGTGCACAAATACTGTATATTAGGTGTATAGAAATGGCCATGCTTACTCAGATAAGGGCAGTGTCAGTGCACAAATACTCTATATTAGGTGAATAGAAATGGCCATGCTTACTCAGATAAGGGCAGTGTCAGTGCACAAATACTCTATATTAGTTGTATAGAAATAGCCATGCTTACTCAGATAAGGGTAGTGTCAGTGCACAAATCCTCTATATTAGGTGTATAGAAATGGCCATGCTTACTCAGATAAGGGTAGTGTCAGTGCACAAATACTGTATATTAGGTGTATAGATATGGCCATGCTTACTCAGATAAGGGTAGTGTCAGTGCACAAATACTGTATATTAGATGTATAGAAATAGCCATGCTTACTCAGATAAGGGTAGTGTCAGTGCACAAATTATCTATATTAGGTGTATAGAAATGGCCATGCTTACTCAGATAAGGGTAGTGTCAGTGCACAAATACTGTATATTAGGTGTATAGAAATGGCCATGCTTACTCAGATAAGGGTAGTGTCAGTGCACAAATACTGTATATCAGGTGTATAGAAATGGCCATGCTTACTCAGATAAGGGTAGTGTCAGTGCACAAATACTGTATATCAGGTGTATAGAAATAGCCATGCCTACTCAGATAACGGTAGTGTCAGTGCACAAATACTGTATATTAGGTGTATAGAAATGGCCATTCTTACTCAGATAAGGGCAGTGTCAGTGCACAAATACTGTATATCAGGTGTATAGAAATGGCCATGCTTACTCAGATAAGGGTAGTGTCAGTGCACAAATTATCTATATTAGGTGTATAGAAATGGCCATGCTTACTCAGATAAGGGTAGTGTCAGTGCACAAATACTGTATATCAGGTGTATAGAAATGGCCATGCTTACTCAGATAAGGGTAGTGTCAGTGCACAAATACTGTATATTAGGTGTATAGAAATAGCCATGCTTACTCAGATAAGGGCAGTGTCAGTGCACAAATACTGTATATTAGTTGTATAGAAATAGCCATGCTTACTCAGATAAGGGTAGTGTCAGTGCACAAATACTGTATATTAGGTGTATAGAAATGGCCATGCTTACTCAGATAAGGGTAGTGTCAGTGCACAAAAATAATGTATATTAGGTGTATAGAAACGGCCATGCTTACTCAGATAAGGGCTGTGTCAGTGCACAAAGACTCTATATTAGGTGCATAGAAATAGCCATGCTTACTCAGATAAGGGCAGTGTCCGTGCACAAATACTGTTATTAGTTGTATAGAAATAGCCATGCTTACTCAGATAAGGGTAGTGTCAATGCACAAATACTGTATATTAGGTGTATAGAAATGGCCATGCTTACTCAGATAAGGGCAGTGTCAGTGCACAAATACTCTATATTAGGTGAATAGAAATGGCCATGCTTACTCAGATAAGGGCAGTGTCAGTGCACAAATACTCTATATTAGTTGTATAGAAATAGCCATGCTTACTCAGATAAGGGCAGTGTCAGTGCATAAATACTCTATATTAGGTGTATAGAAATAGCCATGCTTACTCAGATAAGGGTAGTGTCAGTGCACAAATCCTGTATATTAGGTGTATAGAAATGGCCATGCTTACTCAGATAAGGGTAGTGTCAGTGCACAAAAACTCTATATTAGGTGTATAGAAATGGCCATGCTTACTCAGATAAGGGTAGTGTCAGTGCACAAATACTCTATATTAGGTGTATAGAAATAGCCATGCTTACTCAGATAAGGGTAGTGTCAGTGCATAAATACTCTATATTAGGTGTATAGAAATAGCCATGCTTACTCAGATAAGGGTAGTGTCAGTGCACAAATACTCTATATTAGGTGTATAGAAATGGCCATGCTTACTCAGATAAGGGTAGTGTCCGTGCACAAATACTCTATATTAGGTGTATAGAAATGGCCATTCTTTCTCAGATAAGGGTAGTGTCAGTGCACAAATACTCTATATTAGGTGTATAGAAATGTCCATGCTTACTCAGATAAGGACAGTGTCCGTGCACAAATACTGTATATTAGGTGAATAGAAATGGCCATGCTTACTCAGATAAGGGTAGTGTGAGTGCACAAATACTCTATATTAGGTGTATAGAAATGTCCATGCTTACTCAGATAAGGACAGAGTCCGTGCACAAATACTGTATATTAGGTGAATAGAAATGGCCTTGCTTACTCAGATAAGGATAGTGTCAGTGCACAAATACTCTATATTAGGTGTATAGAAATAGCCATGCTTTCTCAGATATGGACATGCTTACTCAGATAAGGGTAGTGTCAGTACACAAATACTGTGTATTAGGTGTATAGAAATGGCTATGCTTACTCAGATAAGGGTAGTGTCAGTGCACAAATACTGTGTATTAGGTGTATAGAAATGGCTATGCTTACTCAGATAAGGGTAGTGTCAGTGCACAAATACTCTATATTAGGTGTACAGAAATAGCCATGCTTACTCAGATAAGGGCAGTGTCAGTGCACAAATCCTCTATATTAGGTGTATAGAAATAGCCATGCTTACTCAGATAAGGGTAGTGTCAGTGCACAAATACTGTATATTAGGTGTATAGAAATAGCCATGCTTACTCAGATAAGGGTAGTGTCAGTGCACAAATCCTCTATATTAGGTGTATAGAAATAGCCATGCTTACTCAGATAAGGGTAGTGTCAGTGCACAAATAGTGTATATTAGGTGTATAGAAAGAGCCATGCTTACTCAGGTAAGGGCAGTGTCAGTGCACAAATACTCTATATCAGGTGTATAGAAATGGCCATGCTTACTCAGATAAGGGTAGTGTCAGTGCACAAATACTGTATATTAGGTGTATAGAAATAGCCATGCTTACTCAGATAAGGGTAGTGTCAGTGCACAAATCCTCTATATTAGGTGTATAGAAATAGCCATGCTTACTCAGATAAGGGTAGTGTCAGTGCACAAATACTGTATATTAGGTGTATAGAAATGTCCATGCTTACTCAGATAAGGGTAGTGTCAGTGCACAAATACTCTATATCAGGTGTATAGAAATGGCCATGCTTACTCAGATAAGGGAAGTGTCAGTGCACAAATACTCTATATTAGGTGTATAGAAATGGCCATGCTTACTCTGATAAGGGTAGTGTCAGTGCACAAAAACTCTATATTAGGTGTATAGAAATGGCCATGCTTACTCAGATAAGGGTAGTGTCAGTGCACAAATTCTCTAAGCATAGCCATTTCTATACACCTAATATAGAGAATTTGTGCACTGACACTACCCTTTTCTGAGTAAGCATGGCCATTTCTATAAACCTAATATAGAGTATTTGTGCTCTGACACTACGCTTATCTGAGTAAGCATGGCCATTTCTATAAACCTAATATAGAGTATTTGTGCACTGACACTTCCCTTATCTGAGTAAGCATGGCCATTTCTATACACCTGATATAGAGTATTTGTGCACTGACACTACCCTTATCTGAGTAAGCATGGACATTTCTGTATATCTAATATACAGTATTTGTGCACTGACACTACCCTTATCTGAGTTTATCTGAGTAAGCATGGCCATTTCTATACACCTAATATACTCAGATAATGGCAGTGTCAGTGCACAAGTACTCTATATTAGGTGTATAGAAATGGCCATGCATACTCAGATAAGGGTAGTGTCAGTGCACAAATACTCTATATTAGGTGTATAGAAATAGCCATGCTTACTCAGATAAGGGGAGTGTCAGTCACACTTGCCTACCCTCCCGATTTCCGCGGGAGCCTCCCGTTTTAAGATTGGAGCTCCCGCTACCCCGGAAAGTAAAAAAAAACTCCCGGCATCCCGACTGTGCAGTTGAATATCCGACTGCGCATGCGCGAGTTTGGATGGGGCAGAGAAGGGGCTTGAGTGAGGAGGATGTAGCAACGTGACTTTGCCACTGCAGTGCTAGAGGCTGGCCACCGAGGGGTTGTGAGCAGCGGTGGCTTCCTAGCACATAATCATAATCAGACACACAGACTCCCTGCAGTGCCTTCCCACCCGGAGTCACATGGCAGTGACTGGATGCAGCAATGTCTTTCCCCTGATGGCTCTAAACCGATCCCCTAGAAAAACAGTAAAAGTAAGTAGCAGAGACTCTGGAACTTTTGTTTATTATGTGACAGAGCTTCCAAAGTGACAGTAAACTAAGCAGCTTTGTTTTCTGTTGCTTTGCTCTGCGCAGATGGTTTCCGGTGGATGGAAGGATTGAGAGTTAAGGTTGGGATTACCTTATCTTGCAGGGTCGCGATCTCTGTGGACAGTTCTCTGGAATGACAGGCAGTCTGCACTCTGCAGGCCCCCACTGGGAGGAGAGACTGTCTGTCATTCAAGAGAGCTGTCTAATAAGATCATAACCTTGCAAGATAAGGGAATCCACTTAGTCCAGACAGCTTCACACTGACCCCCCTCACATTCACTAAAGTGAAAGCCCACCCTTTTACAATAGATATCATACTCCCACCTATACTTACACTGGTGCACCCTTGTTACTGTCCCCATAGTTCTGTCTGTTTCCCATTAGATTGTGAGCTCTCTCACAGCAGGCCTCTCCCTACCCTTTGCTCTCAAATCTGCATTTATTTTTTCTAACTTTAATGTCCCTTCTTTATCCATCCTCCATTGTCTTGGAATAGTGCTACTTTAGCTATGAAATAATTTATAACAATAAACATTCAACCATATTTTAGAAAAGTGTATTCTTTTTTATTATTCCAATGCTTTATTTTAGTTTATGCATTTTACATGTTTTCACCTGCCTCTGGAAGGCGCCCCCCTTAGTGGGAATAGATACCCCTTAAGTGAAGCTAGATACGCCCTTTGGCCGGTACTGGCCATGCCTCCTCTGGTGCGTCCATGCTGCGGATTTTACTACAGCCTATAATCTCCCTGAAACTAGTTTTCAGAAGTAGGCAAGTATGGTGTCAGTGCACAAATACTCTATATTAGGTGTTTAGAAATGGCCATTCTTACTCAGATAAGGGTAGTGTCAGTGCATAAATACTCTATATTAGGTGTATAGAAATAGCCATGCTTACTCAGATAAGGGTAGTGTCAGTGCACAAATACTCTATATTAGGTGTATAGAAATGGCCATGCTTACTCAGATAAGGGTAGTGTCCGTGCACAAATACTCTATATTAGGTGTATAGAAATGGCCATTCTTTCTCAGATAAGGGTAGTGTCAGTGCACAAATACTCTATATTAGGTGTATAGAAATGTCCATGCTTACTCAGATAAGGACAGTGTCCGTGCACAAATACTGTATATTAGGTGAATAGAAATGGCCATGCTTACTCAGATAAGGGTAGTGTGAGTGCACAAATACTCTATATTAGGTGTATAGAAATGTCCATGCTTACTCAGATAAGGACAGAGTCCGTGCACAAATACTGTATATTAGGTGAATAGAAATGGCCTTGCTTACTCAGATAAGGATAGTGTCAGTGCACAAATACTCTATATTAGGTGTATAGAAATAGCCATGCTTTCTCAGATATGGACATGCTTACTCAGATAAGGGTAGTGTCAGTACACAAATACTGTGTATTAGGTGTATAGAAATGGCTATGCTTACTCAGATAAGGGTAGTGTCAGTGCACAAATACTGTGTATTAGGTGTATAGAAATGGCTATGCTTACTCAGATAAGGGTAGTGTCAGTGCACAAATACTCTATATTAGGTGTACAGAAATAGCCATGCTTACTCAGATAAGGGCAGTGTCAGTGCACAAATCCTCTATATTAGGTGTATAGAAATAGCCATGCTTACTCAGATAAGGGTAGTGTCAGTGCACAAATACTGTATATTAGGTGTATAGAAATAGCCATGCTTACTCAGATAAGGGTAGTGTCAGTGCACAAATCCTCTATATTAGGTGTATAGAAATAGCCATGCTTACTCAGATAAGGGTAGTGTCAGTGCACAAATAGTGTATATTAGGTGTATAGAAAGAGCCATGCTTACTCAGGTAAGGGCAGTGTCAGTGCACAAATACTCTATATCAGGTGTATAGAAATGGCCATGCTTACTCAGATAAGGGTAGTGTCAGTGCACAAATACTGTATATTAGGTGTATAGAAATAGCCATGCTTACTCAGATAAGGGTAGTGTCAGTGCACAAATCCTCTATATTAGGTGTATAGAAATAGCCATGCTTACTCAGATAAGGGTAGTGTCAGTGCACAAATACTGTATATTAGGTGTATAGAAATGTCCATGCTTACTCAGATAAGGGTAGTGTCAGTGCACAAATACTCTATATCAGGTGTATAGAAATGGCCATGCTTACTCAGATAAGGGAAGTGTCAGTGCACAAATACTCTATATTAGGTGTATAGAAATGGCCATGCTTACTCTGATAAGGGTAGTGTCAGTGCACAAAAACTCTATATTAGGTGTATAGAAATGGCCATGCTTACTCAGATAAGGGTAGTGTCAGTGCACAAATTCTCTAAGCATAGCCATTTCTATACACCTAATATAGAGAATTTGTGCACTGACACTACCCTTTTCTGAGTAAGCATGGCCATTTCTATAAACCTAATATAGAGTATTTGTGCTCTGACACTACGCTTATCTGAGTAAGCATGGCCATTTCTATAAACCTAATATAGAGTATTTGTGCACTGACACTTCCCTTATCTGAGTAAGCATGGCCATTTCTATACACCTGATATAGAGTATTTGTGCACTGACACTACCCTTATCTGAGTAAGCATGGACATTTCTGTATATCTAATATACAGTATTTGTGCACTGACACTACCCTTATCTGAGTTTATCTGAGTAAGCATGGCCATTTCTATACACCTAATATACTCAGATAATGGCAGTGTCAGTGCACAAGTACTCTATATTAGGTGTATAGAAATGGCCATGCATACTCAGATAAGGGTAGTGTCAGTGCACAAATACTCTATATTAGGTGTATAGAAATAGCCATGCTTACTCAGATAAGGGGAGTGTCAGTCACACTTGCCTACCCTCCCGATTTCCGCGGGAGCCTCCCGTTTTAAGATTGGAGCTCCCGCTACCCCGGAAAGTAAAAAAAAACTCCCGGCATCCCGACTGTGCAGTTGAATATCCGACTGCGCATGCGCGAGTTTGGATGGGGCAGAGAAGGGGCTTGAGTGAGGAGGATGTAGCAACGTGACTTTGCCACTGCAGTGCTAGAGGCTGGCCACCGAGGGGTTGTGAGCAGCGGTGGCTTCCTAGCACATAATCATAATCAGACACACAGACTCCCTGCAGTGCCTTCCCACCCGGAGTCACATGGCAGTGACTGGATGCAGCAATGTCTTTCCCCTGATGGCTCTAAACCGATCCCCTAGAAAAACAGTAAAAGTAAGTAGCAGAGACTCTGGAACTTTTGTTTATTATGTGACAGAGCTTCCAAAGTGACAGTAAACTAAGCAGCTTTGTTTTCTGTTGCTTTGCTCTGCGCAGATGGTTTCCGGTGGATGGAAGGATTGAGAGTTAAGGTTGGGATTACCTTATCTTGCAGGGTCGCGATCTCTGTGGACAGTTCTCTGGAATGACAGGCAGTCTGCACTCTGCAGGCCCCCACTGGGAGGAGAGACTGTCTGTCATTCAAGAGAGCTGTCTAATAAGATCATAACCTTGCAAGATAAGGGAATCCACTTAGTCCAGACAGCTTCACACTGACCCCCCTCACATTCACTAAAGTGAAAGCCCACCCTTTTACAATAGATATCATACTCCCACCTATACTTACACTGGTGCACCCTTGTTACTGTCCCCATAGTTCTGTCTGTTTCCCATTAGATTGTGAGCTCTCTCACAGCAGGCCTCTCCCTACCCTTTGCTCTCAAATCTGCATTTATTTTTTCTAACTTTAATGTCCCTTCTTTATCCATCCTCCATTGTCTTGGAATAGTGCTACTTTAGCTATGAAATAATTTATAACAATAAACATTCAACCATATTTTAGAAAAGTGTATTCTTTTTTATTATTCCAATGCTTTATTTTAGTTTATGCATTTTACATGTTTTCACCTGCCTCTGGAAGGCGCCCCCCTTAGTGGGAATAGATACCCCTTAAGTGAAGCTAGATACGCCCTTTGGCCGGTACTGGCCATGCCTCCTCTGGTGCGTCCATGCTGCGGATTTTACTACAGCCTATAATCTCCCTGAAACTAGTTTTCAGAAGTAGGCAAGTATGGTGTCAGTGCACAAATACTCTATATTAGGTGTTTAGAAATGGCCATTCTTACTCAGATAAGGGTAGTGTCAGTGCACAAATTATCTATATTAGGTGTATAGAAATAGCCATGCTTACTCAGATAAGGGTAGTGTCAGTGCACCAATACTGTATATTAGGTGTATAGTAATAGCCATGCTTACTCAGATAAAGGCAGTGTCAGTGCACAAATTATCTATATTAGGTGTATAGAAATGGCCATGCTTACTCAGATAAGGGTAGTGTCAGTGCACAAATACTCTATATTAGGTGTATAGAAATTGCCATGCTTACTCAGATAAGGGTAGTGTCAGTGCACAAATACTGTATATTAGTTGTATAGAAATGGCCATGCTTACTCAGATAAGGGCAGTGTCAGTGCACAAATACTCTATATTAGGTGTATAGAAATTGCCATGCTTACTCAGATAAGTGTGTCAGTGCACAAATACTGTATATTAGGTGTATAGTAATAGCCATGCTTACTCAGATAAGGGTAGTGTCAGTGCACAAATACTGTATATTAGTTGTATAGAAATGGCCATGCTTACTCAGATAAGGGTAGTGTCAGTACACAAATACTGTATATTAGGTGTATAGAAATAGTCATGCTTACTCAGATAAGGGTAGTGTCAGTGCACAAATCCTCTATATTAGGTGTATAGAAATAGCCATGCTTACTCAGATAAGGGTAGTGTCAGTGCACAAATACTGTATATTAGGTGTATAGAAATAGCCATGCTTACTCAGATAAGGGTAGTGTCAGTGCACAAATCCTCTATATTAGGTGTATAGAAATAGCCATGCTTACTCAGATAAGGGTAGTGTCAGTGCACCAATACTGTATATTAGGTGTATAGTAATAGCCATGCTTACTCAGATAAAGGCAGTGTCAGTGCACAAATTATCTATATTAGGTGTATAGAAATGGCCATGCTTACTCAGATAAGGGTAGTGTCAGTGCACAAATACTCTATATTAGGTGTATAGAAATGGCCATGCTTACTCAGATAAGGGTAGTGTCAGTGCACAAATACTGTATATTAGTTGTATAGAAATGGCCATGCTTACTCAGATAAGGGCAGTGTCAGTGCACAAATACTCTATATTAGGTGTATAGAAATTGCCATGCTTACTCAGATAAGTGTAGTGTCAGTGCACAAATACTGTATATTAGGTGTATAGTAATAGCCATGCTTACTCAGATAAGGGTAGTGTCAGTGCACAAATACTGTATATTAGTTGTATAGAAATGGCCATGCTTACTCAGATAAGGGTAGTGTCAGTACACAAATACTGTATATTAGGTGTATAGAAATAGTCATGCTTACTCAGATAAGGGTAGTGTCAGTGCACAAATCCTCTATATTAGGTGTATAGAAATAGCCATGCTTACTCAGATAAGGGTAGTGTCAGTGCACAAATACTGTATATTAGGTGTATAGAAATAGCCATGCTTACTCAGATAAGGGTAGTGTCAGTGCACAAATCCTCTATATTAGGTGTATAGAAATAGCCATGCTTACTCAGATAAGGGTAGTGTCAGTGCACAAATTATCTATATTAGGTGTATAGAAATAGCCATGCTTACTCACATAAGGGTAGTGTCAGTGCACAAATACTGTATATTAGGTGTATAGAAATAGCCATGCTTACTCAGATAAGGGTAGTGTCAGTGCACAAATCCTCTATATTAGGTGTATAGAAATAGCCATGCTTACTCAGATAAGGGTAGTGTCAGTACACAAATACTGTATATTAGGTGTATAGAAATAGTCATGCTTACTCAGATAAGGGTAGTGTCAGTGCACAAATCCTCTATATTAGGTGTATAGAAATAGCCATGCTTACTCAGATAAGGGCAGTGTCAGTGCACAAATACTGTATATTAGGTGTATAGAAATAGCCATGCTTACTCACATAAGGGTAGTGTCAGTGCACAAATACTCTATATTAGGTGTATAGAAATAGCCATGCCTACTCACATAAGGGTAGTGTCAGTGCACAAATACTGTATATTAGGTGTATAGAAATAGCCATGCTTACTCACATAAGGGTAGTGTCAGTGCACAAATACTCTATATTAGGTGTATAGAAATAGCCATGCTTACTCACATAAGGGTAGTGTCAGTGCACAAATACTCTATATTAGGTGTATAGAAATGGCCATGCTTACTCAGATAAGGGCAGTGTCAGTACACAAATACTGTATATTAGGTGTATAGAAATAGTCATGCTTACTCACATAAGGGTAGTGTCAGTGCACAAATACTCTATATTAGGTGTATAGAAATGGCCATGCTTACTCAGATAAGGGCAGTGTCAGTACACAAATACTGTATATTAGGTGTATAGAAATAGTCATGCTTACTCAGATAAGGGTAGTGTCAGTGCACAAATTATCTATATTAGGTGTATAGAAATAGCCATGCTTACTCACATAAGGGTAGTGTCAGTGCACAAATACTGTATATTAGGTGTATAGAAATAGCCATGCTTACTCAGATAAGGGTAGTGTCAGTGCACAAATCCTCTATATTAGGTGTATAGAAATAGCCATGCTTACTCAGATAAGGGCAGTGTCAGTACACAAATACTGTATATTAGGTATATAGAAATAGTCATGCTTACTCACATAAGGGTAGTGTCAGTGCACAAATACTCTATATTAGGTGTATAGAAATGGCCATGCTTACTCAGATAAGGGCAGTGTCAGTACACAAATACTGTATATTAGGTGTATAGAAATAGTCATGCTTACTCACATAAGGGTAGTGTCAGTGCACAAATCCTCTATATTAGGTGTATAGAAATAGCCATGCTTACTCAGATAAGGGTAGTGTCAGTGCACAAATCCTCTATATTAGGTGTATAGAAATAGCCATGCTTACTCAGATAAGGGTAGTGTCAGTGCACAAATCCTCTATATTAGGTGTATAGAAATAGCCATGCTTACTCAGATAAGGGTAGTGTCAGTGCACAAATCCTCTATATTAGGTGTATAGAAATAGCCATGCTTACTCAGATAAGTTTAGTGTCAGTGCACAAATTATCTATATTAGGTGTATAGAAATAGCCATGCTTACTCACATAAGGGTAGTGTCAGTGCACAAATACTGTATATTAGGTGTATAGAAATAGCCATGCTTACTCAGATAAGGGTAGTGTCAGTGCACAAATCCTCTATATTAGGTGTATAGAAATAGCCATGCTTACTCAGATAAGGGCAGTGTCAGTACACAAATACTGTATATTAGGTATATAGAAATAGTCATGCTTACTCACATAAGGGTAGTGTCAGTGCACAAATACTCTATATTAGGTGTATAGAAATGGCCATGCTTACTCAGATAAGGGCAGTGTCAGTACACAAATACTGTATATTAGGTGTATAGAAATAGTCATGCTTACTCACATAAGGGTAGTGTCAGTGCACAAATACTCTATATTAGGTGTATAGAAATGGCCATGCTTACTCAGATAAGGGCAGTGTCAGTACACAAATACTGTATATTAGGTGTATAGAAATAGTCATGCTTACTCAGATAAGGGTAGTGTCAGTGCACAAATTATCTATATTAGGTGTATAGAAATAGCCATGCTTACTCACATAAGGGTAGTGTCAGTGCACAAATACTGTATATTAGGTGTATAGAAATAGCCATGCTTACTCAGATAAGGGTAGTGTCAGTGCACAAATCCTCTATATTAGGTGTATAGAAATAGCCATGCTTACTCAGATAAGGGCAGTGTCAGTACACAAATACTGTATATTAGGTATATAGAAATAGTCATGCTTACTCACATAAGGGTAGTGTCAGTGCACAAATACTCTATATTAGGTGTATAGAAATGGCCATGCTTACTCAGATAAGGGCAGTGTCAGTACACAAATACTGTATATTAGGTGTATAGAAATAGCCATGCTTACTCACATAAGGGTAGTGTCAGTGCACAAATACTGTATATTAGGTGTATAGAAATAGCCATGCTTACTCAGATAAGGGTAGTGTCAGTGCACAAATCCTCTATATTAGGTGTATAGAAATGGCCATGCTTACTCAGATAAGGGTAGTGTCAGTACACAAATACTGTATATTAGGTGTATAGAAATAGTCATGCTTACTCAGATAAGGGTAGTGTCAGTGCACAAATCCTCTATATTAGGTGTATAGAAATAGCCATGCTTACTCAGATAAGGGTAGTGTCAGTGCACAAATACTGTATATTAGGTGTATAGAAATAGCCATGCTTACTCAGATAAGGGTAGTGTCAGTGCACAAATCCTCTATATTAGGTGTATAGAAATAGCCATGCTTACTCAGATAAGGGTAGTGTCAGTGCACAAATCCTCTATATTAGGTGTATAGAAATAGCCATGCTTACTCAGATAAGGGTAGTGTCAGTGCACAAATCCTCTATATTAGGTGTATAGAAATAGCCATGCTTACTCAGATAAGGGTAGTGTCAGTGCACAAATCCTCTATATTAGGTGTATAGAAATAGCCATGCTTACTCAGATAAGGGCAGTGTCAGTGCACAAATACTGTATATTAGGTGTATAGAAATAGCCATGCTTACTCAGATAAGGGTAGTGTCAGTGCACAAATCCTCTATATTAGGTGTATAGAAATAGCCTTGCTTACTCAGATAAGGGTAGTGTCAGTGCACAAATCCTCTATATTAGGTGTATAGAAATGGCCATGCTTACTCAGATAAGGGCAGGTTGGATTTTTTTATTTTTTTTTTTAAAAAAAAGCTCACCATGGGTAGACATATATTTACATGATGGATCAAAGTGTTTAACATAATAATGCTAAGGGATTTGTGTGTTTTATTCATATATTTCTTGACAGGTAGTTTAAATATTTTCCTCTATTTTTTCCAGTTCCCTAAAAGAATGTTAAATGATAGGTTTAAGTACATGTTTATATTTCTACTATGAGGAAGCACAAAGGATAATAATAGTAATTAGAGAAACATTCTCCAAGATTTATGTGATTTAAAAATCATAACTGATTATGTGTTATTTACATGATCCAATAATGGTACATTTCTCTTACATTTCCTAGTTCAGGGCATCATTATTCAACGAGTTTTATCTTACGTGTTTTAAAACTCATTGTGTATGATAAATGGTGCTCCAGCCAATGAGCTCCCAACTGTCATTTTTTAAACAGATGATAGTTGGGAGCTGATTGGCTGGAGCACCATTATCATACACAATGAGTTTTATCACTTGTTGTGAAAGATAAAAATTGTTGATATATAAGGCTCTGTCTGCTAAAGTAATAAAGCATTTCAAGGACTAAAGGGGGAGATGTACTAAGCTCTGGAAAGTGATAAATTAGAAAGTGTTAAACTACCAGCCACTCAGTTCCTAACTGTCATGTTGCAGGCTGTGTTTGAAATATAACAGTTAAGGCGCATATCCACTACACAATTCGCTCCATGAGCAATATAGGGTAATGTGTCCCCCACAGTGGTGTGCTCAATGTCCTTAAGGACATTGAGCACACATACTGAACAATATGTTGTTTAGTGCCGCACCTTCCCTCATCCCCGAACCTGCACATATCGTCAGGTTGGACAGCAAGTTCGGGCGATGAGCGACTTCGTAAACTACCAGTGACAGCGCGCATCGCTGGTCGTTGAAGGCATATCCACTGGACAATATAATGAACGATTGAACAATACAGTTATCGTTCAATTGTTAATCATATCGTCTAGTCACTAAGCTGCATTAGGAGCTGATTGGTTGGTAGTTTATCACACTCCAATTTATCACTTTCCAGAGGTTAGTACATCTGCCCCATTGGGAGGGGACTACAGAGTACATGAGATATCCAACCTTTATCAAAAATATTCAAATTCATAAAATAAAAACAGAAAAATATATTAAACACGTGGCAGGGAAAATCAGTTTAGCAAAACAAAGTGAGAGGAATTGAGTAAATGGTAATTC
This sequence comes from Taudactylus pleione, assembly GCA_031769625.1. Classification (NCBI taxonomy): domain Eukaryota; kingdom Metazoa; phylum Chordata; class Amphibia; order Anura; family Myobatrachidae; genus Taudactylus; species Taudactylus pleione. The sequence continues at coordinate 7,039,933 of JAUIMM010000601.1, forward strand.
TGTAACTCTTTTAGACCCAGAGAAGAATTTGTGTATTGGGAAACCAGCAGATGGAATGACTACTCTGCAGAATGGATCCATGGTGGTGTTTCGAGGTAACGTAATTGTCTCTGTTTGTTAATTGTGACAAAATAAGGAACAAAAGGTATGACATATATGCAGCAAAACAATACAGAATCAAATGTAACTACATATTATAGCTATAGCCATGGACAAAAGTTTTGAGAATGTCACAAGTATTGATTTTCACAATGTTTGCTGCTTCAGTGTTTTTAGACCTTTTTGTCAAATGTTACTATGGTATACTGAAGTAAAATTACAAGCATTTCATAAGTGTCAAAGGCTTTTATTGACAATTACATTGTATACAAAGAGTCAATAGTTGCAGTGTTGACCCTTCTTTTTCAAGACCTCTGCAATTCGCCCTGGCATGCTGTCAATCAACTTCTGGGCCACATACTGACTGATGGCCACCCATTCTTGCCTAATCGATGCTTGGAGTTTGTCAGAATTTGTGGGTTTTTGTTTGTCCACCCGCCTCTTGAGGATTGACCACAAGTTCTCAATGGGATTAAGGTCTGGGGATTTTCCTGGCCATGGACCCAACATTTTGATGTTTTGTTCCCCGAGCCACTTAGTTATCACTTTTGCCTTATGGAAGGTGCTCCATCGTGCTGGAAAAGGCATTGTTCATTACCAAACTGTTCTTGGATGTTTGGGAGAAATTGCTCTTGGAGGATGTTTTGGTACCATTCTTTATTCACGGCTGTGTTCTTAGGCAAAATTGGTAGTGAACCCACTCCCTTGGCTGAGAAGCAACCCCTCACGTAAATGGTCTCAGGATGCTTTACTGATGGCATGACACAGGACTGACGGTAGCACTTTTCCTTTCCTTCCCTAGACAAGCGTTTTTCCAGATGCCCTAAATAATCTGGATTCATCAGATAAAATAACTTTACCCCAGTCCTCAGTAGTCCAATACCTGTACTGTTTGAGGAATATCAGTCTGTCCCTGATGTTTTTCCTGGAGTGAAGTGGCTTCTTTGCTGCCCTTCTTGACACCAGGCCATCCTCCAAAAGTCTTTGCCCTGTGTCATGCCAACAGTAAAGCAACCTCAGACCATTCATGTGTGGGGATGCTTATCAGCCAAGGGAGTGGGATCACTCAGAATTTTGCCTAATAACACAGCCATTAATAAAGAATGGTACCAAAACATCCTCCAAGAGCAACTTCTCCCAACCATCCAAGAACAGTTTGGTGATGAACAATGCCTTTTCCAGCATGATAGAGCACCTTGCAATAAGGCAAAAGTGATAACTAAGTGGCTCGGGGAACAAAACATCTAAATTTTGAGTCCATGGCCAGGAAACACCCCAGATCTTAATCCCATTGAGAACTTGTGGTCAATCCTCAAGAGACGAGCGGACAAACAAAAACCCACAAATTCTGACAAACTCCAAGCATTGATTAGGCAAGAATGGGTGGCCATCAGTCAGTATGTGGCCCAGAACTTAATTGACAGCATGCCAGGGCGAATTGCGGAAGTCTTGAAATAGAAGGGTCAACACTGCAAATATTGACTCTTTGCATAAACTTAATGTAATTGTCAATAAAAGCCTTTGACACTTATGAAATGCTTGTCATTTTACTTCAGTATACAATAGTAACATCTGACAAAAAGGTCTAAAAACACTGAAGCAGCAAACTTTTTGAAAACCAATACTTGTGTCATTCTCAAAACTTTTGTCCATGGCTGTATAGAATCATGTAACTGCATATTATAGCTATAGAATCATGTAACTGCATATTATCGCTATAGAATCATGTATCTGCATATTATAGCTATAGAACCATGTATCTGCATATTATAGCTATAGAATCATGTATCTGCATATATTAGCTATAGAATCATGTATCTGCATATTATAGCTATAGAACCATGTATCTGCATATTATAGCTATAGAATCATGTATCTGCATATATTAGCTATAGAATCATGTATCTGCATATTATAGCTATAGAATCATGTAACTGCATATTATAGCTATAGAATCATGTAACTGCATATTATAGCTATAGAATCATATATCTGCATATTATAGCTATAGAATCATGTATCTGCATATTATAGCTATAGAACCATGTATCTGCATATTATAGCTATAGAATCATGTATCTGCATATTATAGCTATAGAATCATGTATCTGCATATATTAGCTATAGAATCATGTATCTGCATATTATAGCTATAGAATCATGTAACTGCATATTATAGCTATAGAATCATGTATCTAGATATTATAGCTATAGAACCATGTATCTGCATATTATAGCTATAGAATCATGTATCTGCATATTATAGCTATAGAATCACGTATCTAGATATTATAGCTATAGAATCATGTATCTGCATATTATAGCTATAGAATCATGTATCTGCATATATTAGCTATAGAATCATGTAACTGCATATTATAGCTATAGAATCATGTAACTGCATATTATAGCTATAGAATCATGTATCTGCATATTATAGCTATAGAATCATGTATCTGCATATTATAGCTATAGAATCATGTAACTGCATATTATAGCTATAGAATCATGTATCTGCATATTATAGCTATAGAATCATGTATCTGCATATTATAGCTATAGTCATTGCAGTCTAGGTTTTAGATAGATCCATACTTGAGCACAGGTGACCTAATTAGCACCTCAGTCAATTTGATTTAACCATCTAGGCTCAAGCATGGCTATCCTTAAAACCTGGGCTTTAATGGCAGAGTTTAGGAATCTCTGATTTAAGATAATAATTTGTAATTAGGTGAAGGCCACAGGCCCTGATTCAGAGCCGGACGCTCTGACCAGAGCGCTCGCTCTGAATCAGGGCCGTCCTAGTTAAATTTGGAGCAGCCTTTTGGATGCTCGCATAGCTGTGGGTTACCACCCACAGCTTATGCGAGCGTCCATGATGATGGTCGCGATGGTCAAGACCATCGCGACCATCGGGCTTGCGACGAGACCCTGCGGTAGGGTCTCGCTGCCGCAAGCCCTGGAGTGATTTTGGCTCTATCAGAGTCACTCCCACTGACATCACTAGTGATGTCAGTGGGGCCGGCCCCAGACGGTAGGCGTTCCCATGGGAACGCCTCCGTCTGGCAGCCACGCCCCCGGCACGCCCACCAAAGGGGGCGTGCTGTCACTCACCATCGACAGCACGCCCCCTTTGGTGCGAGACCCAGAGCGACAGCTTGGCTGTTGCTATCCGGGTCTCGCACATGCGCACGACGGAGCTCCCTCCGTCGTGCACATGCGCATTTGGGTACCATCGACCCGCTTGCGAGCATCCTGCGCTTGCGAGCGGGTCTGAATGAGACCCACAGTCCCCACTGGAAAAAATGGGGGCTGCATTTTTATCTTGAGTTACTTAGCTGAGCACAAGAGATTTATTTGATCTCTCCAGCATTCTGCTTTTGGTAAACAGCATTGATATTAAATCAGGTAGAAACGGCTGTGTGTGCATGACTTGTAGTTGTGATAAGCTTCATAATTAGGGCTCTTAATGTTTCTTTATTATTCATTAAAAAAGATGCTCACACTGAAAATTGTTAAGTTGAAACTTACAAAAACTGTTGATTACGGAACTATTAACTCTCTAATGTATTATTATTTTGCAGTACCTTTTGATTTAAATTCCTTGTTTTGTTTTAGTCCTTGAAAAAAAGAACTTGTGATTCAAAATTCTAATCAATCTTGTAATTATCGAAAAATGATCTTCATTAATACTTGGAGTCATTGTTGTGTAACTGAATTCTGTCTAGGATATGTTATAAACTCGCATCCTAAACACATAAAAGTATAGTGTTCTTTGAAACATTTCTGGGTTATTTCAGGTAACTACTTTTGGATGGTAAATCAAGGAGGAGTGACAGAAAGCCCACGTAAAATTAGTGAAGTGTGGGGTATTCCATCTCCGATTGACACCGTATTTACTAGATGTAATTGTGGTGCGAAGACTTTCTTTTTCAAGGTAAGAATAAATGTGTATTTCTAATAAAGAAATTTTTTAACTTTTAGTCCAAAGTAAAGAAATATAAGTATCAAAAAATACTATAACTTAATCTAAATGAGTTATTATGGAATATATTGACTCTTTGCTATAGTAGGAGAACTTTTGTGTGCATGAACTATAACATAAAAAAATCAGCACATGGTATAATAGACGTACACCAGAATTAATTTACATTCAATACAATTTTATTCCATTCGAGTCTACATAAATTCACATGTTTTGTACAAAGTAATCCCATTAAAATATTTGTTAGCATAGTAGAAGACCATGATTATATATCTGTACACATACAATCAACTGTTGTCATTTACCTGATCTCCCAATAACTTAATATAGAACTAGGCGGTCAGTTATATTCTCAAATATAATAATAAATGCATAAATTACAAATATAATCTCACTACTATATAGTAAATAAAGACACATTTGGTAAGAACAGCTACTACAAACCTAAAAGTGCATAGATTGAAAGATTAATTTATGTTTAAGGTATGCACCTCAAGGTGTGCATGTATTGGAACATTGTAAGTTTTCTTGCACACCTCAGGGCTGCGAGGTAAAACAATTAGCTGTGAGCTCCCGCTGCATATTATAGCATATTATAGAATCATGTATCTGCATATTATAGCTATAGAATCATGTAACTGCAATGGAAATAACAAAAGCGCATCCTTTGTGTTATCTCCTCTTGTAGCAAACACAGACAGCTCAAAATTTCACCAGATCTGTTGAAGACCAATACCCACAAATGTGATGTGAAATGGTTTTTCTCCCATGTTGCGTTTAAGAGTAAACAGCAAATGCACGTTTTAGGCCAAAATGCATTGAAAACAATGGAAACAACAAAAGCGCATACTTTGTGTTATCTCCTCTTGTAGCAAACACAGACAGCTCAAAATTTCACTGGAAGTGTTGAAGACCAAGACCCACAAATGTGATGTGAAATGGTTTTTCTCCCATGTTGCGTTTAAGAGAAAACAGCAATTGCTCGTTTTAGGCAAAAATGCATTGAAAGCAATGGAAACAACAAAAGCGCATACTTTGTGATATCTCCTCTTGTAGCAATCACAGACAGCTCAAAATTTCACGGGATGTGTTGAAGACCAAGACCCACAAATGTGATGTGAAATGGTTTTTCTCCCATGTTGCGTTTAAGAGAAAACAGCAATTGCTCATTTTAGGCCAAAATGCATTGAAGGCAATGGAAACAACAAAAGTGCATACTTTGTGTTTTCTCCTCTTGTAGCAAACACAGACAGCTCAAAATTTCACCAGATCTGTTGAAGACCAATACCCACAAATGTGATGTGAAATGGTTTTTCTCCCATGTTGCGTTTAAGAGAAAACAGCAAATGCACGTTTTAGGCCAAAATGCATTGAAAGCAATGGAAACAACAAAAGCGCATACATTGTGATATCTCCTCTTGTAGCAAACACATACAGCTCAAAATTTCACTGGATGTGTTGAAGACCAAGACCCACAAATGTGATGTGAAATGGTTTTACTCCCATGTTGCATTTAAGAGAAAACAGCAATTGCACGTTTTAGGCCAAAATGCATTGAAAGCAATGGAAACAACAAAAGCGCATACATTGTGATATCTCCTCTTGTAGCAAACACAGACAGCTCAAAATTTCACTAGATGTGTTGAAGACCAAGACCCACAAATGTGATGTGAAATGGTTTTTCTCCCATGTTGCGTTTAAGAGAAAACAGCAATTGCTCGTTTTAGGCCAAAATGCATTGAAAGCAATGGAAACAACAAAAGTGCATACTTTGTGATATCTCCTCTTGTAGCAATCATACAAGCAATCGTTCTTCTGGCCATTACCATATATAAAATATTGCTTACAATTGTGCACATATCTTTGGGGAAAGTTTGAGAAGAAGTTATTTTTCTTACCAGCAGTAATCACATAGACTCATCCCATGAGGTTCCTATAGGACATTACTGCAGAATATAAAGTATTTTCTGAGAAAATGTTTAGGTACACTAGCTATCTTTTTTACAGAATGTTACTTTAAGGTGCTTCTAAGAGACAGCATTTCCTCTGTTGTTATAGGGACCACAGTATTGGCGTTTTACCAATGATATTATGGACCAAGGATATCCAAAAGAGATTGTTAAAGGATTTGGTGGATTCAGAGGTAAAGTAACCGCTGTATTGCCAGTGGCTGGATTAAATACAAGGCCAGAATCTGTCTATTTCTTCAAAATAGGTAGGTTTAAACCATATTCATTCATGTTCATTCTCCTTTGTGTGTGTGTGTGTATATATATATATATATATATATATATATATATATATATATATATATATACACACACAAGTGGGTGAACCTTGTGGCACAAGCTTGTCTATATGTATATTTGCAGTAGAGTAAGATATCTAGTACATAGAGTACCATTCTCTTTGCAGGTGAGAACTGTAAGTATATGATCATTGGAGTAATTTATTTTTATCAGCGTACTATAAGAAGAACCCATAAAGTGAACACTAACAATAGCATGCTCATGAAACCGGAACTCCCTCAGTAAAAAATTAAGTTCATGAAACGTTGAACTGCAGCCTCGGTGTGTCGAGTAGGTCTTTATGACTTGTTAACCCTTTCTAGGCCAAATCTCCTGGAGTGCTCACCGCTTCCTCCATCATCTATTTCCCACATTGGAGTGGCACCCGGAGTACTTCTATATACAGGTGGTGGAGTGCCAGCAAAAGAGACTGAATATATATATATATATATATATATATATATATATATATAGATGCCATTTCATATTGATGCAAGACTTGGTTAAAGTGGACAAAGAATTTGATGGAAACTGTATTGATCAACAGGGGTGTATCTAGGAATCCAAGTGCCCCTAACAATGTAATGGCCTGGTGCCCCCCTACCCCCCCTATGCTGCATTGCCCCCAGTAGTAGCCCTCCCATACAGTGCCCCCAGTAGTAGACCCCAGTAGTAGTCCCCCCTATACAGTGCCCCCAGTAGTAGCCACCCCCCCTAAATTGCCCCCAGTAGTGGACACCCCTATACAGTGCCCCCAGTAGTAGACCCCAGTAGTAATCCCCCTATACAGTGCCCCCAGTAGTAGCCAAACCCCCTAAATTGCCCCCCCGTAGTGGCCACCCCCATACAGTGCTCCCAGTAGTGGCCACTGCCCATAAATTGCCCCCAGTAGTGGCCGCCCCTATACAGTGCCCCCAGTAGCGGGCACCCCTCCATAAAGTGCCCCCAGTAGCGGCCACCCCCTATTTCAGTGCCCTCCCCCCCGTAGAGCCAGGCTTACACACACACACACGAAGAACAAAAAAAAATTCAACTTACCTGATCCCCGCCCCTGACGCGACCGCCGCTGTCCGCTCTGAGTCCCGGCCCGCTCTTCTCCCATCACATGCTGTGGGGGGAGCCAGAACACGGAGCTCTCCCTCTGCGGATGACTCAGCAGCAAATGAGAGTCTGTCTGACTCTTATTGGCTGGCTGCTATTACAAACACACAGCCACCGCTGGCGGCTGTGTGTTTGTAAACTGTGTAGGGCAGACCGCTATCACTGCGGTCTGCCCTACACTTGTAGGGCCGGGGGACTTGTCCACCCCTTGGCTGCTGGTGGCACTGCCAGACGGCTCCCCCCCCTTTGGCCCCTGGCGAGTGCCATCTTGGCCAATGGGTAGATACTCCTCTGTTGAGCAAATCACAATTTAGAATTACTATAGGTAAATGTCATGGTTCCCAGCTCACAATACCTGAGGAGACTTGGAAATGCAACATTTTGCCCAGCATCAAAAACTTTTCATTGTAATAATTTTGGTTTAGTGATTCTTTCTCCCCCCTGAATCTCAGTAAAACACTGTAGCTTTGGGGGCCTATACTTACATTACTAAGGGCCTGATTCAGAGTTGTACACAATACCGATGTTTACTCAACTGTGTAATTAACAGTGATATAAACAAAGAATGAACCAATGCGCAAACAAGAAAGCAGCCAGTAGGGATTTGTCAGACCCCAAGGTATATAAATAATAAATGGTAAAATACTAGTGCTGTGTGATGTTGCTGTTTACCAATTAATTAATAAGTAAATTAAATTAAAAAGCTCAGAAGTGGATGTAAAAATCACAATTAACAAATTTATTACATATATTCTCTATGGAATTGATAACAATGAACCATACAATAAAAAATAATAAATAAAAAAGGTGCTGGCAATGTAGATTAATAGCAATATTCTACTAGGGGGATCAAAAATCCATGGTGGCAAAATGGGCACTAGCTGTGTGGGCCATGCATTAGTTCCGATTGGTAAGGCACAGCAAATATTTACCAAGTAGGTGAAGATAATGCCTCAGTCCTATAAGCGAAGATCGCGGAAGGATTGACTGGATAGATATCCACTTGTAGCTGTATCTTTAGGTAAGTCGGTAAAGGTTCCCAGGCAGCAAATGATGTGTCCAATATGTCCAGTTTTACGGTGGTATATTAGAAGATCACCCCAAAGGATGTAGCGGTGGAACAGGAGGCTTAACGCGTTTCGCTGGCCTAATAACGTCCAGCTTCTTCAGAAGCATATCCCTAGTGAGGTACTCATGGTCCTTATATACCTCTTTCATTACAAAAAATCAAAGGCACCTGAACGTCAATTATTAGGATAAGCGTGTATATACATCCGTTTCTTTAAAAACATCATCTAAACATAACTTCAACTTGAAGGCAATCCTATTTATCATAAATACTTTATTTCGAAACAATATCATAAAATGACAGAAAATATACCTTATTTTATTTAATTAATTCCCGGGTTTCACCCGATCATGTGACTGATGTCATAGTCACATGGTATATAAATCTGTCAGGTGATATCTTTTGAACCAATCACGAGTTTGTCAGAACATAAACAGTCTGTTGCCAGGGCCGCAACTAGGGGGGCTGGAGGTGCACGTGCACCGGGTGCGCCGCTGCACCTGGCGTCAGTGACCTTCAGCCCAGCGCCGCAGGGAGACTCTAAGGCGGGCGCCCGCTGAGATGTTATTACCAGTGGACGCCCGGCTCTTCTCTGCAGCGCCGCGCTAGCCGGAGGCTGGAGTCCTCTCCTGAACTCCAGCTTCCGGCTCTCCCCACAGGCACTATGGGAGAGAGGTAATGACGTCTCTCCCATAGTTCCGAAGAGCGGCTGGGCAGATCCAACGGCGGCGGCAACAGGATCGGGGTTTAAGGTAAGTTTTTTTTTTTTTTTGTGTGTGTGTAAGTGGCACTACGAGGGCATTACCAGGGGGACTGCAGAAGCATTACCAGGGAGCACTACAGGGGCATTATCAGGGGGCACTACGGGGGCATTACCAGGGTGCACTACAGGGGCATTACCAGGGGGACTACAGAAGCATTACCAGGGAGCACTACAGGGGCATTATCATGGGGCACTACGGGGGCATTACCAGGGTGCACTACAGGGGCATTACCAGGGGGACTACAGAAGCATTACCAGGGAGCACTACAGGGGCATTATCAGGGGGCTCTACGGGGGCCTTATCAGGGTGCACTATGGGGGCATTACCAGGGGGCACTACAGGGGCATTAACAGGGGGCACTAAAGGGGCATTATTAGGGGGCTCTACATGGGCATTATCAGTGGGCACTATAGGGGCATTACCAGGGGACTCTACAGGGCATTACCAGGGGGCACTACAGGGGAATTACCAGGGGGCTCTACAGAGGCATTAGCAGGGGGCTGTACATGGGCACTACAGGGGCATAACTAGGGGTATTACTACATGGGCACTACAGGTGCATTACCAGGAGACTCTACAGGGGCATTACTAGGGGGCACTACAGAGGCATTACTAGAGGGCATTACTATATGGGGACTACAGGGGCATTACTATTTGGGAACTACAGGGGCATTACTATGGGGGCATTACCATATGGGCACTACAGGGGCATTACTATGGGAACATTACCATATGGCCACTAGTACAGGGACATTACCTCAGCGGGCATTACTATAGGTGCAGTACTGAAGGGGCATTACTATGGGGGCACTGCTGCGGGGGAATTACCAGGGGGAAAGGGGCGCCAAATTACTGTCTTGCCCCGAGTGACAAAAACACTAGTTTCGGCCCTGCTGTTGCTAAGTTACCTCACTCGGCTTTAGTGATTCATCTCAGGGGATCTGACTTACAGGGGCGTATCTACCCATTGGCCAGGATGGCACTCGCCAGGGGCGCCGACCAAAGGGGGGGCTCCGCCCGGCAGTGCCACCATTAGCCAAGGGGTGGACTAGTCCCCCGGGCCCCACAAGTGTAGGGCAGGCGGCAGTGATAGCGGTCTGCTGTACACAGTTTACAAACAGACAGCCGCCAGCGGTGGCTGTGTGTATTAATAGCAGCCAGCTAATGAGAGTCTGCCTAACTCTCATTTGCTGCTGCATCGTCCGCGGAGGGAGCCGGCTGGAGCTCACTCATGAGCTCCGTGTTCCGGCTCCCCCCACAGCATGTGATGGGAGAGACGTCATACATCATGACGTCTCTCCCATGCAGGAGAAGAGCGGGCCGGGACTCGGACAGCGGCGGTCACATCAGGAGCGGGGACCAGGTAAGTAAAAAATTTTTTGGTTCTTTGTGTGTGTGTGTGTGTGTAAGCCTGGCACAGGGGGGGGGCACTGAAATAGGGGGTGTCCGCTACTTGGGGAACTTTATGGGGGGGTGCCCGCTACTGTATTGGGGTGACCACTACTGGGGGCAATTTAGGGGGGGGTGGCCACTACTGGGGGCACTGTATAGGGGAGTCTACTACTGGGGGCACTGTATAGGGGGGCTACTACTGGGGGCAATGTATAGGGGGGACTACTACTGGGGGCACTGTATAGGGGGGACTACTACTGGGTACTATTACTGGGGGCACTGTATAAGGGGGGACTACTACTGGGGGCAATACAGCATAGGGGGTATTACTACAGGGGGCACTGTATAGGAAGGACTACTACTGGGGCAATGCAGCATAGGGGGGATTACTACTGGGGGCACTGTATAGGGGGCCTACTACTGGGGGCAATGCAGCATAGGGGGGATTACTACTGGGGGATTACTACTGGGGGCACTGTATAAGGGGGGTAGGGGGGCACCAGAACATTACATTGCCTGGGGCGCTTGGATCCCTAGATACACCTTTGCCGACTTATTTTCATTAGTTCCGGGTTTCGCCCGATCATGTGACTGATATCTCAGTCACATGGTAGACAAGTTTGTCAGATGATATATTTTTAAACCAATCATAAGTTTGTTATGTTTCTAAATTAATGAAATAAAATAGACAATATATGTAATAAATGTGTTAATTGTGATTTTTACATCCGTTTCTGAGCTTTTTAATTTAATTTACTTATTAATTAATTGGTAAACAGCAACATCACACAGCGCTAGTATTTTACTGTGTAATTAGCAGTAGCTACTCATGCGTCTAAGTCACACAGCGTGTGCGTAAAGGTACATTATCATAGTCACTTGCAGTGACAATTTACTCGCAGTCCGATTGACAGCCAGGGAGCACTTGGGGGAAGTAACAGGGGGTGGTGGCAAAGACTGCAGGCATATTATGACCCTTTCAGGTGTGTCTCTCACCCTCCGACTGCAATTCCGTATGCAAAAAATTTGATCAGAAGTTTACTCAGGACTGCGATAACCAAATGATCAGTGATCGATGCTGCATCTTTGTGTGCAGCTGCTGCACCATTTTATGCAGCTGTTGGATTTGCAACGCCGCAAGTGGATGTGTCAGCACATCTCCTGGTGGCAGCGACATCTGCAGTATTATCGCCTGGCAGCTGTGTAAACATACGCAGCAATGGCGGCATTAGCATGCAACTCTGAATCGGGCCCAATCATTTTTAACCACTTAGAGTCCTAATATTGTACTTTTGCTAATAAAATATATTTTAATGGTATGCATAAAAATGTTCTAATTGGAAATCTGCTGGCGAAATATACACTACAATAATGTGCAAAAGTGTGAAAAAAATCTATATAATAAAATGTTTAAAATCCTGTGGTCACTGTCTTTATCTGTTATACAATATAAGGGGGCTGTGAGCCCTTTATTCCAAATGTTCCCATATACAAATGAACATTTCCTACGTCTTTAAATATGCGTATATGGATTATCACCCAATGGACATTCCTTTCAGGGGTGTCTTAAGAGAGGAGGGGGCCCGTGTGCACTCCCCATGCGGGGCCCCCTCCTCTCTCCCCAGTGGCCGGCAGCAGACTAACGCGGCTGGCCAACCACCGGAGCATTAGTAAACTCGGGTACTAGAGTCTACTGCGCATGCGAAGAACACCGGAAAAATGGCCACGGCGGCCATTTTCCGGTGTTCTGAGCAGCGCTGACACCCGACGCTGGACCACGGACGGGTGAGTTTAAAATAATATGGAAGCAGGGTGTGCGGTACAGGGCCCCCCGCACTCACTGCACCCATTATAGATATGCCACTGTTTCCTTTATAGTTGTGAGTGTAAGGTATTATTGTATAAGGCTGTGCAGAGTTATAGCTAGGCTGCCATAATACTATCTATAAGTATTTAAGACAGTCAGAAATAATAAGGTTACTAGCCTTAACAGCAACTGGTACACATTACAACCAGTGACATTTGACACCCAGTCTGCATTATGGTTGTTACGGGTGTAGTTCATTAGCTTGAAAGTAAAAAGAAAGACAATGGCTAGATAGACTCCAAATGGTAGACAGCCAATAGGTTGACAGGGACAAAAGGTCTACAGGTATACATTGGAATGGTCAAGAGAAAAATGGTCACCTCATGGTTTGTTTTTATTTTCTAACCCTAATATTCACCCTAACTATAACTCTTAGTGCCTAACCCTAAACCTCTGATAAATGCCTAACACTAACCCCAGCCCTAACCCTAATCTTCACCTTAATCCTAACCACTCTTAGGGCTTCATTCAGAGGCGGCCGTACTGTCTACGACTGCACTGCCGCCTCGATGTTTGTCCAGTGCACATGCGCACGAGGGAGCCGGCTCCTTCGTGCGCATGCATGAGACCCGCTACGACCGACAGCGCCGGTCATAGCGGGTCTCTTTCCAAAGGGGACGAGCTGTCGATGTTGATTGACAACTCGCCCCGTTTGGAAGGCGGGCCGGGGGGGTGGCAGCCCAAACGGAGGCGTTCCCATGGGAACGCCTGACGTTTGGGGGAGGCCCCACTGACATCACTAGTGATGTCAGTGGAGAGCTTCCGCCTCTGACAGAGCCAGAAGCTCTCCGGGGCTTACTACAAGTGAGACCCTACCCTAGGGTCTCGTCGTAAGCCCTGATGGTCGCGATGGTCTATGACCATTGCGACTATCACCCGAGCGGTCATTAGAGCTGTAGGTGTAAACCCACAGCCTAACGACCGAAACAGAGGCGGACGGTCAGGATGCATCCTCCGACCGCCTCTGAATGAGGTCCTTAGTGCCTAACTCTAACCCTCCTGTAAATGCTTAACACTAACCCTAGCCCTAACTCTAATCTTCACCCTAATCCTATCACTCTTATATTTTGCAAACACAGCCTGTGAGATGACAGTTGGGAACTGATTGGCTGGCACCTTATCGCTTTTCACTCTGTCTCCTAACACTGCTTAGTAAATAGACCCAGTGCCTAACCCTAATCTTCACCTTAATCCTAACCACTCTTATGGGTCTATTTACTAAGCAGTGTTAGGAGAAGTGAAAAGTGATAAGGTGCCAGCCAATCAGCTCCTAACTGCCATCTTACAGGCTGTGTTTGAAAAATTACACTTGGGAGCTGATTGGCTGTCACCTTATTACTTTTCACTCTTCACTTTTCACTTCTCCTAACACTGCTTAGTAAATAGACCCCTGTGTGCCTAACCCTAACCCTCCTGTAAATGCTTAACACTAACCCTAGCCCTAACTCTAAAAAACATATGTTTACCATTTTCTTTTGTCATCCATTCCAATGTCGACCTTTTGTACTGGTTGACCTACATCAATGGCAACTTTTTGTGTGTCGACCTTTTATCCCTGTCGACCTATTGACTATCTGGTGTTAACCTATTGCTTATCAGCCTTTTTACTGTTGATCTTACAACTGGAAACTAGTTGTTACAGGGTTGTACCAATATCTTACCAAAATCTTCATCTATTAGTAATTGCACATTGTATTATCAGTGTTATTGAAGTAATGAAGCTGTCTTGACATTCTCTGTGAACAATCTGTATATTCAAATGTAATATGGCTGTCAGCCTTACCAAATGTTAACATATATTTCCCTTTATTACATAACCAGTCTGCAATTAGGTTGTTACCTGGTTATACGTAGATGTTCAGTGAGTAATAGATTTTAGAGGACAGATTTATAAGTAATATCCCCTCAATGTTATTATCCTTCCTGTTGCGGTATCAGGCTGCCAGTTTTTCGTATATAGTAGTGCTACTTATCATAGTAAGCACTTTACACTCTGTATGGTAAATGTATATAATATTCCATACATTTATAGTTCCTTTGTAGCATGCCCGTTTCCGCGATACTTTTTCGCCGATGATGTCATTTTCGCCTGTTTTGAGTTTCCTCCGTATTCAATTTGGAAGACTTTTCGCCTAGGCGGAAAGTCAATGCAATTTAATAGGCGAAAAAGTTTCGCCTATGAATAGCAGGCAGAAAAAAGTGCAGAATTGCGGTTTTGGGGTACAACATTGCGGGAACCCTCGTGCAGCCTTAAGACAGTCCCCTAAAGCTAAACTGCATCAAAAAAAGTTTAAAAATATTCGGGACACCCCAAAAAAATTCTGTTTAATTTTGGGGGTAAAAAAAAAACTAACAAAATTAATTCTGGTGCGGTCCCTAAGTATGTGACAGGTGTTGTTTTCATTGCGCAGAGTAGCGGCAGCTGTACTTTTGAAGAAGTTTTAAAATTACCTTTAGGAACTTAAAAATATGCTTTCCCCCATTTTCATGTACCCCAAATTTGATGGGACCACTTTTAAAAATGAAAAAAACACCTAAGTGCTCTTCTGCATCACTTCGTCAATGTCGGGAAAAATAACCACCTGCCGCATCTATTTAAAAGGCCCACTTTCTTTTGTAGGCAAAAACGGGGGTACCCATAGTGATCCCTGAGGTCTGGACATATTTATGGGGGTCCTACAATTATTTCCTGAAAATTCCCGTATTTTTTTGCCGATCCAAGTTTCGCCTGTTCCCGATTTCGCCTACTTTGGATTTGAATACGGGGAATAGCGGGCACGCGCGCGATACTTTTCCGCCTGGAAAACAGGCGAAGGAGGCGAAAGGTCCAGCAGGCGAAAAAAGTGTGGACTTTTCGCCTCAAATTGAATATGTTTACAATGCTAATGGTGGTATATAAATGGAGACCGGCTCGGTGGTGAGGTGTCCCTCATCCCCAGAGTAGATGTCGTTAAGTTCTTTGAGTTAATATGCAGGTGTCGGCAACCTGTTTGCAATTTAACAAAGTCTCTGGTGAGCCTCACCTGTTGATGTCTTCCGTCTTCTTCCTGATGTCCGGACCGTATTCCGGTGAGCGTACGTCCGCCGCTCACCAGCCTCCATCGTCAGGGTATAAACTTATACCCTGATGATGGAGCAATAAAGTAGCTCCTTAACGTTGGTTACCTACCTGGACATTTGACCCATTTACTCTAGTGCCGCTGCCTCTGGTGATGTATTTTGGATCCCTCATATGGGGGTTTTCTAACAGAGGGCACCTGGGATTATATTGATTATTTACTTGGAGTGCCTATGCTGGAACTGTATATATATATATACACACACACACTGTATATTTATTTATTTTTTATATTTTTTCTTCATTTATAATACTTACCGTATGCTAATAACCATTAATTTTAACCTCGTATGTCAATTAAAATATATAGTTTCTCTCATCATAATGGTGTATGATACTGTGGTATAAAAGGCGGCTGTGATTAATTCTTAAAGGAGACATGGGTGAATGGTTACAATGTAGTCATACACAGCCACACCTCCTCCCAGTGAGGAGAGACAGAGACTGAGCTGGCCATGCCATGCAGCAGCACACTGGTGAGAATATGCTGGCAGAGTAACTGGATGCAGGGGGAGGGTCATGCCATGCAGCAGCACACTGGTGAGAATATGTTGGCAGAGTAACTGGATACAGGGTGGGGGCCATGCCATGCAGCAGCACACTGGTGAGGATATGCTGGCAGAGTAACTGGATGCAGGGGGAGGGTCATGCCATGCAGCAGCACACTGGTGAGAATATGTTGGCAGAGTAACTGGATGCAGGGTGGGGGCCATGCCATGCAGCAGCACACTGGTGAGGATATGCTGGCAGAGTAACTGGATGCAGGGGGAGGGTCATGCCCTGTAGCAGCACACTGGTGAGAATATGCTGGCAGAGTAACTGGATGCAGGGGGAGGGTCATGCCCTGTAGCAGCACACTGGTGAGAATATGCTGGCAGAGTAACTGGATGCAGGGGGAGGGTCATGCCCTGTAGCAGCACACTGGTGAGAATATGCTGGCAGAGTAACTGGATGCAGGGGGAGGGTCATGCCCTGTAGCAGCACACTGGTGAGAATATGCTGGCAGAGTAACTGGATGCAGGGGGAGGGTCATGCCCTGTAGCAGCACACTGGTGAGAATATGCTGGCAGAGTAGCTGGATGCAGGGGGAGGGTCATGCCCTGTAGCAGCACACTGGTGAGAATATGCTGGCAGAGTAGCTGGATGCAGGGGGAGGGTCATGCCCTGCAGCAGCACACTGGTGAGAATATGCTGGCAGAGTAATTGGATGCAGGGGGAGGGTCATGCCCTGCAGCAGCACACTGGTGAGAATATGCTGGCAGAGTAATTGGATGCAGGGGGAGGGTCATGCCCTGCAGCAGCACACTGGTGAGAATATGCTGGCAGAGTAGCTGGATGCAGGGGGAGGGTCATGCCCTGCAGCAGCACACTGGTGAGAATATGCTGGCAGAGTAGCTGGATGCAGGGGGAGGGTCATGCCCTGCAGCAGCACACTGGTGAGAATATGCTGGCAGAGTAATTGGATGCAGGGGGAGGGTCATGCCCTGCAGCAGCACACTGGTGAGAATATGCTGGCAGAGTAATTGGATGCAGGGGGAGGGTCATGCCCTGCAGCAGCACACTGGTGAGAATATGCTGGCAGAGTAGCTGGATGCAGGGGGAGGGTCATGCCCTGCAGCAGCACACTGGTGAGAATATGCTGGCAGAGTAATTGGATGCAGGGGGAGGGTCATGCCATGTAGCAGCACACTGGTGAGAATATGCTGGCAGGGGGAGGGTCATGCCATGTAGCAGCACACTGGTGAGAATATGCTGGCAGAGTAGCTGGATTACATTGTATAACAGGCAAAGACAGCGACTACAGGAATTTAAGCACTTTATGACACAATATTTTCCACAATATCGCACAGTCTTTATTGTATTGTATATTTTGCCAATAGATAACATTTCCAATAAGAACATTGTAATGCATACAAATAAAAGCTAACTATTTTATTAACAAAAGTACAATATCAGATCTCTAAGTGCACCTTTGTTATAAATCTGCTTTTCTTGTTTGTTTGTGAATATTTCTATGGAGTTATAGTTATTATATTATTACACACTTGATAATATCTAGAACATTGTTTTCCTTGTAAACATGAATGTATGAGTATTATGAGATGAGACTGATTATAATATAATTACACTGGTGTGGAGTTATATTTGTTCCACTGATTATAGTGTTGCCTATATAATGTATTGCGACTGTAATACACTGTAATTAAATTGTTTCATAGGGGGAAAAGTTCAGAAGTACACATTCCGTCAAGAACAGTCCAAGAAGTGCATCAAAAAGAAACGTCCTGTCACAGAGTATCCCATTTACTCTAAGAGAATTCAAACTGTACAGTATCGTTTTCCAAGGCATGCTGTGCGTCATCGGATAGTGATTCATCGTACATTCTCCAATGTACAACAACAGCCATTGGGTAATATTATGTAACATTATCTCATATATAAATGGAGGGATTTATAGTCTTCCCTAATGGTTGAGCAGAAACAACAAATGTAGTATATAAATTACAAGTCGTTTAATGCAGGTTATAATTCTCTATAGCAACCTGATTACAGCACTTTATAATTTCCCTAAACATAATATAACACCAAGTACTGCCATGCCAGTTTGCACTTGGTACTCCTCAAGCATCATCGTATGGGACATAAGCATCCACATTGTATTCTGCACAACAGGAAAATGTCGCCTGAGCATGCCCTAATGTCTCTTTTGTCTCTTTTGTTCCTTAAACTTATCCACTTTCTCCCAAATAACTGTTTTTAGCCTTCAATGTCTGGATTTAATTTAACATTTTCTTTAGTACAATGCGTTACAGACACAAATCTACATTCCTCTAAAGCAGTATGTTATGTTGTAGTTTTTGCATTTACTCAATGTAATACAACTTTTCATTGTTTGTATTTAGGCATTCTTCATGAAGAGACTACAGTTCGCTCAACCTGGAGAGGGGTCCCAAACAACATTATCTCTGCTGTATCACTGGCAAATCCTGAAAAGCAAGATGGATTTGATTATTTTGTGTTTACTAAAGGTAAATAGTGACATACTATGCTAGATTGCAGGACAATTATACAAACAGCTTTTGCAATTGGTTTAGAAAGTATGTAGAGCAAAGTTTTTATTATTTTAAACATATATTTAAAGCAACATATTCAGGCCTGTATGTTTTTCCTTTTTACTTGCACTGGATTAAACATAACAATACATAATAACTAGTTTACATTTGTATTATTCATAAATTGAATTATATATTAATGGATTTAACTGGATTTTGTATTTCCACTACGTGTGTATTTATTTGATTGTTTTTTTTTTAATGCTGGACAGTTTGATGTTCATTCGTTACTTAGTATAGCTGACTTCTTGGAACAGCATGTACAGTAGTTGATATCCTGGCTGTTTGAGAACCTGTGATTTAGCGTTTTTATGCTTAACTGAAATAATGTTGTTTTACATTTTTGTTTTGATATTTGAGGAATTGCTTATATACTTAGCTACTTATTTGTTTTTTTCCCCAGAAAAATACTACAATATAAACATGTCAAGCAAAGTAGCAGTGAAACCTCCTGAATCCGAGCAGAAAACGTCAAAGGATTGGTACAAGTGCAAAGAATGAGCAGAAAAGATGAAGCTACTATAATAGTCAACTACTTTATCGATAAAGACTTTGCTTTTACTTTGGAATAAAGATACAGTACATAAA
Source organism: Taudactylus pleione (assembly GCA_031769625.1). Taxonomy (NCBI): domain Eukaryota; kingdom Metazoa; phylum Chordata; class Amphibia; order Anura; family Myobatrachidae; genus Taudactylus; species Taudactylus pleione. Next base: position 7,059,317 of record JAUIMM010000601.1, read on the forward strand.
TGTAAAAATATGCTAAAAACCAAATATTACACTATTTATTTTACAAAAATGCCATAATTCAGTCTGACCAACTTCACCAAGAAAATTGTAAAAAATAATAATAATATTTATTGGTAGCATATTCTAAATTACAGGTACCTTTAAATAAAAATGAATACATTAGAAACATTTGTTGTAATTAAAAGTAAACAACAAATGATTTTGAAAAACCTCCACACGGTGTATCGACAGTACAAAAAAATAATAAAAACAATTCCAGAAATGTAATATAGTTTCTTCTGCAGTAGCATCTTCACAGTAAATAATGAATGATCTTAATAAGTGTGTGAGTTGTTTGTTGCTAATTTGGAGTGTTGTCTTAAAATAGTAACCTGTCACATTGAAGTGATGTCCTGAAACATGGTAAATAAGGGTTACATGGCAATTTCGGGTAAATTGCCTAGGGTGGCTAAACCAACAGGTTTTAGAAAGCAAAAATGTTCATGGTATTAATCTACGAATACTCATTTTGCTGTTGCAAAAGTCTAAATTACTACATTTCTCTTTGTGGATAGGTCAAGTTTGTGCGAAGAGTTGATAGTTTAATCACTACCTTAGGCAGCAGAACGTTAGTCATACTCTTGATAGTAATTACTTGTTCAAGCTAGTGTTCAATACAGCAAAAGCCATAATTTTGTTCCTTAAGGCATCTAGGGTATAGAGTATACAATTACATCATGATAGATACTTGTAGCAAAACAATTGCTAAAGGTTTAAAATATTCCAAATTCATTAAGTCATTGCTTTCAAAGAATTTATGTAAGCAGAAAGGCAAAATAGACAGTAATTCATCTAATAATCTAAAAATCATATTTACAGATGCTCCATTTTCCATTTCAGTTTTTGTTATTAAAATGGCAGTGTGTTCTCATCTTTATTACAATTACTATTTGCATTTATTATTTCGTTGGCTCAAAATTCTTTTTATTTTCTTAATATGCTTCAATGGTAAAGTGAGAAAAGGAGCTTTTGTTCCTACTGTGTTATTAACATCAATAACATTCATTTTCAGTCATTTCTAGTCAATTGTGTCCACCTCACAGCCATATTGGCTAAAGGCTGCAGCGAGCTGACTGGCTAATCTAAGCAACAGAGCAGCGGCACAGACACATGGCAGATTTAAAAAAAAAAAAAATAGCACATCTACAGTGGCAGACAGGATGACAGTTTAATAAACTATACAATTCTAAAGAATGTTTTCATTAAACAAGATCATGATCAGAGGCCCATGGCCAGCACAGGTAAATGGAGGTGGAGTATTCCACCAGGTAAAGGATTGATTACAGTACAGGTTGAGTCTCCCATATCCAAAATGCTTGGGACCTGGGGTATTTTGGAATAATTGCATACACTAATGAGATATCTTGGGAATGGGACCCAAATCTAAACACAGAATGCATATATGTTATATGTACACCTTATACACACAGGGCCTGATTCAGACCCAGTCGCTAGCAAGCGATCGCTCGTTGCTGGCAATGTTTACTAATGTGTGCATGCATCGCAGTGCGCGAACTAGTCCGAGCGATCGGGAAGCGCTCGCTCACCCAGCAAAGACAGCCTAGTGGAATGAGTGACAGGAGAGGCAGCTTGTGGGTGGTAACAGGGGCAGGCCAGTACTAACGGGGAAGTGGAGTTGCAAACGCAGGAGTGCCTGAGTGTTTCAACGCCGTTTCAGAGGCGTGCATAATTAATAGGCAGCATCATAGTACACGTCACCTGGCTAGTTTTTACACTGAAGTACTCGCAGTGCTTGCGGTAGGGTAAAGGCAACCACAAGCGCTGCAAATGCTCCCGATGGTACCTGATGTACCTATAGTTGTATACACTTTCTGGAGATGACGTGTGCAAGTGGGCGTCTTAAGACAGGCTGGTTGGTGTCTGCATACACAAAGTGATCGCACGCCAAGACATAGTGGGTGTGCTTATGCCTTGCTGGGTGAGTTCCGAATTTGCAAACGCTGGGAGCGAGTGTACGCATCTAGCGACCGGGTCTGTATCAGGCCCACAGCCTGAAGGTAATTTTATACTATATTTTCAATAATTTTGTGGCTCAAACAAAGTTTCATATACACCTTATACACAAAATCTGAAGGCAATTTTATACAATATTTATAATAATTTTGTGCCTTAAAGTTTGTGTACATTGAACCATCAAATATCAAAGGTTCCACCATCTCAGTCATGCTAAAAATATTCTGTATTTCGGAATATTCCATATTTCAGAATATTTGGATATTGGAGACTCAACCTGTACTAATATAACTATAAACAACAAATCGGAAGTGGAAACTGAATCCAAACAGCAAAGCACAGGCCTTATGATTCAAGACAGAGTAACAGCCTAGTCGAAGTCTCTAATTAATTATAGGATTTGATTATACTACTTTGTATCTTCTAAGAAGCTGCAGGAAACGGAGCCTATATGCTTGGATGAGAAGCTAGTGTTGGATGGCATAGATGTAAAAGAACATGAACCCCTGAGTAAAGAACAGTAATATACACTGCCTGTCAAATGCCTCAACAGTGTTAATGTCAACATCACACATTATTAGCTCATCCTCACTGGAGTCCACCATTGCAGAAGTATTTGTATTTTGTTGTAATTGTCACCAAAGTTCTTCCTCATAGAATATGTAGTTCATTTTTATGAACATCAGTTTCTCAAAATTTTTTGGAAGTAGTATCTACGCCAATCACAAAGAAGGTACTCAGCTGTGCTAAATACGCTATCCGAATGCACAGCTAGTTTGTACAAGGGGCTCCAAATTCCCTTTTCTTCCTCCCAATTGTCAAAGGGACTGTGTAACATACTAATTTGTACATTGTCATTAAAATAATCCTCCACCATTCTATTTATGCTTAATGTATCAGACTGAGTCATAATAGAGGTATCAATAATTGTGGGGAATTATTTTAAGCCTGAACAGATTTCATGATATAGTTTCACTGTGGTGCACTGAGTTGACTTATTTCCACCAGTGGGTTTCTTGGAAAAGGTCTGCTTTTTCTGGTAGCAGCAGCGTTTGCAGCAGAAACTGAAACAGGATATTTTCGTCTGGTCTTGTGCCACTTGAGCTGACAACTTTCTCACCAGGAGCTCTTTGCATCTCTTAAGATCTGTGTCAGTTGGAAAAACTTGACATATGACTTAAACCTAGGTTCAAGCATGGGTGCCAAAATGTAGTGATCCAATTTAAAGATGTTGCAAACCCTTTGGTCATGGTGAAGTGAATAAAGAACTTGATCTACAAGTCCAACATATTTAGCAGAATTGCTTAGTTTCTTCTCCTCCTTCAGCTTCCCTAGCTGCTTTTCCAGTAGTTTAATTCAGAGGCATCATCAGGTGTGGTGACACTTGGTGCAGCTCCTTTAGACCTGTCGTCTGCAAGGCCATGCCCCCTTGTTCGTCCCATTTCAGGTGCTTGACACGCTGTCACACCCACGTTGTCATCTTTTCGGGGGCTGCTGAGAATCCCCCAGCCTCTCCAGACACAGGGAAGTGTGGAATGGATGATGTGCACATGCACGTTTCATCCATTACCACTGCTCACCAAAATAGCAGAGCATCTCTGCTATTTTGGTGTCAGCCCCTCGGATGGTGTGACTCGGTGTGGCCTGCACCCCCCCCCTAGTGACACCACTGGTTCAATAAAGGAAATCACCCGACTCTGGCTCGCAGTGTCTAAACTCATGTTATTGGTTACAATCTCAAATAAATTGTATCACACTATTGTGGCCCTCCTTTGTCTCCTTTTTTCTTTGAGGAACAAGGAGGTACCACGGTGGGTGTGAGGAAATCAACAAGTGACGTGTGCGACGATTTGGGCAGACCAGTTTTATTTTTAAGAAGAGGATTTAGAAGCATGAATTTTATGTTGATATGAACATACAGTAATATCCATTTTTCAGACTTGACCTATTGACTACTGTGGTGGTTACAAATATATCACCATACCATTAGTGATTTCCCCATTGAAGGTTCTGCGCAAGGTTTACCTGTGTATTGTTATTTGTATTTCTTTGGTGTTGGGCGTACACCTTTTAAACCTGTTGAAGCATTTCCCTCATATACGTGAAGCGCTCGGATTATCAACCCCTTTTGTTTATCAGTATTTCAATGTCTGTCATTAATCCCAAGTCAGGCTTTCGACGTCGGGATTCCAAAGGCCGGCATCCTGGCTGTCGGTAAATTCACTACATCCCATACAGAGAGTAGCCTACCTGTGAATGATCTGGTGCTTTGTGTTAGATACTGGTGGTGATAGTGCTGCGGCTGCTGCTAACAGTGATACATCCACCCAGTGTGCTATCACAGTCATGTGCTATAATTTTTAGTTTGACCAATAGCACTTGTCCACATATCTGTAGATAGTCGGTACATTAACACTTTTTAGGCCAAGCATATCTTTTTTTTAAATGTTTTTGTACAGGTGAGGAATTACTACTACTCATCCTCATATTTGCAAGGGGTACAGAAATGGTGGAAGGAGGCTTCTCTATGATTACAGGGTCTGATTCAGTGCTGGACGCTATTTGCGGACGTCATTCCAAAAAAGGGGCCGGCTATTTAAATTGAGCGCTCGCTCTTTGCGGTTTGTTGATGCCTCTATGTCTGAGCGAGCGAATGAAAAATGCGCTCGCTATTTTGTAAAGACGCCCCTTTGCCGTTTGCAACACACGTCGTCTCCGGTATTTATTAGATTAATCGGGTACATCAAAAGGCATCTGAACTGCTCGCAGTGCTTGTGGTAGGTTTTTCTTACCGCTATCACTGCGAGCAGTTCAGGCTAAAAAACAACCAAGTGACGTGGTCGATGACGCTCCTTTACTAATTATGCACTCCCATTAAACACCCTTTTGACCGTTTGCCACGCCTGCATTTGGATCTCCACTCCCCCGTTTTCAGGCACCTTCCCCTGTTACCACCCACAAACGGTACATTCTGTCAATCAAATTAGCAGCCCCTCCCTGTTTTGCGAGCACACGATTTCCGACTGCAATGACTGGTTTGTGCATGCGCAGTTGTGTGAACATCGCTCAGAGCGAACGAGCGGCCGCTTACGAGGGGCTCTGAATTAGGCCCACAGTGCATGCAGGCAGCTTTGCAATTGCGATCCTCACAATAATGCAGCATAAGGTGTATCACACCCCCTGCTGCATTTGCAATCCCAGCACTGCGACAGAGTTTGCAGGCTGGGATCACCATCGTGACCATCAGTGGTAGATGGTCGCAATGGTGGACAGCGTCGGACGGGCGGCCAGCTGAGTGAGCCTCAGCTTACAAGGGCTGGCCATCTTGTGAGCCCAGCATACTGTGTACTTCCACGCAGTCCCTGGGCTGGTAACTCCCAGAAAACGGGGCGTGCACACCCCATTTCCAGGAACCTTGGCTGCCCCCTTAATGCCTATGCATATCAATCAGACAGGCATTCAAGGGCTTGCATGCGTCTTAGCAGGACCCATTCTGCACACTCACAGAATGGGTCACGCGCGCATGCAGATTCCAGATAATCTGGAATTTGCATTCAGCAGTGCACTTGCGTGCATTGCTGAATCAGGCCCTCAGTCTCAACTACAACTCTTTTTGCCCTGATAACATTCTAATACACAGCCCTTCGCGCCCTCTCCTCTACACTCCTGTTTGAAATGGGACCTGATCACGAGAGAGGGATTTTTATATGCAATCCAAAACACACAGGATCCGACTTCAGGAAAATTACGATTATCCTCGTTCTGGGATCCGAACTTGGCAGGAAGACCCAAGCTGGGACTCAAATTCACTCGGCAACCCTTAAAAAAAAAAAAAAAAAAAAAAATACAAATAAAACCTGTGTGTAGAATGGAGCTCATTAATCCGTTTGAAGTCTTACATTTAAGTAGATTGATTTAATTTGCAAATCAGTATTTATTAGGAACAATGGGCCTGATTCAGAGACGGACGCTCTGAAAGAGTGCTCGCTCTGAATCAGGGCGTTGGTTTTTTTTTTTGTGCGGCCTCCTAGCCGCTCGCATAGCTGTGGCTGACCACCCACAGCTATTGTGAGCGGCCAGGATGATGGTCGTGATAGTCAAGACCATTGCAACCATCGGGGCTTGCGATGAGAGCCCTTTGGTAGGGCCTCGTGGCCGCAAGACCCAGAGAGCTTCTGGCTCTAACAATGCTGGAAGCTCTCCCACCGACATCACTTGTGATGTCAGTGAGGCCGCCCACAAACGGCAGCCGTTCGCATGGGAATGCCTCAGTTTGTGAAGGCCCCCCCGCCACGCCTACAAAACGGGGCGAGCTGTCAATCAACATCGACAGCCGCCCCTTTTGTAGTGAGCCATGAGCGGATCTTAATCAGGCCCACTGTTTGGTGACAATAATGCCCCTCACTAGTTCTGACTAATTACTTTCAAGCTGCATAAATTAGCCAATCGCAGTGCATCAGTCACTATTATGACCATATTCTTATATAAGTAGCATACAGTTAGATTCTTCATGGCTGCATGAGTGGAAAAACTCTTAATGTTTTTAGTTAATCTTAAAAATACCTGCACATATCTTTCCATTAAACATTTTCACCGATACACTCACATACATTGTCTGCTCTGTACAAATTGACCTTTTACACACATCTTGTAATATCCAACATTAATGGGTAAAATGCTGGGTATGGCATGGGTCACTCATATCTGTTCTCTGTCTTCACCCTTTTACCCATAAGCCACTGAGCCGTACACAGTTACATGAAGTTACATGAAATGCCAGCATCAGTATTCAGTGTACCAGAGCATTGCACATTTGACGCAAACAGACACATTTTTGTCAAAAAGTCCCTAGGGAAACGCTTTGTGCAGCTAGTCAAAAACTCAGTGACGCGCCACACGGGGTTATTTGGCGCGATTGGAGGATTGGTGTATGTGGACAAATCAATACAGGATACAGCCAGAAATTATTCAGAACTTTTAGGAAGTCATCAATACATCATTTTTGTGGAATCAGTATGTAATGCCGGCTGTTGGGATAGCTCTGTCTTCTGTCAGCGACGTCACAAGGGGAGGGTGCAGGCCACACCCACCGAGGGGTGACACCAAGGTGCAGGCTCCCCCTCAGTGACAGGAGTCGGGTGCTGCACTATAGCGCATTAAGTGCAGCACTCGGCCCCTGTCACAGTGAAAGAGCCGGCACCGCCGCCCGCACCTCCGGCACCCCGATGGTTGGCATCCCAACAGGGGCGAGGTAAGTATAACTACCCCTCCCGATTCTCCCCTTAACTGTCCCTTCCTGTAGCCTAACCCTAATTTTCCCCAACCCGCACCCTAACCCTCCCCCCTTAGTGCCTAACCCTAACCACCCCCCCAGTGGTGTTTAACCCTAACCTCCCCCCAAAAAAACTAATGCTAACCCCGCTATGCTACCTAAACCTAACACACACACACCACCCCCCCCCCCCCCCTCCAATCACCGCGGCTAACACTAAGGGCACCCCGGACTCACCTCGTTCGGGATGCCGTCCTTCTGTGTTTCGGCATCAGGATTAAGATAGGCGTCGGTATTTCATCGCCTATCTTAAGTACCTTGTCGGGCTTCCCCCATCAGGATTTAGACCGCCGGCATCATGGCCACCGGTCCCATAACTACATCCCCCTTTTTGTTAGTGACTAGCACAGTATGCCTCTCACTGAGATCGGGATACACTTGCACGAAAGCTCTGAGCCACAACCCCTTCAAATGCAAACCTTACAAATGTATACATATTTATAGTAAGATATTTGTGCACTTATAGTTAACAGGAGCGCAAAGGAGATTATGAACATACAGTCAGGTGCATAAATATTGGGACATTGACAGAATTTTCATATTTTGGCCTCTATTCACCACCACAATTTCTTTGAAATGAAACAAACAAGATGTGATTTAACTGCAGACTTTCAGATTTAATTTAAGGGTAATTACATCCAAATCAGGTGAACTGTGTTGGAATTACAACGGTTTCTATATGTGCCTCCCACTTTTTAAGGGGCCAAAAGTAATGGGACTATCAACTCAAAAGCTATTTCATGGACAGGTGTGGGCTATTCCCTCGTTATTTCATTATCAATTAAGCAGGTAAAAGGTCTGGAGTTGATTCTAGGTGTGACATTTGCATTTGGAATCAGTTGCTGTCGACTCTCAATATGAGATCCAAAGAGCTGTCACTATCAGTGAAGCAAGCCATCATTAGGCTGAAAAATCAAAACAAACCCATCAGAGAGGTAGCAAAAACATTAGGTGTGGCCAAATCAACTGTTTGGAACATTCTTAAAAAGAAAGAATGCACCGGAGAGCTCAGCAACACCAAAAGACCCGGAAGACCACGGAAAACAACTGTGGTAGATGACAGAAGAATTATTTCCCTGGTGAAGAAAAACCCCTTCACAACAGTTGGCCAAATCAAGAACACTCTCCGGGAGGTAGATGTATATGTGTCAAAGTCAACAATCAAGAGAAGACTTCACAAGAGTGAATATAGAGGGTTCACCACAAGATGTAAATCATTAGTGAGCCACAAAAACAGGAAGACCAGATTAGAGTTTGCCAAACAACATCTAAAAAAAGCCATTACAGTTCTGGAACAACATCCTATGGACAGATGAGACAAAGATCAACTTGTACCAGAGTGATGGAAAGAGAAGAGTATGGAGAAGGAAAGGAACTGCTCATGATTCAAAACATACCACCTCATCAGTGAAGCATGGTGGTGGTAGTGTCATGGCGTGGGCATGTATGGCTGCCAATGGAACTGGTTCCCTTGTATTTATTGATGATGTGACTGATGACAAAAGCAGCAGAATGAATTCTGAAGTGTTTCGGGCAATATTATATGCTCATATTCAGTCAAATGCTTCAGAACTCATTGAACGGTGCTTCACAGTGCAGATGGACAATGACCTGAAGCATACTGCAAAAGCAACCAAAGAGTTTTTTAAGGCTAAAAAGTGAAATTTTATGCAATGGCCAAGTCAATCCCCTGACCTGAATCCGATTGAGCATGCATTTCACTTGATGAAGACAAAACTGAAGGGAAAATGCCAAAAGAACAAGCAGGAACTGAAGACATTTGCAGTAGAGGCCTGGCAGAGCATCACCAGGGATGAAACCAAGCGTCTGGTGATGTCTATGCGTTCCAGACTTCAGGCTGTAATTGCCTGCAAAGGATTTGCAACAAAGTATTAAAAAGTGAAATTTAGATTTAGGATTGTTTAGTTTGTCCCATTACTTTTGGCCCCTTAAAAAGTGGGAGGCACATATAGAAACCGTGGTAATTCCTACACCGTTCACCTGATTTGGAAGTAATTACACTCAAATTAAATCTGAAAGTCTGCAGTTAAAGCACATCTTGTTTGCTTCATTTCAAAGCCATTGTGGTGGTGAATAGAGGCCAAAATATGAAAATTCTGTCAATGTCCCAATATTTATGCACCTGACTGTATATATGCAGATGGCAGACCAAAGTTTATCCTGAGTTTTAAATGTTCATTTTCTAGTTTCTATACACCAGTTACTGTGGTTTCTATTATTTTAACAATTCTTATTACCCATTGATACCATGGGCCCGATTCAGCAAGGATCGCAACTGCGATTGCAATAGCGATTATGCACGCACTCACTGCGATGATATGCTAATCCGCTGCGATCACTATGCCATTGCAGTACAACATAAGGATGCCGACCCTACCTTACACACATCCATAATAATTAGCAAGACTGTGAAACAATCGGAGCCTCACGTACACTTGCACAAGGTCAGACCTTACTCAGAAATTGCTAACCTTCTGGTACGCAGTGAGAGCTCAGGCTGCGTAGGGCATCACAATGGATCATTTATGCATGCCCCTGCAACAGCGTTCAAAAGCACTGGCAAGCCTGTGTTTCGGCGACCATCCCCCCATCAATCACTCTGCGATGGGTCTGCATAGTCCCGATCGCAGTGAAGTGTTCGCGCACTGCAATGCATGTACAGTGAGCAACAATCGGCTGATTGCATTCGTAATTGCAGATGCGATCCTTGCTGACTCAGGCACTATGGCTGTTCCTACAGCATCTCCTCCTCCTAGTAAACACCTGTTACAGGTACCCCTGAAAGATCACAAGTACACATAATTTCTTTTGACTGTTACACTTCTATGACAGCTGTACACCCTATATACTCTGTTGTGAAACAGGACATGCACATTAGGCAAAATTCACACAGGACCTCTCGTCTGTTCCTCCTCTTTCCCAAAGTTTAGCACCTGAAAATCTTATATCACAGTCATGATTTAGTTCACTGATCCTAAACTTTGTGTACACACCCCAGAATGTGAAGTCAGATGAGGATTTAACAAAGAGAAAACCTGCATATGGTGTAGGCCAGTTAGTGATGATAGGTGTAACCTTACTATTTTTTGTCAACTGTTATTGCTGCTGCTTTACCACAGCCAGCATAAAATGGCCGCCTATACAACTGGGAATGAGGGTGCAACTGAGACTTCATTACAGGAGACTTGTCCTCTGCTAACCAGAGGACGGGTCCTACTCATCGCCGCCATCCCCCTCCGGTGCACAGTGGAGCTGCAGTGTCTAATGACACTGCAGTCAGACAACCAGACACTTACCATTGCCGTCTATAACACATAGGCAAACGCGGGGGGGGGGTTCCGTCTGCCTAGAAATCCCCCCTCCATAGCCCACACCATGACCACAATAGAAATAGTAGTATAATAGAATGTTACTAGTGCTGCATGTTCTTCTCAGTATCAAAAATGGAATAATTAGCACCACCTGTGGATTTTTTAACATGTATCAGCAAGTAATAAATAACCTGTGCACCAACTAGTAGATCTGAAAAACATGCACTGTTATGGGGGGTATCCACTTGTAGATATACAAACGACAGCACGATTACAACATTGCAATCGTGCTCTCGTTTGTATAGCTAGTGATGTGCCTAGACTGAACGTTCGCTCATTCAGTCCCGGCACATACCTCATCCCTGCACATGCTGAACCTGACGAGATAGTCAGGTTGACCAGCATGTACGGGTGATGTCGGATGTCAGAAGCGACCAGCAGGCACGCGCATCGCTGGTCGCTTCCGAACAAAACATACCCGATGCATGCGCGATTTGCAAGCGATTGCACAATAACGATGTCGTTATCGTGCAATTGCTAAGTGGATACCCCCCTTTAGAGATGCACTGCTATAGAGCCCAATATGTACATATACAGTATGTCCAGGGCAATGCTAGGTTCTTCTGCTGCTCCTCCAGGCTCCCAGACTTGCTCCAATAGTCTGGAATGGTGCCCACATCTAAAATAAATACGTTCAGCTCAGGCAGGATGGTCCTACTGACGCATCTAATGGCTTACTGTGATCGCTGGTCCTGTATATGCTGGAATTAATACACACAATACACTTTGTATGACAGCTAACAAGGGGTGTGATCTCCCACCAATAAATTTATGAATAAATCTCTATTCCAGAGAAACTGCTTCTTGTTTAATCTTCCAGACCCTAAAACTTCACCTCTATTATTAAGATTAAAGTTTTTAGGTATATGTGAAGGTGCTACCTTATAATCTTGTAGTCACAAATTGAAAAAACAAACAGAGAAAAGACAAGATTTTATCTGGTGCACTTATTGGGTCAAAATATAGTGTTCAAAAAGGCTCTCTAGAACAATGTTAAAATATAACTTTTATGTTTAATATTCCTAAAATTATAATAGCTAGGTCCAAAATATGGGCAAAATATGATTAAAATAGAAAAAAAAGGTAGAGAGTGTATATACATATGTAGAAAAATAGTATTGAAGTGATTTAAAATGCCACCTGGCGCCGGTCTATTCCACGTATTTTATAGTACCCAAAGCTTAAATGGTGCAGCTTTATTATATGCGTTCACAGTGTCAATATTGTTACACTGTGTAAATATCACAAATTGCTACACCTGGACAATAATTATAAAGTGGAGAATATGTGTGATATTGGATACTTCCAATATAGTTCCGATATATTATTATTTAGTACTTATTTTCATTCCTTACAGTCTTTATAATTCTTTAGTTTTTAATACTTGAATTCTCAAAGCCCCGTCAGCTCCTCATGTGCATACAGTACTTCCGTTATAATATCATAGCCTGTCTGTTACAATCACAGAGCGGCATCACACATTTCTCCCAACACAAACAGTCCCCATAAGCCCGGTTTCACACACAGTATATATTAATGGTATTGCTGACGTGTTTTAGCATACAGTAGTGCTATAGACCGGCGGCAGTGTGGTTGCACGGAAGAACTGTATGCACATGAGGCGCTGACGGGGCTTTGAGACACGAGTCTGTGCACGATAGCATAGACCATATATGCCTTATATGAAATTTGTCAGCACTATAGAAAAACAGCTAAATAATATTATTTGAAGGCTATGGATTGGGTTGAGACTAACAGCTGTATATAGAACATATGAGCTGTGAGGAAGTCCATAATTGAAACATACCTGCAAATGTATCTTTATTTAAATATGTTGCAGTTTTGTTGTGAGTATTAAAGACCATAAACACCAGCAGTTCAAGAATACTGATATCAAGGACAGATAGTATATTATTGGAGATAGATAATATATATTGTGATAGGATCACTGGTAAAGTGGTCTGTGGCAGGTACATTGGTCCCAGATTCCTGTCATGTGTGTTCTAAACCCCCAGGAGAAAGTCTGCACTGTAGCAGGCTTGAGTTTCGGCTTTTTGAAAAGCCGGTTTGGGACCTGGGGGTTGTGGGTGAGAGGAGAGGGAGGGCTCCACCCACGGCCACTCCAGGTTTTTGGTTCTCGCAGCCTGGTAACAGGCTTGATTGGGTTCCCACCTGAGAGTGGCCAATATAAGCCTAGTGTGTTGAGGGCTGATTGTCTCACCTGGGAGAGCAGACAGGGAGTTTGCTCAGAGACACTTGGAAAACCTATCTGTGAGTACTGTGCTGTGCTTTGTTGCTGGCGAGGGCATTAGGCCCTGCCAGGTTCTGGTAGTGAAGGAACTACCTGTGAAGTTAGTGCCCCGACAGGGCTAGGATTTACGTTTATGTTTTCTTTGTGTTATTTCTGACATTGTACAATAAAGACTGGCGCCGACCAGCTTGTACTTGCATCCAGACTGGTGTGCTGCTTCGGTGTGTGTGTGTGTGTGTGTGTGTGTGTGTGTGTGTGTGTGTAAGGAGTCCTCTACCCAGGAGAGGGCCCCCCCTAACCTAACTGTTACAATATGGTGGAGAATGCGGGCACCCACACACACTGAAGTTGCAGCGAGAGGAAAACTTTCCGTTTAAAAATTAAAGGGACAGACACCCAATTTGTGAGTGTGGAAATAACACTGTGTCCTTGGAGTCCCATAGAGGAGGCGTCAGCCAATGCTCAGAGAGGAAAGGTTCAGCTTCCAACCTACACCCCAGGACAAAATGGAGGACATTATTAAAGCCTTGCTCCAAGCTACAGCAGTTCAGCAGGAGACGAACAAAGCTCAGCAGGAATCTACCAGGGCTCAGCAGGAATCCACCAGGGTGCAACTGTTGGCCTTGGAGACCGCCCAGGGGCAACAACAGGTTGCCATCGAGGAAACCCGCCGGGCCTTAGCGGAAAACAGCCAGGCCATAAAAGAGGTGGTACAGCACCTGATCGCCCGGCCCCGAGATGTTGGTACTGGTCCTCCCACCACCACTCACTCCGTACGAGCCAGTCACTTCCTCCAGAAGATGACTTCGGGCGATGATGTGGAGGCCTATCTCATCGCATTTGAAAGAACGGCCGAAAGGGAGAGTTGGCCCAAGGAGCAGTGGGCAAGTCTGGTGGCACCTTTTTTGTCTGGGGAGCCACAAAAGGCCTATTTTGACTTATGCCTGGCTGATGCCAAGGACTATAAAAAACTAAAACAGGAGATCCTAACTCGCTTGGGAGTCACCACCTTTGTTCGTGCCCAACGGGTCCACCGCTGGGAGTTCCATATGGACAAGCCTCCACGTTTACAGATGCATGACCTCGTCCATCTGTCCTCAAAATGGCTACAGCCCGAGACGCTGACGGGACCACAGATCGTGTAAAGGGTCGTGATGGACCGGTACCTGCGATCATTACCTGCGACTCTGCGCAAATGGGTGAGCCATGCAGACCCTAAGTCCGCGGACCAGTTGGTCGAGCTGGTGGAGAGGTACGTGGCGGCTGAGGAGCTGATGAGTATGCCCCACTGAGCCCCGATGGCGCACCGGCGAACTCCCAGAGACACTGGTAAGACTGTTCCAGGGGAGAAGGGTGCTGGGCAGTGGAATGTACCTAAGACTGAGGGTGTAGAACCTGGAGACAGGCCTGCCAGGCCGGGAAGGTTCTTGCCCCGTAAACGACTAGACATTAATATGACTCAGTGTTTCCGATGTGGTGGCTTCGGCCATATTGCCGCTAATTGTGCACTTACAACTGAACCTATGCAATGTGATACTGCTCATGTCTACCGCAGGGGGTCTTTCTTTGCACAGATAGCCTGTACGGCTGACCGGCAGGCTGAGACTGATAAGCACATGTGTGTACTCACTGTAGATGGCAACCGAGTAGAGGCACTGTTAGACTCTGGTAGCTTGGTGACACTTATAAAAGCTGAGCTGGTGAACCCCTTGAGGCATACAGGGAAAACTGTGGGTGTGACCTGCATACATGGGGATACTCGATATTATGTTACGGCCGAGGTGAACATCGAGACACCATGTGGCTCTGCTATAGTTTCTGTGGGTTTGGTGCATGGTCTGGTGTACGATGCAATATTGGGGAGAGACTTTGCTCACTTCTGGAAGTTGTGGGAAAGCCGTTTTGTTCCAGAGGTGAACAACCCCGATCCATTTGAGAAGGTTGTCGATGTAGTGGAGGAGGGAGTTTCTTCTGAGTCAGAGTTATTCCCTTTTTCTACTATGGTTGGCGAACTAGAGAATGTGGAACGTGACGGTGGCCCGCCAACTGATGTGCCTCCCATTGAGGTGGGAAGTGTTGTTGGGCCAGGTGATCGTCTGCCTGATTTAGAGGTCAGAAGAGAGGTCTTTGCCGTGAAGCAGTTGAATGACCCTACTTTGGTAAAAGCCAGGGAGAATGTAAAAGTAGTTGATGGTAAACCCGTAGACCCTGATAGTCCTTTGTCCTATCCCCACATGGTAATGTGTCAGGATTTGTTATATCAGGTGACTAAGAAGGGGGAAGATGTTGTGGAACAACTAATAGTTCCCAAAGCCTACAGAAGAACAGTGTTGGATCTGGCCCATGGTCATATAATGGCAGGCCATCTAGGGGTAGAGAAAACCACTGAGCGAATAATGCAGAGGTTTTTCTGGCCCGGACTTCATAAAGAGGTATCTGACTTTTGCGCATCCTGCCCTGAGTGTCAGTATCATGCTCCCAGGCCACATTTTAAGGGTCCACTAGTTCCATTGCCTATCATAGAGGTGCCGTTTGAAAGAATAGCGATGGATTTGGTTGGACCCTTAATGAAGTCTGCCAGGGGACACCAGTATATTCTGGTCATAATGGATTACGCTACCAGGTACCCGGAAGCGATCCTGTTGCGCAATACGTCAACCAAGACCATTGCCAGAGAGCTAGTTCATGTCTTTAGCAGGCTGGGTATACCCAAGGAGATACTAACTGACCAGGGTACACCGTTTATGTCCAAAGTCATGAAAGAGTTATGCCGCCTGTTCAAAATCGAACAGTTAAGAACTTCGGTTTATCACCCCCAAACCGATGGGCTGGTCGAGAGGTTTAACAAGACGTTAAAACACATGCTTAGGAAAGTGGTCGACAAGGATGGTAGGGATTGGGACTACTTATTGCCGTATTTATTGTTGGCCATAAGAGAAGTTCCCCAGTCCTCCACCGGGTTTTCACCCTTCGACTTGTTGTATGGGAGACACCCAAGGGGGTTACTAGACATTGCCAAAGAGACATGGGAGGGGCAGTCTAGTCCTTACAAAACAGTGATTGAGTATGTTTCTCAAATGCAGGAGAGAATTGCTGCGGTAGTGCCGATAGTGAGAGAGCACCTGGAACAGGCTCAACAGGCACAGCAGAGGGTATACAACCGCAATGCTCGGTTACTCAGCTTTGCTCCTGGGGACAGAGTGTTAGTATTGGTTCCCACTGTGGAAAATAAACTTTTGGCTAAATGGCAAGGGCCCTTTGAAATCTTAGAAAGAGTGGGGCAGGTCAATTACAAAGTTTACCAGCCGGGGAAAAGAAAGCCGGAACAGATATACCATATAAATCTGTTAAAGCCCTGGAAAGATAGAAAGGTACTGTCGGCCGTCCGAGACCCTCCAGTAAGTCCAGGGCCCTTAGTTCCCGAAGTGACAGTGGCAAAAACCCTGTCGGCAATTCAACAACAAGAGGTCAAGGAGTTTCTGATTAGAAATAGGGTGCTGTTCTCTGACGTACCTGGGAAAACCTCGGTCATTAAACATGACATCATCACTGACCCAGGGGTTAAAGTTAATCTAAAGCCCTATAGGTTACCAGAAGCACAAAGAGAATCGGTGTCGAAAGAAATTTAAAATATGCAAGAGTTAGGGGTTATTGAAGAATCACATAGTGAATGGTCAAGTCCCATTGTGTTGATTCCAAAGCCCGACGGGAGTGTGCGTTTCTGCAGTGACTTCCGAAAGTTGAATAGTGTTTCAAAATTCGATGCCTACCCGATGCCAAGAGTGGATGAACTGATTGAGAGACTAGGGACGGCAAGGTATTTAACCACTCTTGACCTAACCAAAGGGTATTGGCAAGTACCGTTAACCGAGAGCGCCAAACAAAAGACAGCTTTTTCAGCGCCAGAGGGCTTGTTTCAGTACAAGATGTTGCCCTTCGGGCTACATGGGGCACCTGCTACCTTCCAAAGAATGATGGACAGGATTCTAAGGCCCCATAGACGGTATGCGGCTGCTTATCTGGATGACGTGGTCGTTCATAGTCCTGATTGGCAGTCTCACTTACCCAGGGTACAAGCAGTGTTGGACTCTATCTATAAGGCAGGTTTGACAGCCAACCCAAAAAAGTGTTGTCTAGGCATGGAGGAAGTAAAATATCTGGGATACACCATTGGCAGAGGCCTGATAAAGCCTCAGCTCAATAAAGTTGATGCCATACAAAACTGGCCACGGCCTCTGAATAAGAAGCAGGTGAGAGCCTTCTTGGGAATTACGGGGTACTACAGGAGGTTTATACTCAACTTTGAAACCATGGCAGTCCCACTGACTGACCTGACCAAAGGCAAACAAAAAGTCATGGTAGAATGGAGTCCTGAGGCAGAGAAAGCTTTTCAGGAGTTGAAAGTAGCGTTGTGTTCCCAACCAGTCCTTATGACTCCTAGTTTTGAAAGGGAATTCATAGTACAAACCGATGCATCAGAAGTAGGTATAGGAGCGGTCCTGTCCCAGAACAAGGAGGGTGAGGAACACCCTATTTTCTATCTTAGCAGAAAGTTGAATGTACATGAGAGAAAAACTATGCCACAGTGGAGAAGGAGGCGTTGGCCATAAAGTGGGCATTAGAGGCTCTCAGGTACTACTTGGTTCAGAAGAAAGTTCAAATTGATCACTGACCATGCCCCTCTGAAGTGGATGTCTGAAAATAAGGACAGTAATGCGAGAATTACGAGATGGTTCTTGGTGTTACAAACTTTTAAATTTTCAGTGGAACACAGGCCAGGAAGCCAGCTGGCCAATGCAGACGCGTTGTCACGCGTTCATTGTTTGGGAGCTTCAGTTGTTCCGGCCCACAGGTCGAAACAAAGGGGGGGGGATATGTGATAGGATCACTGGTAAAGTGGTCTGTGGCAGGTACATTGGTCCCAGATTCCTGTCTTATGTGTTCTAAACCCCCAGGAGAAAGTCTGCACTGTAGCAGGCTTGAGTTTCGGCTTTTTGAAAACCCGGTTTGGGACCTGGGGGTTGTGGGTGAGAGGAGAGGGAGGGCTCCACCCACGGCCACTCCAGGTTTTTGGTTCTCGCAGCCTGGTAACAGGCTTGATTGGGTTCCCACCTGAGAGTGGCCAATATAAGCCTAGTGTGTTGAGGGCTGATTGTCTCACCTGGGAGAGCAGACAGGGAGTTTGCTCAGAGACACTTGGAAAACCTATCTGTGAGTACTGTGCTGTGCTTTGTTGCTGGCGAGGGCATTAGGCCCTGCCAGGTTCTGGTAGTGAGGGAACTACCTGTGAAGTTAGTGCCCCGACAGAGCTAGGATTTAAGTTTATGTTTTCTTTGTGTTATTTCTGACATTGTTCAATAAAGACTGGCGCCGACCAGCTTGTACTTGCATCCAGACTGGTGTGGTGCGTGTGCGTGCGTGTGTGTGTGTGTGTGTGTGTAAGGAAGGAGTCCTCTACCCAGGAGAGGGACCCCCTAACCTAACTGTGTCACTATATATATATATATATATATATATATATATTTATTATCTAACTGCTGTCTTTAAGCAACATCACTTTGAAACTATTCTTATATCAATATAACATCGCAGGAGACAATAGGACATACATCACAAGTGATAATAGAAGTTGTCTCTTCCCCTTGCTCCCCATAAAAATTCAAGTATTAAAAACTAAAGAATTATAAAGACTGTAAGGAATAAAAATAAGTACTAAATAATAATATCGGAACTATATTGGAAGTATCCAATATCACACATATTCTCCACTTTATAATTATTGTCCAGGTGTAGCAATTTGTGATATTTACACAGTGTAACAATATTGACACTGTGAATGCATATAATAAAGCTGCACCATTTAAGCTTTGGGTACTATAAAATACGTGGAATAGACCGGCGCCAGGTGGCATTTTAAATCCCTTCAATACTATTTTTCTACATATGTATATACTCTTTACCTTTTTTTCTATTTTAATCATATTTCGCCCATATTTTGGACCTAGCTATTATAATTTTAGGAATATTAAACATAAAAGTTATATTTTAACATTGTTCTAGAGAGCCTTTTTGAACACTATGATATTTTGACCCAATAAGTGCAATAATTTGTTTTTACACTTTGTATGACGCATATTAAAGTTGGTTAAGTACTAATTCTGCCCTCTTCATTGACAGGCCACACTTGCTATAAAATTAAACATTAGGAAACCCCCCTCTGGAAATCCTGCGTTTGCCACTGTAACAGGTCTCCTGGAGCAGTCAGATTCCAGCAACAAAGAGTCTTCCTTGCCAGTTAGAAAAAAATATTTTAAAAAAAAGGAGACTTGTCTTAACTGTTAAGTCTTTTTCTTCAACTCCATAGGGGGAAAAGGGATAACTCTGGGGTAGAGCCTGGAGAGGAGAGTCTGGGCACCAAGTGGTTAATTAAATTTGCCCACAAGCCCAGGCTCCTCTCCTCTATATCCCACCCTCAGCCACTGGACCTTAGTTGTCTTTGCAAGCCCACGGCAGGAGCGAGGCAGAGGAGGAAAAGGAAGGCCGGCATACATACAGAACCATACATGCCATGGAAAGTACAGCTGGACTGGTCATCAAGGAAACACCTCCCAGCAGACAGGTACGTCAGGGCAGGCACCCTGTGCCCCCCATGGAGTAAAAAAAAAAAAAAAAGTATTAACAGTTAAGACAAGTCTCCTTTTCTTTTTCCTCCACTAGGGGACACAGGGATGAATCGGTCCTCTGTGGGTGGGGACGCTCCTGAGCTGCAGTGAGCATAGAACACCCGAAGGTGGCATCCGAGGGCCCAAAAGTATCAAATGTATAAAACCTGATGAAGGTATGAGCAGATGATCGTATGGCAGCCTTACAGAGCTGTTCAGCAGAAGCCACACAGCGTACTGCCCACAAAGTCCTCACTGAACGGGTGTGGAATGGGCCGCCACCATGGCAGGGGCAGGAAAGTTCGCCAAGAAGGAAGCTTGACGAATGGTAAAGTGAAGCCAGTGGGCCAAGGTCTGGTTAGTAGCAATGCATATGAACTTCATATAAGACAAACAGAGTCTCTCTTGTCCTCTTGACATAAAGCTGGAGAGCCCTCACCACATCCAACAAAGCCTCTGGCTGAGATGGATCCGTAGTCTGAAATGCAGGAACTACTATTTCTAGATTAACATGGAAGTGGGATACACCTTGGGAAGGTAGCCCAGATGAGTCCTCAATACAGCCCTGTCGAAAGGGAACACAAGAAATGGGGAGCGACACGAAATCAAACACCCTCTGGACTAATGTGATGGCTAGTAGAAACAGTGTTCCACATAAGCCAACGCAATTCCACCATCTGTAATGGTTAAAGTGGGGCTGACTGGAGAGCTCGGAGAACTAAAGAAAGATTCCAGGGAGCCACAAGAGAAACGAATGGTGACTGAACATGGAGAACCCCCAGAAAAAGTTTGCACTACTGGACAGACAATCCGAAACCTGGACCTTCAAGGATGAAAGCCGAAGACCCAAAACCAGACCTGACTGCAGAAAGGAAATGATATGGAAAAGGTGGAAAGACCTCGTGTTTAACCCCTATTCAAACACCAAGAAAAATAGGTACGCAAAACCCTATGATAAATATGGGCTGATGAATGCTTTCTAGCCTGCAGCATGATCCAAACAACCTTCCTGTAGAGTCCTTCTGTTCTTAGGATGGAAGTCTCATAAGCCACCCCATCAAAGCGAGATGGGCTAGATCTGGATGGAGGCAGGGGCCCTGAGACAGAAGATCCGGCCATAGTGGCAGATGCAGAGGGGTATCTATGGAGAGGCCCAGCAGATCTGCATACCGCACCCGCCAGGGCCAATCTGGAGCCACCAGGATTAGAGTGCCTCCATCCAGTGTGAACTTGCGAAGGACCCAAGGGATCATTGAGATCAAAGGAAAGATATAAATTAGAGGGAAGGTCCAATGAACCACTAGTGCATCTACCAGGAGAGCTTCCGGATTCCTGGTGCGGGAGCAATATCTTGGAAGCTGATGATTGTAGCGAGATGCCATCATATCGATATTTGGAAGGCCCCAGCGATGGACTAATAGCTGGAAGACATCCGGATGTGAGGCCCACTCAACTGCATGGATGTCTTGATGACCTGGAAAGTCCACTTCCCAATTTTGAACACCCAGGATGAAGACTGTAGACAATGCCGGAAGATGCCACTCTGCCCAGTGAAGAATTCTGCAAATTTCTTGCATGGCTCCTTGACTGCGAGTGCTGCCCTGGTGATGTGTAGGCCACCGTGGTAGCATTGTCTGACTATCTTCACTGGACGTCCCCGAAAGAGGTGCTGTGCCAGATACTGACCCCTGTACATGGCACGAAGTTCCAGGATGTTGATGGAAAGCTGGCTCTTATGATGCGTCCAATGGCCCTGAAAGTTTGGCTGACAAGTGACATTCTCCCCACCCCCAAAGGCTTTGAGTAGCATCCAGTCCTGGATTAAAAAAAGGGGGGGGGGCCTTGTCCAGATGAGAATGCTGAAGCCACCATAGTAGGAAGAGGTGTACCTCCTGGGGAAAATTAGAGTCTGAGCCCTGAGGTTTGGGAGTGACTTGATCTAACACTTCAGAATGATTCCATGGAGAGGCCAGCAGTGAAACTGACCGTACTCCACCATGTTGAATGTCGCAACTAATGACCCCCGAATTTGCAAAATCCTGGCTTGTAATGACAAGACTCTATGAGCACTAGAATCCAACAAGGTGGAGCATTTCCTGGGATGGAGATATTGTGGATTTCTTCCAATTGATTATCCTTCCGTGTGACTGAAGAAGTTCTACCATCATATGGATGTGATCTCTGGAGAACTGGTGGAGATTGTGCTAAGAGAAGCAAGTCATCCAGGTACGTTAAAATTCTGATGCCCCTTGTGGCGTAGATGTGTTGCCATGACTGCCAAGACCTTCGTGAACACACGAGGGGCTGTGGACAGATGGGTAATGTTGAAATTGGTAGTGGTTGGTTTAGATTGCAAACCCAAGGAAATGCTGGTAATTGGCTAGTATAGGGATAAACAAATAAGCATGCTGTATGCCATAAAGTCCCCCGGTTCCAATGCTAGAATGAAAGACTGAAGAAACTCCAACCAGGAAGAAATTTGTTTCAAATTGAGAATGGGTCGAAAGGAGATGTCTGGCTTCTGAACTAAAAATAGACTGGTGTCAAAGCCTAACCCTCTCTGGAAGGGGGAGGGAGGCAGGAAGAACGACCCCTGAGGCTAAGAGAGCGAAGAGAGAAATTCCACAACGGTCTTATTTTTAAAAACAGGAGCCTTGGATCTAGGTGGTTTCAAAGCAAGCATCACAGACAGGAATTGAACCTGGGACTCAGCTCTCATTACTACTGTGCTCCAGCTCACTAGGCTATTGGCCGAGATTCCAAATGCTCCATTAGTAGAATGAACTTTACTGCTCTGATAAGAGCCTCAACATTTATTGGGGGCATAGCCTTCTTTGGGACAGAAGACATATCCACACCAGAGGTGATGGAAGCCCGAGCCTCATCATCTGAAGACATCTCTGAATCCAAATCTAAGCCACATAACAAAGTGGAGATTTTGTGTGGAGCCAGTCTACATCTAGGAGCCCTATCCTTATTTGCTGAAAGGACGTGAACACCTGAGCCAACCCCTTGACTGGGGTGGCTCCGCCATGGGGATCTATGGCACAGCAACAGGGACAGGTGGCACCGGAAGTGACATGCGGTCTACAAACTGTAATATTACCCGAGTCAGCTGTGATGCCCAAGTCGGTTCTTGGCTGGAATCCATGGCCGAAATAATCTGCTGTAGGCCCAAGCAACTGGCACTCAGGCCATCATGCTCTGGAAACCACAAGTAGGAGGAAGGAGCAATTTAACTAGCTAGCCGCTGGGAGCAGGCTATGAAACGAGACTGGAGCCCACTTCTCTCTTCAACGCAGAGGCAGGCATTGTGGTAAAATGGCAACTCATCGTCTGAGAAGAGAGAATCTGCCTGGGGCTTGCTGGCCGCAGAGAGTGTGCCACAGGGTTTAGGGGAGGGGCTACAGGGAAGTGCCCACCTCCCACAGCTGATATAACCAGGGAAATGGCCACCACTGCTTTATTGAGCAGACCCCTGCCCATGTAATATTCCCTGGTGGTCTAGTAGGCAGCGTGGTCAGACCGGGAGCCCCCACTATCAGCACCGATGGAGGTCTCCTGCTCCTGCAATGTAAGCCACGAATACACTGCTCCCTGCATGCAGGGAGCCACCTTCCCTTCTCCCCGCTGAGCGCTGGTTGTGGCTTGTGCCTCCGGGTGTGAAGGAGACCGCGGCCAAAGTCATTGACCTAGTTGCCATTGCTGTGGTCACCGTCGCTGGGGTTGTGGAGTGGCAGTGTCTTTTTTTTTTATAATATTATTTATTCAACAGATGAGAAAAGAGAAAACAAGAATGAGAAACAATATGGAGCCTGCACAGAGGCTCTAGATAAGCAAGTACAAAATTATGACACCATATAAAATTCTTGGTAAATACAACTTTCTCATCTATATTTTTATAGTACAACAAAGAAAAATAAAAAAGAAGAGAACAGAATATTTAGAAAAAAGGGCGTGATGTGGCAGACCACATTGAAAGAAAGGAGAGAAAGGAAAGTAAGATACAAAAACCCAAATGGACTATAGTACGGTACAATATAGGAATCCTTTATTGGAATGCTGAAGGTGTTTGAAAGTTCGAGGTCCATGGATCCCATATTTTAATAAAACTTTTGGAAGAATTATGTAATATACTTGTCATATATTCCATAGAATATACGTGCCATATCTTAGATATGATCTCATGTATTGTGGGGACTTTAGATGTTTTCCACATTGTAGCGATACTACAGGTAGCAGCTGAAATAATATGTCTAATAAGTTTGTGTTGGTGATGAGTGATATCTGGAGCATGAAGTGGTAATAAATAATATTGAGGGTTGAAAGGGATATGTATCCCGATCAGTGTGAAGAAGTAGTCTAATTTCCTCCCAAAAAGAAACAAGTTTAGTACAGGACCACCAAGTATGCAAAAAAGTTCCAATGTCAGAGCCACATCTCCAACACATATTTGAAGTATCAGGGAACATTTTATGTAATCTTGATGGAACATAGTACCATCTGTAGAGGAGTTTATACGCATTTTCTTTTATTCGGACACATAGGGAACTAGAAGCTATATTAGCATAGATGTCTGCCCAATCTTCATTGTCTAGAGTTCCGTCTATATCTGTCTCCCATGCTAATTCGTGTGGGTCTTTTATATCATTGTTGGATTGTGTGAGACCTGTGTATAACTTCGAAATAAGGCCTTTGGAACTAGTGTCATGGAGAGATAGTGATTTACAAAGGGTTAGTGACCTACTAGTGAGCCGATTTTTCATGGTGGAGTGAAAATGCCTTAACTGTAAATATTGATAAAAAAGCTGATGTGGGATATTAAACTTAGTCTGTATATCCGTAAATGTAGGGAATATTGAATTTTGAGTTATATCATTCAAGACCCTAATCCACCCATCTTGCCAATACCTGGAGAAAACAGGACAACAACCTGGTAAAAATCCAGGATTATCAAATAAAGGAACTATGGGGCTTGGATATGGAGCGATATGAAACCGACTATTAGCAAAATCCCAAATTTCTAAAGAAAATTACACAACTGGATGGGTTAAGGAGAGTTTAGGTCTAGACACTCGAGGGAGCCATAATAAAGCAGAAAGCGATTCTACTCGGATGGCATTTGATTCGGGCAAAACCCATATTCTTTCTGATTTTGGTTGGCTCCACATAATACATTGGGCAAGCCTGGCAGCGATGTAATAAAGTTTGAAATTTGGGAGACCTAAGCCACCTCCCGATGTAAGTCTCTGTAAAATATCACGTCTGATCCTTGGACGTTTTTTGGACCATATAAATTGGGAGGTAATATGTGATAAATATTTAAATACATATGGAGGAATCCACACCGGTAATGTTTGAAAAAGATACATCAAGCGTGGCAGTAGGTTCATCTTCACTGCGTTGATCCGGCCAATCCACGAAATATAACATCCACTCCACATATCAATATCTTTCTTAAATTGCGCCAAAAGCTTGGGGTAGTTAGCTTGGAATAGTTGATGATCATTTTTCGTAAGGTTTACACCTAAATATCTAATATGCCGTCTATGCCATTGGAATGGGTAATTACATTCTAGCATATGCTTAGAGTCTCCTGGGATATAGAAGTCAAGAACTTCCGTTTTCTGAGCATTAATTTTATAACCGGAGTGGCCGCCATATTCTTAAATCTCTTCAAATAAATGAGGGAGGGAAAAGATCGGATCAGAGACAGTCAAGAGAACATAGTCAGCGTATAACGCAATTTTGTGTTCAACATTATTTACTTTAATACCCTTGATGTTGGGATGAGACCTAATTTTAGCTGCCAAATGCTCAATAACTAGTGCAAATATTAAAGGAGACAAGGGGCAACCTTGTCTCGTGCCATTAGAGATGTCAAAGACAGGTGAGGCTACCCCATTGGCCAATACTGATGCTCTAGGAGCGGCATAAAGTGCCGCAATACCATTGTAGAATCTCCCACCTCTACCCATCGATCTGAGAACACTAAACATAAACGGCCAAGAAATACGGTCAAATGCTTTTTCAGCATCTAGTACCATAACCACAGCTGGGAGCCTTTGACTGTATGGAATGGATCAGATCAATAGACCGTCGGGTATTATCCGATGCTTGGCGACCAGATATAAATCCCACCTGATCCGGGTGTATTAAAGAAGGCAAAATAGGGCTTAATCTATTTGCA
Source organism: Taudactylus pleione (assembly GCA_031769625.1). Classification (NCBI taxonomy): domain Eukaryota; kingdom Metazoa; phylum Chordata; class Amphibia; order Anura; family Myobatrachidae; genus Taudactylus; species Taudactylus pleione. The sequence continues at coordinate 7,085,157 of JAUIMM010000601.1, forward strand.
TATATTTTTATGTCCACATTCAATAAAGAAATGGGTCTATAGTTGGTGCCGAGTTCCGGGTCTCGACCCGGTTTGGGAATAACCATGATGCTATCCAATGAGGTTGCCCCATCTAAGCTTATTAAAAAAAAATTTCAGAAAGGGGGTTAATAAATTGGCAAATTTTTTGTAGTACTGTGGAGTAAATCCGTCAGGGCCTGGGGCAGCTGAAGGCTTAAGTTTTTTAATGGCTGTCAAAATCTCTTCATCCGTGATATCAGTGCTCAATTCTAACAGCTGCTGTTCGTTGATGGACGGAAGAAGGTTGTTAGATAAATATGATTCAGAGGAGAAGTCTGAGCAAGCCATAGGAGGAGGATTATGGGGTAAATTATATAGACTTTTATAGTAATCAAAGAACTCATTCACTATATCCTCTGAATCGTAAGTAGTGGTACCTGAGTGACGGAGTTTGAGCTTATTAATCAACCCTGAGGCTCTCTTTTGTCTAAGCTTGCTCGCCAAGACAGAGTCTGCCTTATCGTAAAATTTTTGTTGTAATTTTTTTTAGTATAGATGCGGATCTGCGTGAGAGAATAGTATTTAAACGACCTTTGAGAGACTCTATTCTGACAAGCAAGTCAGAGGAAGGGCGTAGTTTATGTTGCGTCAAGAGTTGTGTTAACTCCTCCTCCAAAGAAGAGATTTCGCGCTGTGATTGTTTCTTAAGAAACGCTGCCTTACTTATAAGCTTGCCTCTTATTGTAGCCTTATGAGCTTCCCAGATTACACCACAAGAAACTTCCTCGGAGGAATTAAACTCAAAATAATCAGCAAATAGCAGATTTAATATCATTGAAAAAAGAAGGGTTTAGCAGAAGGGCGTCATCTAAACACCATTTCACTGATCTCCTAGGAGATTTACATAGATCAACCATTATATATGTGCCAGCATGATCCGTCCATGAGAATGGTGTAATATCAGCTCGAGAAGTCATATGGGCAAGAGAATGTGAGATTAATATCATATCTATTCTAGAGTAACTTTGATGCGGGCCAGAGTAATGGGTGTAATCCCTTGCTGTGGAATTTTTAAGTCTCCAAGAGTCTATTAGAGCCAGTTTAGTGATATTATTACACAGAGAGCGAGTTGCACGAGGGGTGTCTTGAGCTTTCTTAAGGTGGGAGGGGGAGGACTTATCCAAAGTAGGATCAAGTACCGTATTAAAATCACCTCCAATGATGAGATGACCTCTAGCAACTCGCTCAATACGTCTGAAGATGTCATTGAAAAAGGCACATTGACCACTATTCGGGGCGTAAATGTTAATAATAGAAATAGTTTCAGAGCGACGTGTACCTACCAGGATAAGATAACTACCTTCGGGATCAGCTATAGATTTGGAAAGTACAAACGGTACTTTGCTACCAATCAAAGTGGCTACCCCCCATTTTTTACAGTCTGTAGAAGCAAAATAAGTTTGGGAAAAACGTTTACCTCGTAATTGGGTATGTGCACCAGTCAAATGAGTCTCGAAGTAAAACTATGTCTGCTTTCTCTTTTCTACAAGCCCCTAAGACTAATACGTTTTCTAGGGGAATTTAGACCATTAACATTAATGGATAGAATTTTTAGTGACATATGTAGAAAAGTGTAGTAATTGCTCAATCAAATACACAGTTGGATATAAAAGTATCAAAAGAAAAATCCGAATGGGCTTCAAAAGAGAGGAAGAGAGAAAATAGAGAAAGAAAAAATACCACAGAGAAAGAAAGAGAGGGAAGGAAAAGGAGAAAAGAAGAAAATAAAAAAAAGGGCCTAAGAAGGCCAAAACCCTCAAAAAAATAGACCCCATTTAGGAGTCCATACAATGACAAAGCTACATAAATTGCTAACTTACAAACAAGGGTGTGGAAGCCAGTCAAGACCATGGGCCCTTAAACAGCTAATAATATATCTCAAAATAGATTAAAGAAATAAAATAAAAAGAAAAACAAATGCAAATGGATCCGTGTCGATCCCGATAAACATTATATATCAAAACTTTATAGATATAATAGAAAATCAATAATACTATTCTAGAAAAACTAGTATACAATATCTAGGAGTTAAACCATGACAAATAGATTCTATGTTTAAACTCAAAATCAGTCCGCTAGAGGACTGAAACTATACCATTAAATCTGTACGGAATAGAAGAACCATATTGAATAAATTGTAAAAGGCAAGACACTTTCAAGTATGAAAACTAGAAAGACAATATTCCAGTTATATTAATCAATCTGAACTATTTATAGCCTCACGGCGGGTGTGAGCGTCCATTACGACGACCATTAACTGTAGACCATTCTGCTGAGGGTGGCCCAGATTGTTGAGGCTTAGTGGGGGCTTTAGAAGCAGAGATAGTGATGGGGTCTGGAAGTATTTCTAAAGTTTCCCAAATTTTTTGGCCTTCCTCCACTGTTTTAGCTAAATGAGTTGTGTTATTAGCAAAGACCTGTAATTGAAAAGGAAAGTTCCAACGGTATTTGATGTTATGTTGTCTTAATACTTTGGTGATTGGTTGAAGGTCTCTTCGTTTCTGGATTGTAGACGGGGCAAGGTCTTGAAAAATTTGTATCTGAATGTCTTTGAAATCAATAAAGGGAGTATCCCTTGTGGCAGTAACAAGTTTCTCTTTGGTGCGAAAGTAGTGCAGTCTCGTTACAATATCTCTTTTGTTTTGACCAGGGGACGGTTTGGCTCATAAGGCTCTGTGTGCTCTGTCTAGGAGTAAATCACTTTCCGTAAGGTCAGGGAGTATATGTTGGAAAAGTTCCCTCAAGAAGGATGGTAGAGAAGGAGGTAAAATTGTCTCCGGTACATTTCTAATTCTTAGATTGTTTCTCCGAGATCTGTTCTCTAGATCTTCCTGTTTCTCTTTAATATCATTGATCTCGGTCCTTAATAGGGTGAGCTCCCTGTCCACTACAGACTGATAGCGACAAAGATCGTCCGTTTTGGACTCAAGCGCATCTGTTCGGGTACCCAGAGCAGTGAGATCGGATTTAAAGTCATCTACAGCCTTTTTTAATTCTTGTTGGAAGGTCACCTTAATACCATCTACTAGGGTAAAAAGGACCGCTTGTATACTGGGGTCTATCTCCATTTCTAAAGATGAGGCTGACTGTGGGGAGGTTGAATGATCAATAGATTGAGTAGGTGCTCTAGGTTTGTTATTGAAAATACTCGGGGTCGTTGCTGCCGCTGATTTCTTATTTTTATGACACATTGCACTAGATACTTAGAGACTTTGGAGACAGATTGGCAAAATAAAATTGCTAACGTAAATCAATAAAATCCGTAATGATAGATATAAATGAGACACGGATCCACAGCAGAGATCAAGGAGAAGGGCCCATTGAGCCTAGAATCAGGCCATAACTAATCAGACATCATCTTGAACTGTAAGGTAAGGAAGAGGAGGCAGAGAGCTTTTATTTTACTGCAATTTCACAAGATTGTTGAGTGAGTCAGCTAGGCGGCAGAGATAGCAGACGCAACCCTCTTCACTAGCCGGGGTTAAAAGCGTATTCCTTTCTCTGCTTAATTAATTTAATTAATTGGGTCTTCCCTCCGAGGGACTCCTCCCGACACAGGAGCCACTACACTAGACAGTGGGTGAGTCAGCAGAGGGAGAGGAGACGCGCCGCAGCAGCGCCCACACCAGTAAGGTCCACTGGTCCCCCGGCGGCTATGGGTTATTAGCAGAAGGCACACAGAGTCCATCAAGGGCCAAGGGGCCAGTGGGGGTTGTGGAGTTATCAAGAGGGCTCACCTCGGGGGTCCGCGACGCCGTGCCGGTCCGGCAGGCAGCGTCTTCAAATCCAGGTCACGGCCTCTGGCGCATCTCAGGTTCCAGAGCTCCAGACAATAGAAATATGTCTCTGCAGTCCAAACAGCGTCACGATGTAGCAGGCGGTGAACAGCGATAGCTACCTGGGGTCTGTTGGGTAGGCGGAAAAGGCACTAGCTCCCGGCAGGATGCGACAGCAAGCATGCCGAAGGAAGCACAGCCAGGAGAGGATGGCCAGGCTATTGTGCAGAGTGCACAGCTTGATCCGGAGTGTAGGCTCCTACACAAGACTGCGGCCCCCGCGACCCGCGGCTCCGGCCGCATTTATTCCAAAGGGTCTTCTGGTGTTTAGAGTACCCCTCCGCAGGCCCTAACACCCCCAGCAGGGTGCAAGGGGATGCCGCGATGACGTCCGCCGACCTCCGCGACACCGCCGGTCCGCCCGGCCTCAAAATTTAGTCCCCGGCTTCCGGAGGTCTAGTAGGCCGCGATGCCGCAAAAGCCAGACACCGCTCCCAGCGCCCACCAAGGCACTCAACAAGGTAGCGGAGGGTAAGGGTGGCTCAGTGGGTCCACCGATTCAGCTCCCGCTACAATAGCAATGTATTTTAAGAGTAATCCAGTGGAGCTCCAAAGCACACGCGACCACTCTGCTCGGCATCCAGGCCACGCCCCCCGGAGTGGCAGTGTCTTATAGGATGCCTTATACTGCCTATGCTAATGTACTAATAAAAGTAAATAAATTACGGGGGAAATTAACATCCCCCTGAAAATTGTGCCCAGCTCTTGCCTTGGCACCAAACTTAAAACTGAGGTCCAGTGGCTGGGGGAGTGCTATAGAGGAGAAGAGCCATTGGCTTGTGGGTAAATTTCATTAACAGTTTGGTGCCCAGACTCTCCTCTCCAGGTTATACCCCATAGCCATTCCTGTGCTCCCTAGTGGAGGAAGAAATGGTAACAGCCTGCTCAGCAGCTTAACTGACGCCTGCTCCAACAAGCACTTAAACTAAACTGAAGTCAGGTGAGGTATAGAGGAGGAGGAGGAGCCAGGTTCAATCACCTAGGATTTAAGTGCCAGGCTCCACACACAACAGACAATACCTCAGAAAATATATTTAATGCCAAAAGCGAAATCCATTGCAGGTAAAAGATTTGTGTCCTCCTCACTGGCCAATAACTTATGGTATCTTGTCGCAAGATTCAGACAGGTCTCTCTGAACGTAGAATATGAGGTACCACTGCAATGCCTGCCTTGGATACATCACCGAGTTCTTCTAGAATTTGGAAAGGTGGATACAATACACTGCTAAAGACAGTCACACACTTTCAAATTAAAAAATTGGGTGGTAAATAAGGCAATGTTTGGGACCAAACAGCCTTCAAATAGCAGTGGCATAACAGAATCTACAAAGCAGTAAATATTTCTGGCTGCTGGCTTGATAGACCAACAGTCTAGTCCAGAGGTTCCCAAACTCTGTCCTCAAAGCACCCTAACAGTCTAGGTTTTTGAGTTATCCATGCTTGACCAAAGTCGACTCAATTAGAACCTCAGTCAGTCAATCCGAATGAATTAACCACCTATGCTCAACCATGGGCTTCTTCTGAAACCTGAACTGCTGCGGTGCCTTGAGCAGTGGCAAATGCAGGATTTTTACAGGGGGGGGTTCCATACATTCAGGGAGGGTGAAGGCAAGGAAAATGAGGAACAGTTACAGGAAGAGTTACAGTGAGTGAGGGCAGGGACAATGAGGGGGGGTTACAGGGTAAGGACACACAACACATACCTACACATATATATTGTCTTTTCAAGGCCTTTCTAGCTGTCATGGCATTACAAGTCCCAACACACCCAGTTGACAAAGCCTTTCATAGCGACACCATGATTCAAACTGCTCTATCCCATCACAGGCAACAATAGGCTGTCAGCGCTTAATATCTGCAATTTGGGAAATTTGTTCCTCTATTTTTCCTTACAAGACTGGCAAGTATACTAACTTATTGTATTTCCTAACCAAATTGGTTATTATTCAAGAGACATTGCTCATGCGGGTTCCAGGAGTATACGCGAATGCTAATTTTATTCAATTGACATTGTTTATTGTATATACTATTCTTTCACTGCAATTAGGGGTTAATGTATTTGAAAACCTTTTAATATTTCAACAATACAAAATAAAAACACTTTTATTAAGACGAACCTTGTTATTGTATATACACACTGATATACTGTACCAGCTGCTCTTTATACTAGATTTTTTTGCACTTTGGGATTGACTACCCCAATCAGCTGTAGCATATCAGGGGGTTTTAGTTCCCTCATCAAGCGCCTAAGTATTCTTTGCAGTTGACAAAGTGTGCTGGGACTTGTAGTCTCATCACAGCTGGATAGACAGTCAGTGATATAGCTGCAAATAGGACCCCCAGACTTCTTACCTTTAAATGTAGAGCAGCTGCTGAAGGGTCCAGGATCACTGTGCTGAGTTGACTGTGTTGGCAGTGGGAAGAACGCGCTGGACCGCTGGAAAGGGGAGCTGAGGAGGATAAGTAGGTGCCATGTGATCACTGTGGGTCGCCCGCTCCTGAGTCTGGCTCCCGAACGAGGTCAACATTGCCAGCTGCTCGGCCCCGTACAGCTAAGGGGTGGTCTTGTGCACAAACAGACCACCCCTGCTAAAAGTGTTGCACTCTGCCCCCGCAGTGGTTCCCTGATAGGAGCACAAGCTCCACAAACTGACTCAGCCAACGCTGCTCTCAGCTAATGGGCCGGCACTCTGAAAAGGCCCGCTAGCTTGAGCAGATGACAGCTTCCTGTTTGCATTCCACAGTGGAATGCAAATCCAGGAAGCGCGGTAGCCGGCACAGACATATATAGGAATAGCCTGTGCCGGCAGCCGGTGTTAGCCGGCCCGGCAGAGAGGTGCATAGAGATGGAGACAGACAATGCAGTCTCCATCTCTAAAAACAATTTTGATCCATCCCTGCTTGTGCGCCTTATGAGGGCCACATTTGGGAACCACTGGTCTAGTCATGAACCAATTTTGCTGCTAAATGGTGGGGAGAGGTGATAATCACAAATGATTGGATTAAATTTGCTTCCCACATTATCAAGTAATTTGTGTTGATTAGCAGAAATAAATTCTAATATAACTCAGCAAACTCTAAACAAGCTTAAGGGGGTGAAAATCTTTTATAGCCACTGTAAACTATTACAATTTCCACTATTGATTTCAATGTGAAGACAGTAGGGGCATAGCCAAAACTTTGAGGGCCCCATAGCAACATTTTGCAGGGGCCCCACCCTAATGCTACTACAGAAATACCTCTCTCTGCAGCAATTTCTAATTGTATGGTCCATAGTAATGCCCTAGTTAATGTTATGCCTCATAGTTGTATCTCAGTTAATTTTATGTCCCACACACATGGTAGACAACTAGGCCCCATAGTAACGGCACCCCATGCATCCATTATAGTTACACACATTAAAGACACTGCAGCTGCAATGAGTGAATCTTAAACTTCTTTGGAACTATTTTTAGCTTCTGCCAGAAAGGAAGAACATGCCCAACTAAATGTGCTTATATTATACACGCTGGCCCTGTGGTATCAATTCTACAGTAAACCTCACTACCATTGGCAACTACACCTAGGCATTATTTTACATTAACAAAGATGGTTGAAAAGGTAGGTGGAACCTGGAAGTGAGGAGTCACCTACAAGAACAATTCCATCAGCAGTAACATCTTTTCCCTGTATACTTATCTCCCCATCCCAACACCACAGAACTATCAACATGGTCTTCCTGCCCCTGAGTACTTTTCTCCTCTCTCTGCCCTTTAATCAAATTCATGCCCAGCTCCTCCGATCCTTTTCTCCTGATACTTTCTCTCATATTGCCTACATGATCAACCTATTCCTTTCTTAAGGGACACTTCTACTTCATACACACCCTGGTCTATCCTTCTTTAACTATCACACCATCTCTCTTCTCCCCTATGTCTCTAATCTCCTTTGATTTGTTCGCTCTTATAATTGAAGTCATTTTTGCTCAGTGGTTTTATTCCCATAAATGAATCTCAGTATATTTTGTCCCTTTTCATCTAAAAGAAACAGTTTGCTAAATGTCAAGTCTATGATCACTTCACAGAATGTTTAAAAAATGTTGCACATACATTAATTTTATGATCTTCCCTTCCCACTAGATGTCATTCTGTTAACATGCCTATGGAAGGTATTTTACAAAGCACAGTGCTCACTATACTCATACTGTAACTGTTGTGTGGAACCTCAGATTTTCACAAATCCAGACACTGGTGGACCCCTAGTTGCCCGGACTTTGTGCTTCAATCTATGTCAGCCACCATCTATGAATATTAAACAGTTTGCCATAATCATACCGGTTATCGCTGTTACACAGGCACCTGTGCTCCTATATTAGCTTAGTTAGGTATAGTGCAAGCTTAATTATGTTAGGCTTTTAAAACGGGATTATACAGAGTTCATATTATTTCACAACATAGATACTGGCCACAGCTCTGCCAACGGCCGTTTCACCTAAGGCTTTTTCAAGACATCAACCAGATGCCTCGTTTCCAGGTTAAATTATCTGCTGTCACTCTTTGATTGGTCGTGACATTTGAAAGATTTCTTATTATATCATCTGTGTTTGAGCCTCAATTAAGTCCACTCTAAAAAAAAATACTAAAAAATCTTGCTAAAAACCTATATGTTCTTATAAATCTTCTCAATTTGGACAAATAAGATAGATCATAGAAACCTATAGTGATCCTTCTCGACCGCATTGTGGTATTACACACCATCGACCCCGTCCTCCTACAAGTTCACCACTGCACTCTGATAAATCTCTCCTGTCAGTGTTCCCCAAGACTGTCTTTGGTCCCCTAGTCTACTTCCACTACATATCTTCCATTGGTGAGATCATTGACATATTCAGCCTTCAATATCATTTGTACACCGATGACACCCAACTCCATCTAATTTTCACTCTTCAGTACTAACTGTTGCCTGTAGACTACACTCTTGGATGACCCACTTCTTCCTTAAACACAATCTGAAATGGTCTTTCCCTCCTATAAGATTCCCCTCTAACCATTGACAATACTTCTATTTCCTCTCTTCTCCAAGTCTGATGTCTGGGTGTCATTCTCAACATTCTTGCCTTCTCCCCACATCCAGGCCCTTTCCCACTCACTTCAATCTGTCCTATAATTCCAGGAACCATGCCGGTCTTACTCAGGAAGACGCTAAAATCTTTATCCATGCCCTTATTTCTCATCTTGATTACTACAATCTACTCCTCTACAATATACCTATCTCCTACCTTGTGTCCCTTTAATATATGCTTAATTCTGCTGCATGCATCATTTTGCTCTTGCAAAGCTTCACCACTATCGCCAACTCAGCGGAATCGGTATGAAAATCTGATGAACGGGATTCGGCTGTCAATACACAGACAGTGGCATCCAGATGGTTCAAATCTCGACAGGGGGAATGGTGAGTACTGTTCCCCTGTCCTATATACCCCCTAACCCTCCTATCCTGCACCCTTATACTAACCTTCCCTATCCCACACCCTAATCCTCCCGTTAAGAGCCTAAACCTAACCTCTCCCCAGTGGTGCCTGAACCTAACCCCCTCCTCTGTCTAGAGCCTAACCCTAAGACACCTTGGGGTGCCTAAACCTAACCTCCCCCCCCACGACTGATACTTACCTTTCCCCGGTCTCATGATCAAGGTGCAGTCTGCCGGGATCACAGTGTCGGCATCCCCAGTCAAGTCGGGATTTCGGCACTGGTGTTCTGTCGGCGATTGGGATTCCAGTGTAGAAGTTCCGGCAGATGGCATCCTGGTTATCAGGATCTGAACCGCATCCCCACTCGACCTCTCTCCCCACTTGCTACTGGCGCCTCTCAGAATTTAAACTTCTCTTGCTCACTTTTAAATTCCTCAACAAGTAATCCCCTTCTTACATCTCTAACATCACTCACAATATCTCTAGTCCTCTACACTCTTCCAGTGACTGCTGCACACCACTCCCCTGATCACCTCCTCCCACATCTGACTTCAAGATTTTGCACTCAAAACTCATGTTTTTAGTTAAACCTGCTTTCCTTTTTCTTAACTCTCCAGCCTCCACAAAACCCAAATCTGCTCCCTTTGTTTACATCCATCGCCAGTCTAGAATGTAAGAGCGAGCTGGGTCCTCTCTCCCTCTATGTTGCTCAGTAATTCCATAACCTGTGGATTTTAATATATGTAAACCTGAAAGGTGTATCCTTGTACCAACTTCCAGAAAACCCTAGTACTTTGTAATGCTGCTACATTTCTACACTGTGTACCCTTATGTCATCTTCTACATAACATGAATGGACACTATATTTTTCTTTTAAGAACAGTGATCGTGCTGACCAAAACAAATATGGGTCCCAGGGACTCATCACTTTAAAAAAAAAAAAGATTGGGGTTTTACTTCACTGCTTCTCATTCCCAGCACAGTTGATGCTTTTGAGCTCTCCATATGCAACCCCCACTTGCCCTTAAATGCCCATCTTATCCCACAACATAGCATCAGGCCTCCCCATATGACCCTAAAATGCCCATCTTATCCCACAACATAGCATCAGGCCTCCCCATATGACCCTAAAATGCCCATCTGTTGCCCCCACATAGTATCAGACTACTCAACATGCCCCTTAAAGAATGTTTAATGCCTTCATAATCCTACATGTTTTTAGGTGTGTGAACAGACAGGCATAATGCACACTCCTCTTCCGTAGAACAGGCACAGCAAACAAACACTCCTCTGACATACAGCAGTCACAACACACTTGTCTCAATCCATAAATGTAAAACACACACTCCTGTCTATACGTACAGGCAGAACACACCATCATCAATACAGAGACACATTCTTCTCCCCAAGAACAGACAGCAAAACAATCTACTGAAATCCCACAGTACATGCATATACAAAGCCATCATTCATCAGCATCTGTTCTGGCACAAAAGCAACCTACACTCCGTTCCCTCAGCTACGTACTGATGTGACATACATTTATTTCCCATCATTTAGGCATAGACAAACCAACAAACATCACAGACTGAGTTATGGCACATTCAAAACATACACCCATCTCCTTCATTTCAGGCACAGACAAAAACAATCTCCCTCCCTTAAGGTACAGCCACAACATACAATCACCACCCTCAATCAGACACACACAGCCAAACCCACACCCATCTCCCTCAGTTCATACACAAACAGCACCTAGTACACTAATTCCCAAACATAAATTAAATACACTTTTTTGATAAAGACACAACCAGTACATGCCCATCTTTCCGTAACCGCCCAAGAGACACTGAATGCATACTGTGTAGACAACGCTGCCCGCTTCCTAAAGAACATGCATATTAAAGAAATCTGGGTACCACCACTTAGTCACAATAAATATTACAATTATTAATTGAGAAACCCATTTGTTCACCAAGAGCTGAAACACTCCCGGGTGGAGAGTCCACACTCAGGCGTGTATGTCCTGATGACTTAGGAAGTCTGCTTCCCAATGGATGACTCCCGGCATGAATATTGCACAGAGAGCTGGAAGATTACATTCTGTCCAAATCAGAGCCTTTGTCATTTCCTTCATGGCTGCATGACTGTGTGCCTCCCTGAAGAGAAAGGCCACTGTAGTCGTGTTGTCAGACTGGATCTGGACCGGCTTGCCTTGGAGCAGGTCCTGTGCCACGATAAGTGCTTTTTATACTGCTCGCAGTTCCAGAATGTTTATTGGCAGATGACTTTCCTGATTTGTCCATCTTCCCTGAAATGTGTGATGACCTGTCACTGCCCCCCATCCGCGAAGACTGGCATCCGTGGTGAGAAGCACCCAATTTGGAATCCAGAATAGTTGCCCTTTGTCCAGATGATCCTTTTTCATCCCCCACAACAGCGAGAGACGAACCTCTGTAGCAAGAAGGATCCTCTGGGACTATTAGCTTATACTGTCCATTCCACCTGAAGATAATCTTTGCAGAGGCTTGGAATTAAACTGAGCAGACCCCACCATGTCGAAGGTGGATACCACTGATCCCAGGACCTGCTTCGCTGATCGAATGAATACCCTTCGCTTGCGAAGCAGTTTGCGTACTTGCAATAATAGGGCCGCAATCTTGTCCTCTGGTAGAAACACCCTTTGTACCTGACAATCCAAAAGTGCTCCTAGATGTATCATCTGCTGTGTTGGAGAAAGAGGATTTCTTCCAAATGATGATCCAGCCATGCTTTTGCAGGCAGGCTATGGTCAGTTGAAGATGAGGTTGTAAAACTGGAGTTTGTGCCAATATCAGAAGATCGTCCAGATATGGTAGTATTCTGAATCTCTGATGCCTGAGATAGGCCATCATGACTGCCATTATCTTGGCAAATATCCACGGGTCCGTTGAAAGGGCAGTGCCTGAAATTGGTAATGTTGTTGTAGGACAGCAAACCGTAGAAATTGTTGGTGGGATGGCGTAAAAGGAACATGCAGATATGCACCCTGAATGTCCAGTGAAAACATAAAATCCCCAGGCTTCATTGCTAAAATAATTGACAGGAGAGTCTCCATACAGAACTTGGGTACATGGATAAACCTGTTGAGGGTTTATAGATTTAGAATAGATGAGACCCATTTGGTTTCTGAACCAAAAATAGATTGGAATAACCACCTCTTCCTTGTTGCAACACAGGAACCTGGGATAATTACCCCTGCCTGCAGCAGGGAGTGAATGGCCTCCTGAAGGGCCAAGGCCTTGAACGCACCTTAATGGAGGATCTGTGCAATAAAACTTCTAGGGAGGATGCCTCCGGAAAGTGATGGCATACCCGAGAGATCACTTCTCGGACCCAAGCATCTGTTTGATGCCAGTAATCCACAAACTGAAGAAGTCGGCCTCCCACCCTGGAATACCCCAGGACGAGGCCCACATCATCAGTCCGAGGGTTTGTCATCTGGCTTAGAAGCTGGACATCTGGCCGACCCAGGCCTCTTAGTTTGTCACCGGGATGTCCTGCAAAAACTAGATGGCTTGGAAGATTGTTCCTTTGCTCGTCCCTGATGACGAAAGGACCGAAAAGAAAACTGCCTAGATTTTATTGTGCCAGTAGATGGCAGACCTGCAGACTTTGAAGCCGCCAGAGTAGCCATTATCTTATCTAACTCTGCTCCAAAAAGAATATTCCATAGAAAGGTAAGGTTTCCAGAGCCTTCTTTGATCCTGTGTCAGCTTTCCAGGATCTTAACCAAACAAGTCTGCGCACCGCTACTGAAACTGTTGATGCTTTAGAAGCTAAAAGTTCTAGCATCTACTACAGCTCATTCCAAATAGGAGGCCACTTCCAGTATGTGGGAGATATGCATCATCTGTTCTTTAATAGCATCTGGTAGAGTTTTCCAATGTCCCCATCCATTCTTCAACAGCTTCGGCTACCCAGGCTCCAGCCATAGCTGGACGAGTAATAGCTCCCAAAGATGAAAATATTGCCATAAGACAGGTTTCAATTTTCCTACCTGTAGAATCCTTAAGAGAAGATGCTGAAGGAATAGGCAACGTAGCATTTCTTAGTACATTTAGAAGCTGGGAAAGGATAAAACAATGTTAATCTTTTATTCACATAAAACAGTTTATCTGGGTTACCCCATGCCTCTTCCATAAGCTTAGTGAGCTGCTTTGATTAAGGAAACTCCGTTTTCGCCACCTTTCGATGTTTAAACACTGGAGCCTTCTTACTAGGGGCTGGTTCATCATCTTGAATATCTAGGTTTGATTTAACCACCCTCACCAAAGGATGAACATCCACTGTGGACATATGGTCCTCCTCTCCCGAGCCAGACCCTGGAGAAGAACCCAGCGCATAATCTGAATCCATATGCTGAACAGGCCGATACAAAGATAGCTTTCGCTTAGACGCCTTAGTAACTACCGGTCTGCTTGCAACAGCTGACTGAGCCATACTCCGACATGAGTGGGCATAAGCATCCATCCAGGATGTATGCTATTTATACCCCATACAAGGAGGCAGTATGGGAGTAGCCATACAATCCAAAAACTGCTTCATTACCTGAGACAAGGACAACACCAAAGATGGCTCTTGTACAGTGACTGGTATAAAAAACCACCTCACCAGTCCAGTATAACAGACCACACACAAACCATCCTTTATAAAGTCCTGAGAGGACAAGCCTGTCAAACAGGTTTTACATGAAACCAGCCTCCCCCTCCTGATTCCCTTTACTTTTGACATATCATTTATAAAGATAACAATACAATGTAATGTGACAACCTTCACAAACAATAAATGTGAAGTATAAAGAAAAAAACCCACACACCTGCAACAGAGGGATAAGGAGAAACACAACGATATTTATAACAGTCAAAAATAAAAGGCAGTATTAACGCCACAGCTAGCAGACAGTCACATACAATGCATATGCAAATTAAGTTGCACTGAGCTGTGAATCAACTACTCAAAACACAATGCTTGGCAGGATATAGAGCACTATATACCTGGCCCATGGGAGAGGTATACAAGGAGACTGACCCAAAACCTCCTGAGAACAACAGCTACAGCAGCGCACCGATCGAGCTATTTCACACATGCCGGTTTTGACCGGGCGGCAAAAAGCCACCTGGTATTTAACCAGCTGTGAAATATAGTACTGCAGGGAAAGGACAGGCTCCTTTCACACGACACGGTCATGGCACGGTCGCCGTGATATAGCTGAAAAAAACTACTATGCATGACGGTGCCGTGCCGTCCCTGCACGCCAGTAGTGTGAAGGAAACAATGTTTCCTTTCACACACACTGGCTTCTGCTGGCCTTGTGCGCATGCCCAATAGGGAAAAAAAAAAAAAAAACCCGCTGCTTATGAAAGGCAATGAGTGCCAGAAATAAAAACGTCTGGTTCTTGCCTGACCGGCCAAAACCGGAGTGTGTGAAATAGCTCATAGTGGACTGTGAGTGTCTTATATACACGAGGTAGGTAGGGGGAGCGACCCAGATGCACAAAAACCTTTGAAGGGACCGTCTGGGAAGGAGCTGCTGGGGGAGCGCCTACCTCCCCTAAGTTGCATCAACCGGTCGGGTACACTGGTCCCTGGCATCAGATAAAGGCCTCGGTGGTCTAGTGAGGACGCGGAAGCTCCAGGCCCTGACTGCAGCGGCTTCTGGTGCGTCTCCTGCGCCGGAAGCAAGATCTGCGCGATTCCCCGTAAGCAAGGCATCGCCTTACCTGACATCTCCATGCATCCAGTTGCAGTCCGGGTCCCAGCATCGCTGCTAGCAAGTTCAGCCAAGACCCACCTAAATCACCAGCCCTATTATTGGTGTTGCGGCCTGGGGGAGGTAGACAGTCACAGTACATGAGTCTTAATTCAAACGCTAAGTACTGCCAACCCAAAAACATAGAGAATAATATAAAAGCTTAGGACTGCTTGAGCAGTCCTGTTACACAGACGCAAATGAATCCTGCCGCACCAAATGAACAGCTGAAGGCCTGTGGCTGGGGGGGGGGGGGGGGGGGGAGGTATATATGGAGGACGACCCAAGGCATCCTGGGAGCCGATAGCTTTAACTGTTTGGTGACTGGATCTCTCTAACCACATTACCCATGGTATCCCTATGGACCCTGAAGAAGAAAATATAAATGTACATTTACATACAATAAAATAAAGCTATTTTGTAATGGCATAAATGGTGCTCAATATACAGTATAGTCATTTATCAACCTATATCAGCTAGACAGACTTAAGTATATTGCAAAAGTTGTACTTAGGACTTGCTTTCAAAGGTCTCTTAAAGTTCATAGAGAGCAAATATTTACCAATTGGTATAAAAGTTGTGACAGTCCTTTTAGCGAAGGGTCCAGAGATTATAGGACTGTATTAGCAATCCACTTGTAGCTGTATCATTAGTCCAGATAAAGAAATAACATCCAAGATGTCCATATAGTTTCAGGATTCCCATCCAAGGAGTAGGCAGCAATGATAAATAAAACCGCTTAACGCGTATCACTGGATAAAGCTTCTTCAGAAGCATATACCAAATGTCCCATTGTAGCACCTTATATACAACTTTAATTAGGGAAAATGGCAATCACATCACCTCTATATACATCGCAGGTACTATACAAACATCAGTTTCTCATATAAAAATCACTATTAATGTGAAGGCAATCTTACTCTCTTATTAACAGATTTAGCGAGTCATAGGTAACAAAAATCACATAACTTACTGTACCATCTTTCTATATTCACAAACAACCAGTGTCTCAATCGTGCACTCTCCCGATCAGGTCACCTTCCACCCAGTCACATGATAGGGAGTGCCCAATCGTGAACCACTATTATGCGTTTACTGTGCTGCTGGGTAACAGTAATTTCTCCGGCTAAATGTAACAGTTACAAGTCGCCGGCGCGACTTGTCACTCTCCGACACTGCGGACATCGCGTCCTCTTCCGCCTCCCATGTGCGAACTGCACCACCGGTTTCTAGGCAACCTAGACGCTCGACGACATCACGGGTTACTGGAACACAGGATGATCTGATTAATCTGATTGGTTCCGCACCCTTTTTATACCAGACAGCATCCTCATGGCTTTGCCGGCTATAGCGTCTCTGTGCCCTTCCGGTTAGTGTTGCTAGACTCAGTTTCCTGTGGATGCTCCCAGCTTTGCTGCATGATTAGTGTTTCCCCGAACCAGTTGTTTCAAGTGGATCCCCTCTTTCCAGCTTCCACATTGCTTTCACCTGCACCTACGGCTCTCAAAACCGCATCTCACCACCGGCTCTCCAGCAATACGATCGGCATTTAGCCGCACGTCCGGCTCTCAAGGCCGCATCTTATCACTGTCTCTCCAGCCACACTACCGGCTCTCAAGCCACTCCACCGCATTCAGCCACACCTCCGGCTCTCAAAGCCGTATCCTAACCTTCTGATGGACTAACTGTGCTTCAGTCACCGGCTCTTTAGCTGTCACACTTTACTCCGGTCCTCCTAGGGGATCTGTGTAAACCTCGACTACCCCGCTTATAAGTCCAGAGGGCCGCCTAAGTACTGGTGAACGAAATCTGTTCTAAGAGAACAGTGGGAGGTTGTTAGTGGCAAAAGACCTCATTAATTGGGTCCTAGGGGTTTTCACGGGGTACCCTAGGTAACTGCAACGCCGAGTTCTTCCAGACATGTAACCGGCCTAGATAGAAGGCATGTTATGTGATTTATGTTATCGATGACTCCCTAAACCTGTTAATGAGTGTAAGATTGTCTTCACATTAAGTGATTTTTATATGAGAAACAGATGTTTGTATAGTACCTGCGATGTATATACATGTGTTTGCTATTTTCCTTAATTAAATGGATATATTAGGTGCTACAGCAGGATGCAGTTTATCCAGCCAAATGCATTAAGCGATTTTATTGATCAGAGCCTATTCCTTGGTCGGGATGCCGACGGTCAGAAGATGTTCAGAAACCAGACAGGGGAAGTAGCCTAACACTAACCTCCCCCCGATGGTGCCTAAACCTACCCACCCCTTCCTGCACCCTAAACCTAACCCACCCCATAGGGTCCCTAAACCTAACCGCTCCCACCCCCCATCCCGGGCCTGTCCCTAACCCGTATTCTTACCATCGGGATGCAGACCTCTGTATCTTGAACTTTTCGGGATGGCGGTATATTGACGTCCGGCATCCTGACTGCCTCCCATTTGGACGTTGCAACTGTATTGTTAGTCCAGATAAAGCAATAAGTGGATTGCTAATACAGCCCTATCATCTGCGGACCCTTCACTAAAAGGACCATCGCAACTTTTATACCACTTGGTAAATATTTACAACCTTTGAAAGCAAGTCCTAAGTAAACTTTTGCTATATACTTACTCAGGAGTCTATCTAGCAGCCAATATATATTATATGACTATATATTGAGCACCATTTATGCCATTACAAAATAGCTCTATTTTATTGTAATAAATTGTGAATTATTTTTCTCAAATTTTTTCATACAAAGTGAATCATTTGAATATTTATTGTGACTAAACGCTGGTTCCCAGATTTCTATATAATTTCATTAACAGAGGCTGAAAACCTCATACCAGCTGCTAAATGATAGCACTCAGATTATGTCTATATACCTCTGTATGCAGATTAGAGATATGTTATAATTTCTAAAACAACCTCTAATTCAGATAGCAGCAACCAATGCACAGCAAGTCAATGGCACAAACACACAAGTATCTCACATTTTATAAAAAACACATATACACACAAAAGTATTTGGCCACACCTGTTTATTGAATTGAGGCATTTCAATCAGACCAGTTGCCACAGGTGTACAAAATCAAGCACCTAGCCCATGCACTCTCTATTTGCAAACATTTGTAATACAAAATGGGTGGTACTGTGATCGTCTTATTACATAGGTGGCATCCTATTTCTGAGGATTTATCCCTGCTGGATATTCCAGAATCAACTGCAAGTGATATTATTAGAAAGTGGATGCATTTAGGAACAAACAGCAACTCAGCCATGAAGCGGAAGACCACGTAAAATCACAGAGCACGGTCAACGACTGTTAAGGCGCAAGATGCATAAAAGGCGCATGCTGCATAAAAGTCGCCAACGCTCTGCTGATGCCATAGCTAAAGAGTTCCTAACGTCCACTGGCCTTAGTATAAGTACAAAAACTGTGCGGCGGGAGCTTAATGGAATGGGTTTCCATGGCCGATCAGCTGCATGCAAGCCTCACATCACCAAGTCCAATGCCAAGCGTCGGATGGAGTGGTGTAAAGCACACAGATACTGGACTGTGGAGCAGTGGAAACGTGTTCTGTGGAGTGACGAATCATGCTTCTGGGTTTGGCGGATGCCGGGAGGTTACCTGGCCGACTGCAATGTGCCAACTGTGAAGTTTGGTGGAGGAGGGATAATGGTATGGGGCTGTTTTTCAGGGTTTGGGCTAGGCCCCTTATCTCCAGTGAAAGACAATCTTAATGCTTCAGCATACCAAGGCATTTTGTACAATGTTATGCTTCCAATTTTGTGGCAACAGTTTGGGGAAGGTCCTTTTCTATTCCAACATGACTGTGCCCCAGTGCACAAAGCAAGGGCTATGAAGACATGGTTTGAGGAGTTTGGTGTGGAAGAACTTGACTGTCCCGTACAGAGCCCTGACCTCAACCCCATTGAGCACCTTTGGGATGAACTGGAATGGAGACTGCGAGCCAGGCCTTCTCTTCCAACATCAGTGTCCGACATAAAAAATGGGCACAAATTCCCACATAGACAATTCAAAATCTTATGGAAAGCCTTCCAAGAAGAGTGGAAGCTGTTATAGTTGCAAAAAGGGGGACCAACACCATTTTAAAGTATATGTATTTGAATACAATGTCATTACAGTCCCTGTTGGTGTAATGGTCAGGTGTCCGAATACTTTGGTCCATATTGTGTATTAGATACAGTAGATCTATCTAGCCCACCTACCATAAATGTCTAAGCCAAGTCACACTATACAGCACTGGATGTTTCCTTTCCCCACGAAGGACAACCAGTATAGAAGCAGCAGCAACATCACAAGTGTGCACTCCCAAATACTGAGTAATTGTACATCTCTTCCAGACACTTCCCCATAGTCTAACAGTATTCTATCTGCTGGCTGCATAGTAGAATATAAACTGTGGTTTCCCATCCAACATAAGTAACACTATATCAATATCCACTGGCTACACAGAATGGCTCAATAGTGCAGTGATTGCTGGCTGGTACCTCACACCTCAGTATGTCATTGCCCTGGTAGCCCAAGTGGTATTATGCCATTGTGCAAAGATGCCAAGGCAGTCTGCTTCCAAGTAGAGGGTACAGCATACCTGACTGGCCAAAAATATATACTAGGAGCCAACTTCTTGGCAGCCAGGTCATAAGTGGGGCACACATCCACATGTAGATATGCATAGACACATACATTCACATATATACAGTACATACACACACACGTACATGTATACAGACACTACACAAGCCAACAAGCCCCAGGTGTCTCACCTGTGTTACCCGGACTAGTTTGGGGGACCCGGGTGTGCCAGGGGATCCATGCCACAGGGTCCGATAAACTTCACAGTCTGGGAGATGATGAGGCAGCAGGCTGGCACAGAGCCCTCCGCTAGGTGTCTAAGCTGCCCTCCCAGACCTCCGTGTGATACATAGTGGCTGTGCTGGAGATGCGGCCACTCACTGATGAGTTCCTGCCGCCCTTCTCTCAGCCCAGTCGCATGCGAGGGAAGGTGGCAGAGTAAATGCTGCACACTCCCATCTGTCTGCCTATGCCCAGAGGGACAGTGACTGGGGGGGAGGGAAGCTGCTCACAGATGAGTCTCTCACAGACAAATAGTGACATGGTGCAGGATTGAAAATGGCTGTTCAGCCAGATAGTCAGAATGCATCCTGCAGGACCCGCTAATTTTTGAAAACTGAGAACCCCACTAACTACAGCGCGTACAGGACACGCTATAGCGCATAAGTGCGATCACTGACATTCAATAATTTTTAACTAAGGAAAGTCTATGATCAACACAGACAGGCGCTCATGGCCATACTGTATATACCAGTTCCAAACACCTCATCCCAACTGCAGACCACTATAGAGTATGCAGTAGGTAAACACCTAGCCTCAGCCTCTCTTTTGCCACTACTTGTGCTATTTTCTTCTATAATGAAATGATATGTAGAGTTCGTTTTAAAGTCTTAGCCATACTTACACACACATCTCTCATTCCTACGTGGGTGATTACAGGTGTATAGCTAACGGTCAGTTTCCTATAATAAAGCCACACTTTATGCGAGTTCTAAAAATAACTTGACTCCAGAATGTGATTGGGCTTTTTATAGCTTTCTAACTCAACCATTGGTAGAGCCTATAAAAAGGATTCAGAAATTACACTTAAACCCCAAGGTGGTAATCAGTACAATAAAACCAAATAGATTTTTTTTAGATTGTTAAATTCACTTCTCATTAAAGCAATTAAATAAACAATTCTCTTTATGAACGAAATGTCTTCATGTAATTTCTCAGTTTTTGTTGTGTGCCATCTAGCCGATGCGGATTGTACTTGCTCTGATACGCTTATTGTGTACAATGCTGCGGACACTTTCTAGCACCTTATAAAAGCAAATAAAAAAGTCCAGAGGTATTAAAATACCTGGTACAAGACTACATCCCATATTCTACGAATTAGTTTAATTCCTTTTCTCTAAGGATTTCATATGCAAAAAAAAATCCTGTATTTTTAAATATGGTTCTGGTGACATCCAATGCCAAGAGTTATTTATTTTTATATGAATTCTGGCCCTGATTCAGAGCCGCTCGCTCTGAATCAGGGCCGTCCTATTTAAATGTGGAGCGGCCTTTTGGACGCTCGCATAGCTGTGGGTTACCACCCACAGCTTATGCGAGCATCCATGATGATGGTCGCAATGGTCAGGACCATCGCGACCATCGGGCTTGCGACGAGACCCTGCGGTAGGGTCTCGTGGCTGCAAGCCCTGGAGTGATTTTGGCTCTATCAGAGCCAAAATCACTCCCACTGACATCACTAGTGATGTCAGTGGGGCCGGACCCAGACGGTAGGCGTTCCCATGGGAACGCCTCCGTCTGGCAGCCACGCCCCCCAAAGGGGGCGTGCTGTCAGTCACCATCGACAGCATACCCCCTTTGGTGCGAGACCCGGAGCGACAGCTTGGCTGTCGCTGTCCGGGTCTCGCGCATGCGCACGACGGAGCTCCCTCCGTCGTGCGCATGCTCATTGGGGTAACATCGACCCGCTTGCGAGCGTCCTGCGCTCGCGAGCGGGTCTGAATGAGACCCTCTGTTTATATGACACTTCTCAACAAAATACCACTGCTTGAAGAGTTTCTGGTAAATAAACTGATAAGTTCCAGTACCAATGTCATTGTCAAATCATGAAGTTCTCATCTTGAAATCTCAATAGGGCAGAGAACAGTCATGATCGTATGGTTTCAGTCCTTTTCTCATACCTATGTTCCTCTGTTACATTGAGGCTCTACAAATGTTGTTCTATTCATTGGATACACCCTGAGCACATTTTAATGGCTATGATGCTGTATTTAGGTTTCTAGATTACATTAAACTCATTGCTTAACGTGTAACTTTTCTTTTTGCCTTTGCACCCTTGTATGGTCATTGCTTTGTTGCTTTTTTGAATGTCCTAATAAAACATGACAATAATAATAAAAAGATAAGTCACAGTTGCCATATCCTTAAAAAGAGCCCAACAAAACAATATACAATACATGGATTTCTCTCATTTTTAGTTCGTAACAGAGGTATGTAGATTTGCTATTTTCAAA
Source organism: Taudactylus pleione (assembly GCA_031769625.1). Taxonomy (NCBI): domain Eukaryota; kingdom Metazoa; phylum Chordata; class Amphibia; order Anura; family Myobatrachidae; genus Taudactylus; species Taudactylus pleione. The sequence goes on from JAUIMM010000601.1 coordinate 7,107,392, forward strand.
AATGTGCCATAAGGTGGTGCTGGTGAAAAGAAGCTTATTCATAGTAAAATAATGTTTAAAAGATAATTTCAGCACCCCTACTGGCATTAATGTGACTGTACACATTTTGTTTTGCCATCCCTCTTTTTGCTCTGTCACCCGCAACTTGTATAATGTAATACTTTGATAGTCCATTATAATATATTACAGTGCAATATGCCACCATAGCATAGCTTATCGTATAGAATTTATAGGTATTAGCCAAAGTTTAAGTCTGACCTTTTGCATATATTAATTTCTAAAAAATTAGCTGGTTTTAGATGAACAGATTAAAATCTCAGAATAAAAACAAATCTATTTCTGTTAAATCTTTAATTTCACTTTTACAAAAACAAAAATGTTGAAATTTAACGAACTCTTAAAAATCAGAAAGATTAGCCTGTGTATTCACAATTGGAAAAAACATAAAATGCTATTAGAAGTTGCTTCTGTTTATTCCGCCTCTACTTCCCAAAGGAACTCCTGCAAGAAAGGAAATAAATGCCATTACAAATAACCAAAAATTATAGTAAAGGAGGAATACAAAATTTTCATTTTAACAGCATTTTTATACATTTTTTTTTTTTTTTTTAAAGAGTGCCCTTTGAATTGAGAGATTTCTACTACTTCGCACACATTACAGTTGCAGTTAGTTAATTGTTAGTGGGTTAAAGCTACATTTTGCAACTTCATCACATATTAGTATTTTGCACTCCTTGATGAATGAAATAAAAAAAATTAAATAAAAAAACCCCACAAAAACAGATCTATATAATAAAAACAAAGAAGACAGACATAACGATTCTGAGAGGGGCTCAATATTTATATTTTTTATTTGCAATTCTGAGAGATCCTAAATCCCATAGTCAGGCTCTCATATATATATATATATATCACAAAAAATATAGAAAAGGGTGCGCTTCAAAGATAATAATAAACACTTTTATATATATATATATATATAGTCCTTATAACATCACTAAACCTTAAAACACAAACCCAATTAATAATTACTTTTGATTGGCATAAGTCAAAAATGCTATAATTCCAAATTGTCACTATAGACTAAATTCCAAACGGTCTTTCAAGCAAAAGTGTCCTCCAAAAGTCAGACGTGAGAATGATCTTCTAACGATGTTGATCCAAATCGAATCTTTATGATATTGATGAGCAAATATAGCACTCCTCTTTAGGGTAGTGGAGCCTTCCCTTGTATTTGATCTAGAACAAAAACCCTCGCACCAAAAGAGAATCACCCAAGAAAGCCAAAAGGCCGCTATTAGTGTTGTACAAATATGTAATTTATTGTAACACAATAATTTAAAAGTGCATCTTATAAAAATATATAGAAATGGGTGGTCAATAATGCTGTCCCACCTTGTATTCCCCCAATAGGGTAGAGATAACTAGAAATAACACCCGGCGCGTTTCGTCCTTAAAAGGACTTCCTCAGGGGTGGATCAGGACATTTTTCCAAATATGAAAATTCATAAAAACACGAGACTTTCAAGTGGGCAATCTTCAATGATAAAAGGTCTGGACTACTCAGTTTTCCAGACACCAAATAGTCTACATAAATCTCGCCAAGTTTTTTTCCCAAATGTGAAACTCACAAATATAGAGAGGGCTTTCAGATGGTCAATCTCCAAAATTCTGGATAACAATAGTCTATCAATTGCTCTGGATTAATCTCACTGACCGCTCCTCTCCATGTGTGTTTAAGGACGAAACGCGTCGGGTGTTATTTCTAGTTATCTCTACCCTATTGGGGGAATACAAGGTGGGACAGCATTATTGACCACCCATTTCTATATATTTTTAGAAGATGTACTTTTAAATTATTGTGTTACAATAAATTACATATTTGTTCAACACTAATAGCGGCCTTTTGGCTTTCTTGGGTGATTCTCTTTTGGTGCAAAGGTTTTTGTTCTAGATCAAATACAAAGGAAGGTTCCACTACCCTAAAGAGGAGTGCTATATTTGCTCATCAATATCAAAGATTCGATTTGGATCAACATCGTTAGAAGATCATTCTCACGTCTGACTTTTGGAGGACACTTTTGCTTGAAAGACCGTTTGGAATTTAGTCTATAGTGACAATTTGGAATTATAGCATTTTTGACTTAAACACAAACCCAATTAATAATTAATTTTGATTGGCATAAGGTTTAGTGATGTTATAAGGACTATATATATATATATATATATATATATATATATATATATATATATATATATATATGTATATGTGTATATTATTATCTTTGAAGCGCACCCTTTTCTATATTTTTTGTGTTGGATGTGTAGACCCTTCTAACAGGGGGTCAAGGGAAAAAGGAGTTGCAGCTATTAATCTATAACTTAATTGAAGCTCTTTTTAGATTTATATATTTTCAAATTTAGCGCAGTTTAAAGGCTTTCTTTTCGTGGAGATTATATATATATATATATATATATATATATATACACACACATATATACATACATACACACACTACACCGAACATACACGACGAACCCCCCCCCCACCACAAGCAAGCGCACCTTACCCACCAATTATCAGTTCTGACAGGCATGACGGGAGCCAGCTTTGGGAGGATGTGCTGGTCCATACAGTGCCATTTGGAGGTTTCTGGGGTACCTCCTAGGTGAGTCAGCTCTCGGCTTACACATTTATATATGTGTTGTTATTATGCAGTACTTTAATATGTAATTATATGACCCAGAGTGGGTGCTACTATTCAGTAGCATTTATTATTTTGGGCGGCCATTTGGGCGTGGGGCCCCCGGTGTTGCTCTGGCTGGGCCTTTTTCAGGGCATCACCACTTAATTCACATAGATCCTTTTTCATCACCTTTCTATTTGTTTGTTTATTATTTATGTAATTTTAATTCTCTCTTATTATATTAACACTTTATGGATTATCTTTACACATCTATACTTTACACTTCACTATCACCTTCTTTCCCTTTTTCGTGTGATGCCCTGGGGATGGTCCTTGGCTGGACTCTTTTGGGGTGCCCTGCACCTCAGACGTGAAGCCCTGAATGTTAGGGACGGCGGCATAAAGGAGCCTTGACGCTGGCCTGGCGCTTAATCATATATTTACAAATGTATGCAACTAATACTTCTGAATTTCAATTATCATGTAGGGTTCAAGTAATTTTTGCTGATATTGTTGCAGTGTGCTGGAGGGAATACCCTTTCCTTCTGTGATTCAGAGTAAACCCCACCCTTTACAAGCACCTGTGCAATATCATTAAGCTGATGTGAGCGACAACTATATTTTTTATTTGCAGCTCACTGCCTAGAAAGGACAGACCAGCAGAAAAGAACTCTACACTGGCACTGAAAGTATTACGGGAGAGGCTGGGGGGCTGCAGTGATCTGGCATATATAGGGTCCATTTTACTAGTTAAAGTTTAAGGTTTGGTTCAAAGAACATCTGATAGTCTGTAATATGAAACTGTTAATATCTAAAGATAATAGAGTACATTTTTAAGTGATAAAACTACACACACCTCTTTGTCTGTTAAACTGTCGCCCACGGACACCAGGTCTTCCACCTTGAGGATGAAGCCTCACTCTTCTCAGGGGCTTTGTTTGGCTGCTGCTTGTGTCTATTTAAAACCAGATGAAAAATTGGAATTGGTCTATTTTCCAGTTGGGTAATACAAAGAGTCCTAGGAGTATACTTACGAAGCGGTGGCTGCTGCGCATCAGTGGGTGTGGCTTTAAAATTGAACGTGGCACTGATAGGTGTAACTATATAGTGGGTATTGAGTCATAATAGAAAATGACTCAGAAAAAAGAAATTTCCTTTTTTGATGCACTCTTGTTACCTAATAATTAGTACATTGAATATCAGTACAGTATAAAACTTAACTTTTAATTATTGGGCAAACAAACACAACAAAAGACATACATACAAAAAATCTGCTCGCAATCCAAGCATATAATGCTGCAGATAACTTGCTCAGCTTATAATGCTGCAAATAATTTACTCCCTTAAGGAGTGTTAATTGTTAAACTGGCTCAAAACAATTAATATAATCCATATAGGTCTATTATTACTCCAATCAATTGTGCTATATCAGCTAGTTTACTAAATACATAATTGGTTATTTCATCAATGTTAATAGACCTTATATTGAACAAGAAAAATTATGAAAAGTGAAATATATCAGTCAAAGGACCAATTTGTATTATCGTTCCTTGAAATTTTGATAACAGTCCCGTTACAGGTATAAATTAAACATAGCAGGGTTACTCACATCCTCATAATTAACCCCTGTCAGAGTATTTGCATATGGTATAAGTAAAGATATCAAAAATAAATGTACATACAGAACCAGGTAGTTGATAGTATATATCATTCCATTCATATATCTATTCTTATTTGTGTATAGCAATAATGTTTAAATCCACATGATTAACCCCTGCTCAGAAAGCCACAATCAACAATGTCCAATATTAGATCAATTAAAGAATATAATACTTGATGGCATTTGTATCCACATTAAATACACTGTAGATCGTAGTCTGGAGGTAGTTAAAAGTATAGGGTATTTGTAGATAATAATATATGGGACCAATCCAGGTAAATTATATTATGAAAAGACCCCCACCCTGTTGGGGGAAGACCACTCACCCCTGTCTCCGTTTACCCTAATGGGTATTGAACGGATCAGAGGGAGATGGAGACCTCCTGGGTGTAGGGTAAAACAATAGAACACAAAAAGAGTCGTCGGTTCCTACTTTCCCAGCTGACACCGGTATCCCCCTGTTGCAGATATTGCAGCGCAGGGCGGTATAACCAGTGACAGCGGGATGAGGGGGCCGACGATATTACCTGGTAGCCTGGTATACAAGTCTGGCAGGGGAGGGATGATCGGGAGCAGCGTCCCGCTGGGTAACCTTGCCGCCGTCGGAAGCCGGGTCACATGGGCGCCCTGTGAAGCCCGGACGCGCGTTTCACATAGAGAGCTTGTTCACATCGGAGGCTCCGATGTGAACAAGCTCTCTATGTGAAACGCGCGTCATCAGCCAGCGCCAGGACTCCGGGCTTCACAGGGCGCCCATGTGACCCGGCTTCCGACGGCGGCAAGGTTACCCAGCGGGACGCTGCTCCCGATCATCCCTCCCCTGCCAGACTTGTATACCAGGCTACCAGGTAATATCGTCGGCCCCCTCATCCCGCTGTCACCGGTTATACCGCCCTGCGCTGCAATATCTGCAACAGGGGGATACCGGTGTCAGCTGGGAAAGTAGGAACCGACGACTCTTTTTGTGTTCTATTGTTTTACCCTACACCCAGGAGGTCTCCATCTCCCTCTGATCCGTTCAATACCCATTAGGGTAAACGGAGACAGGGGTGAGTGGTCTTCCCCCAACAGGGTGGGGGTCTTTTCATAATATAATTTACCTGGATTGGTCCCATATATTATTATCTACAAATACCCTATACTTTTAACTACCTCCAGACTACGATCTACAGTGTATTTAATGTGGATACAAATGCCATCAAGTATTATATTCTTTAATTGATCTAATATTGGACATTGTTGATTGTGGCTTTCTGAGCAGGGGTTAATCATGTGGATTTAAACATTATTGCTATACACAAATAAGAATAGATATATGAATGGAATGATATATACTATCAACTACCTGGTTCTGTATGTACATTTATTTTTGATATCTTTACTTATACCATATGCAAATACTCTGACAGGGGTTAATTATGAGGATGTGAGTAACCCTGCTATGTTTAATTTATACCTGTAACGGGACTGTTATCAAAATTTCAAGGAACGATAATACAAATTGGTCCTTTGACTGATATATTTCACTTTTCATAATTTTTCTTGTTCAATATAAGGTCTATTAACATTGATGAAATAACCAATTATGTATTTAGTAAACTAGCTGATATAGCACAATTGATTGGAGTAATAATAGACCTATATGGATTATATTAATTGTTTTGAGCCAGTTTAACAATTAACACTCCTTAAGGGAGTAAATTATTTGCAGCATTATAAGCTGAGCAAGTTATCTGCAGCATTATATGCTTGGATTGCGAGCAGATTTTTTGTATGCATGTCTTTTGTTGTGTTTGTTTGCCCAATAATTAAAAGTTAAGTTTTATACTGTACTGATATTCAATGTACTAATTATTAGGTAACAAGAGTGCATCAAAAAAGGAAATTTCTTTTTTCTGAGTCATTTTCTATTATGACTCAATACCCACTATATAAGTACTATCTGTACTTTTCCAATGGTGCACCACCAGCAATTCTATGAGAACTATTAAGGAAATACATCCTATTTTTATTCTTTATAATATGCTGGTTTTTGACTATTATACTGAATACTTCTATTAATTGACACTTTAGTCCTGTGCGGTTTTGACAATCCCCCTGTCCCCTTTCCTTTTCTTAAATTACTGATAGGTGTAAACCTGGCATGTTAGTGCTGCTTTACATTTTACCGCATAAATATACCTCAGTGTCATGTGCACAATTTCATTTGGTTTTAAGTAACACCCTTTAATCAGAGCGCTTTCTTCTCCTTTGTTTTAAATAATTACAAATCAAAATGAATCTGAATTCTCCTAGTGTATTCCTATATGCATTCAGTAGAGCACTTAGTTGTGCACTGTAAATACTCAATAACTCAATTTTTCCAATACAGTTTAAAAATCCAGTTCCCTAACAATGCAGGCAAAACTAAAACTAAAATGTTATATATTTTGAAATTTTAATATATTCGGAAATCTACTCTTCCAAGAGAGTACTAGACAAAGCATTGACAAATGGCCACCAGAATGAGGTACAACTCCAAACCATGTTACTCAAAGTATTAATATCATATCAATATAATAAAAATAATCATTTAGATAATACACATTTCAAGGAAATGGACTGACACTTGTACCTGGTCCAAATCTAATGCTGTGCTTGACCAGTCCTGGAAGGGGGTTAGGTAGTGTGTGCACAGGTCCCCGCCATGGTGGTAACATTGCACTGAACCTGCAGGGGTAATCTTGATACACATACCATCCAATCTGGGACTAGCCATATTCAGTTTCTCCTGCAGGCGTTTTAGTGAGGATATGTATAAACTGCAGGGTATGACCTTCCTGGACTCCCCTGAACATTTTCATCTGATATTGCTACTGTATACTAGATATGGTATATTTTGTTGATGTTCATTGTTGGTATTCACATGTTAACATTATGAACATGTCCATAATGTTGACATTGAATATGATGCAATCTCAATATTGTTGAAATGTTGACAAGGCTAATGGAAATGCTGACATTATATCTATAACTTCCTGCTGATGTCAAAATTTATGATGTTGACATTTTAACCATGTCGTCATCATGAATGTTGATCTCCTGCTGTCAACATTCTGAATGGGGACATCATGACTGTAGACATTGTGACTGCACACTGCTATACTATGTGTGACTCACCAGAATATACTAATAGTGCAGTTGCCTTATGCGATTTCTCTTATGAACAACGCTGTCTAGGGCTTTCTAAATAGTTTCTGGCTTTTAAGGAGTCTTGGAAACTAATAAATTAATAATAAGAAAGCAAAGTCATTTTACTCCTGAAAACAGGTACCATTCCTCATACAGCTACTACAGACCTACTGCCCTCAAGAGGCAGGATAGATTTTACCTAGTTTTCCCTAATCTAAATGAAATATTGTACCTAACTAAGCAGTTGCTTGGTTTCCCTAAAACAACGTGAGAATAGGAAATATAGTACCTGACTAAGCAGTTGCTTGGGTGCCCTAAAACAACGTGAGAATAGGAAATATAGTACCTGACTAAGCAGTTGCTTGGGTGCCCTAAAACAACGTGAGAATAGGAAATATAGTACCTGACTAAGCAGTTGCTTGGGTGCCCTAAAACAACGTGAGAATAGGAAATATAGTACCTGACTAAGCAGTTGCTTGGGTGCCCTAAAACAACGTGAGAATAGGAAATATAGTACCTGACTAAGCAGTTGCTTGGGTGCCCTAAAACAACGTGATAACAGGAAATATAGTACGTAACTAAGCAGTTGCTTGGGTGCCCTAAAACAACGTGATAATAGAAATATAGTACGTAACTAAGCAGTTGCTTGGGTGCCCTAAAACAACGTGATAATAGGAAATATAGTACCTGACTAAGCAGTTGCTTGGGTTGACTAAACTGGTGCTGCCATAAAATAATCTGATAGGACAAGTAAGGGGGTGTTAAAGGTTTTCAAAAGGTCACAGCTCCTTTATTAACCTGCTCTTCACAATTCAATTACCTGCAGACGAAGAGCTAGGAGGGTCTTGGCTAGTGCAAGGAAGTTCACTTTCTGAGGGTTGAACAGGTTCCTGTTCTTGTCGGGTTTCCATTTCTAATGTTGATTCTGTGCTAACTCTATGAAAAATAGAAAAAAATACATACATCGTTCATTTTTACTGTACAGCAGTATATAATTTATACACACGTATTAAATGTATTGAAAGTTTGACACTATTTTGGGCCATCTTTTTCAATACACACACACAAAGTGTTGTAGTGAAGCGCTAGAAATACAATAGTGTGTCCTAGTGAAACCTGTAAATGCAGAAATTACAAACATAAGTGAGTATTCAATTCTATGAAAATTGCAACAAATGATACACCGCTATATATAGCCATCTATAAATGGGGTGGCGGCCTTTTACCAGGATTACCTGTTTTGTACTCAACAAATGTGCAAACTGTGCCCCCTCTGGTCTAATAATTAAAGGATAAAGCTTACTTTCAATATAGAGAAATATGGAATAAAATTATTCAAAATGTGTCTAAGACAGAATTCTTAAGGCATTTTATGGTGTCTAAATACTCCTGATACAAGATTGGGGATCCAAAAGCTGATGTCAGATCAGCAGTTTTCACTTTTAATTATTGTACACACGTTTTATTTATTTGCTAGACTACAAAGTTTACTAAAAATGTATTACACAATGTATGCGACTAATTTTATAGGCATGTCTCCTTAAATATTGTATCTGCAGTGCAAACTTCTCCCAAGAGATAATGCTGAAAGACACTGCTATTGATCAACACGATTAAAATATACAGGCCTAAGCTACGTGTTGTACATTGACAATAAACCAGAACATGGTTACAAATATAAGCAAAGGCATCACACTGTATTTTGGTCTCTATTTTCACACATTCTCCACGTGCTGGGTCATTTGGAAGGGACACAGTCATAGAAGGATGTAAGGAGAAGTAAACAGTATTACTTTACCTACTTTTGGTACCAGGCCATTTTAGTTTCAAGTGGACAATACTATAATTATTACACAAGAGGGCATGGTCTTCACACTGGTGAAATAATGAAAAATACGTAACGTAACTTATTGAGGGATGCAGATGACCCAAAACATTGCTGATGTAATATAAAGTCAAGTCCATATGATCAGAACGTCGTCGATATAGCGGGCCCACAAAATAAGATTTTCACAATAGTTGTTATTGGTCCAAATGGTGTCTTTTTCCCATAGTTTTATGTTACTGTCATAAATGTATTTATCCAATTTTAACAACTATAAGGCTACAGCAGACATTTTGAAGCAACACAGATATACGCATTATATACTGAAGTATTGTTTATGCCTGTGGGCAGAAGTGACTAATACATGGACTCTACAAAGACCGGGCGGAAGTGACGTCAGAATAGAAGAAAGGTTCCACCAACTGGGAAAGAAATCCAGCCGCCGGGCGGAAGTGACACCCGTAATAGTGAAATCAATACTAAACCAACTGGGCGGAAGTGACACTAGAACCACAGGAAGTCACTGAATGAAAACACCGGCGGAAGTGAGGGGGACGGCTCCAACCTCCAGCAGGTATTTAAGGAGGGCATGGAGGAGACACTCACCATCCTGATGAAGCCCGAAGTGCGGGCGAAACGCGTTGATTGAGAGAGGTAAGGGACAACACAGGACGTGGTTCACACGCATCCCACCCTTACTAGTTTGCCGGCAAACAACCTCCATCCCCACCAACCATCCCGTTTGACCAATAGGATTCCATATTGGGCCCACAAAGTCGTACTGAATGTACCTACTTTTAAATATATCAACATTGACTATCTATATTTGAACACACACCCTGGATGGTGTTGCATATCCATTCAATATAGGAGGACAGAGTAAACCGCCACAGGCGTATCTTCCTTCACAATCCCCCTTCCTACAGAGGAATTGCATTGTTTCATGCAGTTTGTCATACATGTAGTATGTTTTCTATGTCGTCTACTGGTAGTAGCCGGTGATTAATTTATATATTTACATATGAATGTGGACCCTCCCTTTTTATATAATTTATATTTAATTTTTATAATAAACTAAGTTATTAGATCTACTATATGATTAATGTATTTTAGCTCAACTGAAGCGCCAGGGATACTCCAATCTTTCATCTATTAACATACAGGGAAGGTGAACCCCTGTTACATCATCCCCAGGCAGCATCACAGAGATTTATAGAGTTATAGCGCAGCCATCTCACCCCCCTTTTCTTTTAAAACCCAGTTGAAATATCCCTGATCGAGCAACCTGGCATTTTAACCCGGGTAACAAGCAGGGTTGAACACGTGTTATATGCAATAAACCATATATATATTAGGGATGTGCAGGCTCGGATAGGTTCGAGTTTGCACGTGGAGTTCGGATTTTTCCCTCCAAAAAAACGGAACTCAGAACGAGGCAAAACGTCATCTTACATGGACGAACATCATCATTCCTGGACAAAAGACCAGGAATGATGATGTTCGTCCATGTAAGATGACGTTTTGCCTCGTTCTGAGTTCCGTTTTTTTGGAGGGAAAAATCCGAACTCCACGTGCAAACTCGAACCTATCCGAGCCTGCACATCCCTAATATATATATATATTTATTTGAAGGATTCAAGTGGTCGATTAACTTTTCATATATATGACACCTGCACTTTAATGTCACAATCAGGTTAAATACACTGTGCGCGATCCAAGAACTACTATTTCCATATATATATTTACATTTGAATGTGGACCCTCCCTTTTTATCTAATTTATATTTCATTTTTATAATAAACTAAGTTATTAGATCTACTATATGATTTATGTATTTTATCTCAACTGAAGCGCCAGGGATACTCCAATCTTTCATATTTCAGCTGGGCCCTTACACACTGCACAGTACCCTGGTTTTCTGCGCTTCCACATACAATAACCCAGGTTATTGCTGGAAGTGTGAAAGGGGTAATAGTAGGCTGCTTAGGCCTGTACTTATTTGTAGGAGTTCGATAACTTACGTACAATAAGTACATATATACATACTGTATGTTGTGTCTAAAAGCACACCACTCTACTAGATGAGTCATTGTTCAGTCATCGAGTTTATCAAGTTTGTCAAGAAATAAGTGATTACATGGGCCATCGATGAATAGCTATTGGCTGTAATTGGCATGTCTGACCCTTCAGCATTCCAGGCTTAATATAGGTCTAAACCCCGAATATAATTATTTTTCAATAAATGTGCCAAATAATGAAAACCTTTGCAATGCAAAATAAGTATCCTAGTAAATGAACAAGGGGATTTTTTTTTTTCTTAAGTGTAGACATACACAAATGTGTCCACATACAATCCTCAAATCACACTAAACAGCCACGCTTGGTGCACCATGCATCCCGCCAGGGACTTTCACAAAACATACATCTTATTTGCATCACTGTGACAGAAGTAGAATGCACAGATACCCAGAATACGGACGCTGGTATTTTATGCAGCTTCTGCGTGCGACTCATTCGCTAATCTGGGTAAAAAAGGCAGAAGTCCAATACCAAAGTGCACAGTAGAAACTTAGGCCCGTATTCAATTTGGAGCGAAAGGCCGGAATCAGCGAAAAAGTTTCGCCGATGACGTCATTTCACCAGGCGGAAATGTATCTCCGTATTCAAGCTGAAAGACGTTCCGCCTAGGCAGAAAGTCAATGCAATGTAATAGGCAAAAGAATTTTCGCCTATGAATAGCAGGCGGAAAAAAGTGCAGAATTAAGGTTTTGGGGTGTAACGTTGCGGGAACCCCCTGCAGCCTTCAGACAGCCCCCCAAAGGTAAACGCCATCAAAAATAAAAAAAGACAAAAAAATCACTGTCATTGTGGGGGCGGGAAAAAAAATAAATGTTGGGGGACAAAATCAAAAACTAGCGAACTAAACTCTAGGGGGGTCTCCAAGTATGCCCCATACTTTTTTTTTAATTGCAGGTGCTTGCGGCAGGTGAATTTTTCACGATTTTTAAAACTTAACTTTAGCAACTTTAAAATTCAAGTACCCCAAATTTGCTGGGATTAGTTATTTTCTGCAAAAAAACCTCCTGAATACTATTCTTCACTTGTACAAAAATGCTATTTAGCAGCTATTGAGCCCGTTTAATAACACCAAATACCTTTGGCAAGTCAAATTGGGGGGTACCATAGCTAACCCCCATGTCAGAGCATCATTTGGGGGGTGTCAGGCTGATTTCTCCAAATCTGACAGGACTTTGCTTGTTTAAGTTTCGCTGGGTCCCGTTTTCGCGTACTTTCAAATTGAATACGGGGATATGCGCGCAATGCTTTTCCGCCTGCAAAACAGGCGAAAAGTCCGGGAGACGGAAAAGTATTGCAGGTCCGCTCAAATTGAATATGGCTCTTAGTTGGGAAGTGTAGGGTGGCCAAGTAGAAGTGGTCTGTAACTAAAGTTACTGATGGGAGGAGGAACACAAAACATGGCTGTAAGGAAGCTGACATGACATTATGTCAAAGCAAGTCCATCCTCTTACACTGAGCCAAACTCCTGTACCAAGGTCCATTTGCATTTAACAAACTGACCAGGCTCTGGGAAGGTGGATGGATTTGTTTAGGAAAATGGCAATTTCAAAAGACTTTGCACGTTTAGCAAGGAATGACCTCTATATGTAAAACAGATTTACTAGTGCAAAGTTATGTTCTTTAATAGCCACCGTCAAATCCTTTTTCTTGCCTAAAATAAAACGGACACTGTTTTGGCCAGAATGATAGTACGATCCAGTTCAGTGTATTTTCCCAATTAGCAATTAAACCAAACAGTTACAAAATGTTGAAAGCAGAATGTACCCTTCAGATTCCGCCTCCGCAAACACTTCATCTCCTTCATCTGCTGTGCCGGACTCCACAGCCGTAGGAACATTTCCAGTGGAAGTTGTAACCATTGGAACGGACTGGGATGCGTGGTCAGAAGTGTCAGCACAGGGGTTTTCTGCAAAGACTGAAACTACAAGACAAAGCACTCCGTCACCAATTATTAAGCAAAACAAGAATAGTACCCCAAATTAGGAAGCAGAAATGCCCTGACCACAACCCCCCTAAAAAAAAAACAAAAAACCCAAATACAATATCGACCAATTCTGTCTCTTAGAAAGATATACAATAGCTGTCAATAGAGAGAAATGAAGAAAGACATTCACTATGACTGATTGTAATGCTGGCTATCGGGATGCCTCCTGTCAGAATACAGACAGCGGCATCCCGATGGTTGGTATCCCGACAGGAGTCGGCCAAGTATTTCGACGCCTACCTTAAGTCCCTTATCGGGATTTCCCTGACTGTATTGAGACCAGCGGCATCGCAGCCACCGGTCTCATAACTACATCCCCTTCTGATCTTGCACAATCGAAAAAAGGTTACAGAATCCATTACATACTACGCAAGACTTAAGGGCACATAGTAAAAATTGGACTGAAACACCGCTGATCGGTTCATCATACAGCAAACATCTCCAATCATGAAAAGTGTAAACCCTCGTGGCAAACACAGATCTGGCTATGCATAATTCAGATAAAGTAAAGGCGCATATCCACTACACGATATAAATGGACAATTGAACGATAACGACAGTTATTGTTCATTAATCGTGCAGTGAATATGCCGGCAGCGACCAGCGATGCGCGCTCCCACTGGTCGTTGTCGGCATCGGTCATTGCCTGAACATTCTGCCCAGCCTGACGATAATCCTCAGGTTGTGCAGGTTCGGGGATGAGGGAGGGTGCCTGCACTGAACAACTTATCGTTCAGTGTGGGCACAATATCCACTGCACAGTATAATGAACGATTGAACGATAACTATGTCGTTTTTGCACAGTCGTTCATTAGTCATGTAGTGGATATGCGCCTCTAAAGCGTTAAGGATATACAGTATTGACAGGTTACACTTCTCGCCCTATCATTAAGGGCAATCAGAAAGATACTTGTCGTGCTTAACATTTTATTGGTACTGTCATACCTGGTGCTGCTACCTGAAGAGGTGTAGTCGGAACACTGCGACCACCTGATTCTTCTTCATGAGCCAGGAAAAGAGGAGTTTCATACATTCCCAAGCCTGTTATCACATGAACAAGTACGTGAGTATTCCTTACATTTCTGTTCAAGGTTAGAAATACACTAAGTTAATTGCATACAGATAGGAGGAAACACAACTGATTACCTGTTAAACACTGAGAAACCTTTTATTGAAGAACAATTTTGGACTAAAATACATAGAAATGAAACAGACACGTGAATACGGATATCTACATGGCTCACCTCCTTGAGATGCTAGCTGGCCAAGGTCAGAGTGGCTGGAACTAGCCTGTGGCATATCTTCTGGTGGCCCAAAACGGAACCGAGGGACTCCTGCAACTTGTGGGGAGCTGCAAATATTCAGTGAAAACAGTTTAACTTTTCAATTATTTTTCTCCACTGAAATGTTTTTCCATTTCAAATGAAAGTACTTTTGTAGAATAGAAAACTTTTTTGCATTATGAACCAATATTTCCAAAACAAAGGAGTAGGTAAGCGACAAGTACAGATGGCACTCTCCGGTATACAGTGGGAGGTTGTGCAGGTATTCTGAACAAGTTTTAACTTGCAACAATAAAGATGGTGTTTTAGAGCGAATGCTTAAAGAGCAGGCACAGAAATATGATACTGTAGATACATAGATCATAGGCCAGGTACACATTAGGTGATATTCACGTGCGTCGTTCATCACATCATCTCATCCGATGTGCTGCATGTCAGATGGGAATGATGTGGAGCACATCGCTTCAGTGTGTACGCTCAACCGGACGACCAGGCGATATGTCAGTTCAATTCGGAACTGCCAGTGACCTACACGATGATTGCATAGTGTGTACAGGAGAAAATATGAATTGGATACAACGCTCAGACAGAATATCGTGCATTTGTTCAAAATATTGCATAGTGTGTACGCTCTATATCGTGTGTTTTGGGGTAAAGAGAAATTGGAATGATCATCGTGTTTTTTCGTCGTCGTGTGTTTTGGGGTAAAGAGAAATTGGAATGATCATCGTGTGTTTTCGTCGTCGTTCGGATGTGTACCTGGCCAAGGTTATAGATAAATAGTGCAGAAAGTGATGAATATGAACTAGAAGGTGCATGTTATGTTAAGAGAAGATTTGCATCAGTCAGGCTATGCCAAGACTACACTATAAATACTATATGTATTTTAGGCACCTATGGGTAGAAGACCAGCTAATGCACACACACAAGTTACAGGAGGAGTCAGAAAGCCCTGGAAAGTCAAAGTTTCAACATTTGGACTTGCTGTAAAGAATCCTGGTCCAAGTCACACCAAATAACCAACGGAAAACTTAAACCTCCAAAAATAATTAAAATATCTGTGGTCAAATAATGTTGAAGCTTTCAAGGATTTGGCAGCATTACTGCGGGACACTGTTGAACGTTGACCTGGCAAACTTGGCAGTGAACCATCAGCTGTTCCTAATTTACCAATAAAATAGTTTTACAGCATTGTTTTAATTTACATTTTCCTTAAGAGCACAAATCACTAAGCTCTTGTATTAGTTACTATGCATTCTCTTTTTTGTACAGATGTGTCCTCATACACTATTGCTGCAGTTGGGCCATACAGCTCTTCTCAGTGCACCAGGTCCTGTGTGACTTGGCTTGCGGCAAGCGTCTTTTTTGCTAGAATATACTTAGTCATAACATTATGCGGCAAAACCGCGTAAACGTATTAATTTGATCCGGTATTTGACACTTGTATATATCTGTGTGCGACTGATTCCAAATCTGTATACAAAGTGCTACGATGTAGCGGCTGCTGTGTTTTTTCAAGAAAAGTCCCATTGCGCTTCATCTGAAACTTTGTAAATATTTAAAACTAATTTTCATCGCAGCCCGGCATCTCTGGTACAGATTGAGTGCCGTTTCGCTGCATCTGCAGTTCGAACAAGATGCAAATTTAAAGAAAAAAAAAAGTTGTGCCGCTACACCACTCAGCATGGCTCACTCGCGCCATAACCCGTAATTTAGGTTTGGAGAATGAGTGATACATCTGTATTTAGCACTACTGATTGATATTTGATAGCCTTAGAGGATTTGTATATAAATGGTCAAAGAATACAGTAGGATACACACACCAAAAGAGAAACATGCTACTGTAATTATGTTACTCTTTAATGAAAGATATACTGCAATAAACTGAACACCTACTGAATTGCTTCGGCAAAGCCATCTGTGCGATGAGGAACAACAAGGGTAGGTGTGCTCGGCACTGTACGGTCTTCATCATCAAAGAAATGTTGCTGTGCCGCAATAGAAACAAGTAATAAAAATGTTGCGTTCAACCATCATTACAATACAAACTATAGTATCTTTAAAGAACAAATACATATTTTCTGTCTCTCACTGTAGACCTCAGTCATTGTAATTGACAAAACTAGTTTACATACGGTAAAAAAATAAATAAATTACAGAAATAACACGAATAAGGTCAAAGGACCCCAAACCAAACCTATAAATTTGAATGTTGTAGGGCTTCTATGTTAAACAAATAACAGAACAAAATGCACCATTATTTCATTAAATGAGGGCACACATTCATTAAAGTTAGTAAAAGAAGGAAAAGCTCCCAGTTCCAAAAGCTCGACATCCATGCCTGCCAGTCATAGCTATTTAATAAGACCTTGGCAAAGAGCAAAACCACATGGCCATTTATGCCAAGCATAAGTAGCATAGTTTTATGTCCTGAAGGCCAAATGAAACAGACTCAGTTGCTAGTGCATAAAGATGATAAACTTGTCTTTGTTGGAATTTTATTTTAAACCACAAGGAGGTGGGGTGGGGGTGCTTATTTTTGTATTTACATTAAATCTAGCGGGGGGACAACGCAACATTGGGGCATGCAGTGCAGTGACAGAAGTGTGTGCACTTTCAAATTTAACTCCAAAAGCTCAGGCTGCTCTCGATATATACCCTGGAAGACTGCAGGGTACGCAAGTATTTTTCTAAGGGCAGAACCAGGAGCACAGGACAAGAGGGAAAGGAGAGAGCAACATTCTCCAAAGAGAACAATAATCTTAACAAGAATAATAAAACAAACAAATACAAAAAAAAAAAAAAAAACAAGGGGGTTTTGTGTGCCACCAATTTGACTTACAACTCTAGGGATGTAGCAAGGCAGTCCTAAAGGGAATAGGACATACACCTTACATCAAAAATTGGCATCTTTGGATGGAAAAGTAATAAATCTATAGATCCATGAAGGTGCGTCTACGAGCTAGCAGACTTTACTATTACCTGTAATGAAAGGTTCCTCAACCAGATAACTTTTCACCTTCAGTCTTTGTGGAAACAAAACATTTTGCAGTAAGGGAAACCATTTAGTCCCTTATTTCCGCAAGAGTGGTTATTCTAGTCCCGGAACAGAAGAAAGCATTGGGTTTTCACTCAAATGTGGTCCAGAAACAGGACAGATCTTTCCAACCTATACTTAACCTGAAATACCCGAATGTTTACCAAATGGTGAAGTTCAAGATAGAGTCCTTGAGGTCTGTCATCAACACCACTGATCAGAACAAATTCATGATGTCCATGTACATAAATTACTTACTTGAATGCTCCAGTTAGATAAGGACACCAGTGCCTACTCAGATTTGCTATTTAATTCCAGCAGTTTCTGCCTGTCATGGGTGTTCACACAGATCATGACTGACAGCTGTTGTTCTCTCAGATCCAAAGGGTTGACTGTCATCATTTAACTGGACAATCCACTAATCAAGGCAAACTCCCAAGCCTTGCTGCAGGCACATTTTCTGGAGATTTTTCAGACCTTAGAATTTCAAGGTTGGATCCTTAATTACAGAAACGTCCATTTGAACCCTTCATCTTCCAGAGGCTTCAGAGGGTGTTTTTACATTCTAAGCATGCCAGAGTTCCCAGTGTGACACCTGCCTTCAACACCAAATCTGTAAGTTAGGGCCCCTTTCTTCATTCAACACCAATTACCTAAAACGGTTTTCACTGAATGGCAAGCCATGATCCTTACAGAAATAGGGTTTTTCTGACAGTGTGGTTCAGCTAATGCTCAGGGCCAGGAATTCTGTTTGTAGATCTTTCAAATTGTAGTAATTTCTGAAAAAGGATTTCCCTACCTCTTTTCAGAAGGACCAGTTTAAAACTTTTTAAAGTTTTAGGACTTTACCCTCTCTGGTCAGAGAAAACACTTACCTGAGGTGCAAATGTTCTTTCAGTGATTTATGTGCAGCCTCCATAACAACCTTCCAGTAGCTACAGATGTGTCCTTGCTCATCTAGCCTCAGTACACCACGCAGCGCGACATGCCTGGCGTGCGTGAGCTACCAGGTCCCGTGCAAATCTGCTAGCGACTGGCGTCTTTTTTTTTGCTGAAAATGCATCTAAAAGTGGCAATGTGCTGTGGCTAGGATGCACCAAGACACTCTGCCAATTAATTTGATTTGTGACATGTGTGGGACTGACTAAATGGAACTCTGGGTGGAAAAAAGCTGCAGCCACTGCATGGCAGCTGTGTGTGTGTGACCGAGTCTCTCAATCAGCATGCAGCACAAGTATTGCATATAAAATTCATTAGTAGATGCATTGCAACTTTTTTCACAAAAAACAAAACAAAAAACCTGGTGCTAGCAGAGTCTTACGGGACCAGGCTCGCCGCAAGGAGTTGTTTCGAACGAGTGCAGCAAAGACAAAGGAGGACACATTTGTACTTTGCATTTCTATCTGGTGCCGTCAGCCTTACATCACCATCTTTTCCAACAATCTCCACAGCTTAAAAGTTTGGTACGTCTCGTTTTTCACGAAGACAGGGCTATCATTAGAACAAAAACACTTCAGCCAAAGGTCTTCAATATCAATCTTAATTGTACACTGTGATTCTGACACTCTCTCCATAATGAGGTGGAGGATTACTTCAGTCATTTGCCAGGCTTCCATAAGTGCTGGGAGCCCTCTTTACACTTGCTGAGAGTAGAGCAATAAAAAAAATGAAAACATCTTTGCATTGCAAAATAATTTGGCTAGGAGCAAAGAGCCCAAATGCGTTTATTTTATATCCATATAGAAAAAAATACTGTCCAATTTTAACTCAAACCTACTGGAGAGTTATTTTTACATTAAAGGGTACACAACACCCTCTTTATTCTGAATTTTCTTTTTCACTTTTAACCTGGATAGGATTGTTTTATTATTGTGGTTTTAGAATGGCGTTCTCTCATCTCGCACTCGTCTTGTACGCATGGTTCTGTCCTTGTTTCTTTGCTAGAAAAATACAGAAATTCCAGGTAGGCTTCTGGTGATAAAATGAGATTAGTTTGAACTTCTGAAAAAGTATGGACTCTATACCCCAGTGTCCACCATAGAGGACGGCAAAAAATTTAAATAGGCACAGGTTTTAAAACAGTTAACACAGTGGTTCCCAAACTGTGCACCGTGGCACCCTGGGGTGCCTCGGGACACTTGCAGGGGTGCCTCAGGGCCGGTTGCCCAGCACCTAATCAAATTATTTATGTAATGTAAATATGTGGACAAACAGAAGCGCAGACCTCTCCACCACGTAACTGACCCTAAGGATGACAGGTAAGCACAATTTACTTCACTTTACTACATTTTTTTGCAAATTTCTCAATAACAAAATTTTGGATTAGGGATGCCGTGAAAACAATGCTGGTAGTCTGGGGCGCCGTGATTCAAAAAAGTTTGGGAACCACTGAGTTATCAATATAGAAAAATATGCCCCAAGGTTCACGTTAAATAAAATAAATGAAATCAGTTCAAATAAACAGAGAAAATAAGATACAAACAAGGTATATTTGAAAAATGAAAAATAAATTTCTGCTTACCATTCCACCTAAGCCAGGTGTAAGCTGAAGACCACGTCCTACAGACTGTCTGCGGGCCATCTGAATTCGCTACACAGAAAATATGAAAAATGCATAAATATCCATGACATCAAGTACCCATCGGGAGGGGATCACTTCAAACTTGCAAAAGGTGAAGATAGTTTAGAATCTGTCCATAATGTACTATTAAACCCACACTACCACCCCTGATGTGTGTACACTACACTTAGGAAAGACTACCAACATGCTGCCCTTTGATGGCTACTAAAAATTACTCATTCCATTACATGTGTATTTACACATTATAGAAAAAAAAAATAAAAATATATAAATATAAATATATATATATATATATATATATATATATATATATATATATATATATATATATATATATGTCTCTCATATGTACCAACTTTAACATTGGGCACTTGTACATCACCCTCTACCCCAGTGAATTCATGGACAAATGATTTATCAAATGAACCTTCCACATACTATAAGCACTGCATTCTTAATATATATTTTTGTGACAGTCTATCTAAAGAATATATCTAATAGAGATACCAAGTATATCTTCACAATATTTCTGATTTGTCTGTTACAAACTGCTGCTTTTTAGTTAACCATCAATTGGAAAAGGACACCGCTAAACCTAAATCAATGAGTTAAACCTTTTAATAACTGTTATACCCTTGAGCAAGTTTGAAATGGCGAGTAAAGCAGATTAAAGAGTTCTAGTAAAGGATTATATTTCACTTTTTTTTTTTTTTTTTATAGGATAGAGTAACAATTCTTTTTTAGGTCTTAAAGAATGAGCAGAAGACCGCAAAATGAAAGCTTGAAGTAATGTTTGAAAAAATGCAATACAATGACCTGAAGTAGTTTGTAACAAGCCCAGTCACAATCATTTCAGAAAGAATAGTAGCACACCAGCACTTAATAGATGAAGTACATGCAATACCAGGTGCACAATAGTCCTGCAGTACAGACAATCTGTTTACATTAAGAAGCTAGAATAATCAGTATAATGGTGCATACACACGATCAGATTTTTCCTTCAGATATGAACGATAACGATTTAAAAATCGTTCAGTCGTTCATATCTGAAGGAAAATCGTTCATATCTGACATGCCTGAACGATGGACGATCAACGATGCGTGTTCCCGTTTGTCAGATAATGATATCTGACATCTGATGTGTTTGCAGTCAGACTTGGACGATTCCATTCATTTTAATGCAGTCAAAAATCGTTCAATCGATCAAATCGTTCAAAACTTTGGTAAAATCGTTCAAATCGTTCATCTGACAAATCTGACAAGTCTGACAAATCTGACCGTGTGTACGCTCGGCAGATGGGACATTTCCGGCATCCAGAGACAAAGTGGAAAAAGTCCATTTACGGTCTTCGAACAAAACATTTTGCAGGAAGGGGTAGAGATGGCAACGTATATAAGGGCTTCACACATGGGCACATGCAGTATGCGAATGATATGCTATTAAATAAGACAGTATCTATTCCTTGCCTATTGAGACAAAATTAGCTTTTTGGTTCTGTATATTTCAAATAAAATTTTAAGAAACTAGGTCGCCAAAGCATATGCCAATTCAATTCATGAGAGCATTCCCATTCAAACTGTACCCCATCTGTATTTGGAAACAATAACCCTGTGCTGTACAGACTCTATGCCAATTTTTTCCCTAATAATGAGAATCCAAATATATCAAGCAAGCTCGAACAAACCCCACTTTATCTGGTTGCGCAGGATTCATGTTCTTAAGATTAATGTATTACAGAGGGTCTTCTACTTGCTTCAGAAAATGCCCTTATGACTACCTCGGTTATCTTACAGTAAAATAAAAGCTTCTACTAAATTCAAGCTCTGGACAGCTTTTGGCGGCTTTATATGAAGCGTAGGATTGGGGATCCCAGGTAAATAAGGTATTCCATATAACGTTACAGACCATCCACACAAGTGGAAGACCATACCAGGGAGGTGATGGCCATTCCAATTCACAGGCACCATGTTTACAAAAGCAGACGGCACAGCCATTGGGTTTCTTCTTACTCCACTGTCTAATAAAGCTTCTTCGTGAATTGATGGATTCAACCTTATGGTACCCAAAGTTATGCCCTTTAATAGTTGTTTAGCAGGAGACATTTAGCTGATTTTTGAACACAGAACATAAGCTGCTTGGGTATGCGGGCTTCCCCTTGTGCTTACTTCCTGGTAGCATCTTTTATAACAATCTATATGACCACCTCTAAACCCCATTGAATAAAGACAACACACCATAGCTGGCTGAAGATCCAATTTATTTATCACTTCCATAAAGATGGTGGCCCAGGAAAAGCAATCGCAAACATACTACTCAATTTGATAATTGGATTGGGTACTACTACCCACCTCATCCACATGTGGGCCCCTCCAAGCAAACCCAATTCAAATGGACTGAATTCTCCAATCCTACTGACCGTGAAGCCAATACCTCAGTCACTCCTCCTTAACTAGCGGGATGACGGTCCGAGTTTGGGCCTAGTGCCCTCGCGATGTTCAACTTGGAAGTAGCCTTCACGTTCCAATATCTAACAAAAAGGGGCCGTGACACTACTAGCAGCACTGCTGCCCAAATCGGCACAGGTCTCATACATAGACATAGTCAGGTCCATAAATATTGGGACATTGACAGAATTTTCAAATTTTGGCCTCTATTCACCACCACAATGGCTTTGAAATTAAACAAACAAGATGTGATTTAACTGCAGACTTTCAGATTTAATTTGAGGGTAATTACATCCAAATCAGGTGAACGGTGTAGGAATTACAATTGTTTCTATATGTGCCTCCCACTTTTTAAGGGGCCAAAAGTAATGGGACAAACTAAACAATCCTAAATCTAACTTTCACTTTTTAATACTTTGTTGCAAATCCTTTGCAGGCAATTACAGCCTGAAGTCTGGAACGCATAGACATCACCAGACGCTGGGTTTCATCCCTGGTGTTGCGCTGCCAGGCCTCTACTGCAAATGTCTTCAGTACCTGCTTGTTCTTGGGACATTTTCCCTTCAGTTTTGTCTTCATCAAGTGAAATGCATGCTCAATCGGATTCAGGTCAGGGGATTGACTTGGCCATTGCATAACATTCCACTTTTTAGCCTTAAAAAACTCTTTGGTTGCTTTTGCAGTATGCTTCGGGTCATTGTCCATCTGCACTGTGAAGCGCCGTCCAATGAGTTCTGAAGCATTTGACTGAATATGAGCATATAATATTGCCCGAAACACTTCAGAATTCATTCTGCTGCTTTTGTCAGCAGTCACATCATCAATAAATACAAGGGAACCAGTTCCATTGGCAGCCATACATGCCCACGCCAGGACACTACCACCACCATGCTTCACTGATGAGGTGGTATGTTTTGTATCATGAGCAGTTCCTTTCCTTCTCCGTACTCTTCTCTTCCCATCACTCTGGTACAAGTTGATCTTTGTCTCATCTGTCCATAGGATGTTGTTCCAGAACTGTAATGGCTTTTTTAGATGTTGTTTGGCAAACTCTAATCTGGTCTTCCTGTTTTTGTGGCTCACCAATGGTTTACATCTTGTGGTGAACCCTCTATATTCACTCTTGTGAAGTCTTCTCTTGATTGTTGACTTTGACACATATACATCTACCTCCTGGAGAGTGTTCTTGATTTGGCCAACTGTTGTGAAGGGGTTTTTCTTCACCTGGGAAATAATTCTTCTGTCATCCACCACAGTTGTTTTCCGTTGTCTTCTGGGTCTTTTGGTGTTGCTGAGCTCTCCGATGCGTTCTTTCTTTTTAAGACTGTTCCAAACAGTTGATTTGGCCACACCTAATGTTTTTGCTATCTCTCTGATGGGTTGGTTTTGATTTTTCAGCCTAATGATGGCTTGCTTCACTGATAGTGACAGCTCTTTGGATCTCATATTGAGAGTCGACAGCAACTGATTCCAAATGCAAATGTCACACCTAGAATCAACTCCAGACCTTTTACATACTTAATTGATAATGAAATAACGAGGGAATAGCCCACACCTGTCCATGAAATAGCTTTTGAGTTGATAGTCCCATTACTTTTGGTCCCTTAAAAAGTGGGAGGCACATGTTGAAACCGTTGTAATTCCTACACCGTTCACCCGATTTGGATGTAATTACCCTCAAATTAAATCTGAAAGTCTGCAGTTAAAGTACATCTTGTTTGTTTCATTTCAAAACCATTGTGGTGGTGAATAGAGGCCAAAATCTGAAAATTCTGTCAATGTCCCAATATTTATGGACCTGACTGTAGGTGTGTTCTGCTCGTCATGAGGCAATCCATTCCAGGAAGCGTGCCCAATCACTACATGGACCTGAAGGACATCTCCTCCCATCACGTCATTGACAACGTACCTTGATTATCTTAAGTTTGCAATTGCATTTCCCCAGGCACCCAACTGCCAAAAAGAAACATTTTTTGGTGTTAGTAGGGAAGGTGGAAAATATTCCTTAAAACGAGAAAGAACATTCCTATTGTTGACTCTGTTTAGTCACCTCCCACGTGATGTAGTCGGCATCCCGGCGTGGGATGCAGATTGTCTGAGTATCAGCACCGAAATCCCGACAGGTAGGGATCCCGGCACCAGTATCCCGAAGGTATGTATCGGGGTGTTAGGGGGAGGTTAGACATTAGGGAGAGGGTTAGGCAACGGGTAGAGAGTGTTAGGATTAGGATGTGGGGAGGTAAGGTTTAGGCACTAGGGGGCCAAGTTAGGTTTAGGCACCGGGGAGGGAGTGTTAGCTTTAGGGTACGGGGAGGTTAGGCTTAGGCACTAGGGAGGGTTAGGGTTAGGCACCGAGGAGGGAGGGTTAAGGCAGTGGTTAGGATATAACTCACTGTGCGATTCTTTGGGTGTCGGGATGCAGTTGTCGGGATTCTGACTAGCAACATTTCAACAGCCGGGATTTCATACCCAACCCACCTCCCACTTCTCCTCCTGAACTGGACCTTCTCTCTTGGGAATAACTTTAACCCTGTACGATCTGGGTCATGCCCCCGTCCCCTCTGCTCTTGCAGCCAAACACATCTTCCCTGCGACAAAGGCTATTCATCAAACTAGCCTCAATTTATAGCCCAAATACCCCAACGCTGATCTACATCACGTCCATATTGAGAATGCTGCTTCCGTATTTCCTGTGGTTTAACCTTTGTACCTTGTCCACTCCTCATCAGAAGTGTCTGTGAATAAGATGTGACATCATATCCCTGGTGTGGTCTGCAACGTGGTATGGAATGTCTTATGCAGAGTTATGACACACCGAGTGTCCCAGATATACATATCCATCTAGGAAGGGAACTGGTCATTTCCATATGTTTCAAGGTAATGTGAAAAGAATGTAGGAAGAGAAAGCTGAGAAGCAACATATAAAATATTTGTCAAATATTTTATATAGTCAAAGTATTGCTTATTGCACCATACACCATGAAAGGAGATTACAGTATTACAACAGCTATGTAGAAAAGTTTCTGCTAGAAAGTCAGTTTCCGATACATAGCACGGAGGAAAGATAGACAAGGAGTGCAGAGGGAAATGGTATGTAATGCCGATCAAATACAGACACAGACGGTTCGAAATTCAGACGGGGGATCGTAAGTACCCTAACCCTCCCCTTAGAGGTGCCTAACCCTAACTTCCCCCAGTTGGTGCCTAAACCTAACCCTCCTTTGCCACACCCTAACCCTCCCATGGGGAAGTGGGTGTCTAACCCCAAGTACCCCTGGTGGTTCCAAAAGCTAACCCTCCCCCTCCGTGGTTAGAACCTGCCTTCGTTCGGTATGCCAGGTGTCAGGATTTTGTCGTGGAGCTAATGATAGGCAATATCGACGCACTCTTTAGTCCCGTGTCGGTCTTTTTAGAGTTGGGCACCGGTATCCTGACTACATCATCCCGTGCAGAGACTTGTGGGGACCTCAGATATGGCAGAATTTGTATATTTCACTTAGTGAACTGATCACAAACCTCTAAGTAAATAGAACAAAATATTTACAGGCTATATACCAACACCAAATAGGTAAAGTCCCATACATGCACCGCTACCAAAGGAATATTTTAATTATGAAACCGCACACACACATCACCACAGGTCTATCATAATAAAACATGGATAAGAAACTACTGCCGATGCAAAGTAAATACAAATGAAAGCTGCTGAATATTACGATCCTAAATTAACAGGGCAAAATGGCAGAAGGGCATACATTCATAATGTCCTCCTGGTCTAAATGTCGACAGACACCTTTTTAACAATTTTAGTGTTTGGGTTAGGCTGTGGTTAGAGATAAGCACTATGCCAATGCAAATCCTCATTGTCAACATTCACAATGCCAATATTACGCCAACCTAGTCTAACTGAATGTCAGTCAAGCCAAGCTGACATGGTGAATGTCGATATTCTGATCATCAATTTATTTACCACTCCCAGGCAGAAGCAAAAGAAAACATCTAGGTTTGAAAAAAAAAATATTTTTATGGATACATACATTTTTTTAACATTTAATTAAATATACATAAATAGTATTTATCAATAACTGCAAATTTGTAATCTCAAAACTTGAGGATCCATTAAAGACCCTGCAAAGTAAATAGTATACAGGTATGATTGTGTGTCCTCCTTAATAGTGAGCATAGCACACCGATACTGCTATGGAACATCAGAGTCCCTCCTAAAGGTAGTACTGTAGGTCACTCATTATGCATCATGTGTGAATATCCGTGATTTGGACAGTCTTATTCGTGAGAGACTAGCACATCCAATGTATATGACAGCACTGCTAAGCAGGAGATGTTCTAAAAGGTCAGTCACAGATCTTTAGCATAACTCAGCTGCCTTTGATCAGTTCTCAACATGGGAAACTACTAGTTCTAAAAATAAATGACTGGGCAGGGTATTCAGGTAATATATAGGGAAACCAGGGTCCTAGGGATCTCTACCCCCAAGCATCACAGCAGGACCCAGATAATAAAATTAAATAGTCTATTGCTGTATAAGAAGCCACGGGTGGACTAGATATACCATTTTAAATGTTTCATAAACTGTAATGTGAGAAATAACCTGTAGTATAGAAAAAAATTGCACATGTATGAGTCTCCCATATCCATATATTCCAAAATACAGAAATTTTTTAGCATGACTGAGACAGTGAAAACTTTGCTTTTTGATGGTTCAATGTACACAAACTGTTTAATGCACAAAATTATTAAATATTGTATACAATTACCTTCAGTGTATAAGGCGTATATGAAACAAATGAATTTCATGTATGTAAACAAACTTTGTTTAAGCCACAAAATGATTGAAATACTGTATAAAATTACCTGCAGGCTATGTGTATAAAGGTACAACATAAATGTATTCTGTGTTTAGATTTCCCATACCCAAGATCTCATTATGGTATGCAAATATTCCAAAATGCTGAATATTCCGAAATGGTCCCAAGCATTTTGGATATGGGACTCAACCTGTAGTGTGTTTCTTGGAGAGAATATTTATTGTTTTATATACAGCAGTCTCTAAGCATTTTAAATGGCAGCAATTATATTCATTACAAATTAGCTGCTTTGCAAATGTTGGTAGAACAGGAACATAAATGGGCTGCAAGGGAGTACGCAAGTGGAAATGATTGAGAACCACTGCCTTTGATGAACACAATCAAAACTGAGATTACACTGGATTAGGTACAATTGAGCTGAATGCAGAAGCAGATTGTGGTGTCCGGCTAGCAGAGAACTTGCATAATGTAGCAATAAAGACTCCAAAAGGAGAAGAGTGTAGATTAACCAAAAATGAAGGCATGAAGTCTGCATCTCCCAGGTGTCACCTCACACTGCTTCAAGCTCCACCTTGCCTGCTTCTGTGTAATCGTATTCATCATGAAGACCTGAGAGAGGCCGCAAGGGATTGGGAGAGAAGGGGGGGGGGGGACGCAGCATACAGAGGGGGAGCAGGAGTATGGCAAGTGTAAGGAATGGAACAGTAGGGTGAGGCAGCCGAACAGGGAGAGGGAGTGAGACCAGACAATAGAAGTAACAATGGTAGTGGATGGCAGAAGAAAATTCTCAGTGCAAAGTGACATCAAAATGTCAGTACACAATTTGCAAGAGAGAAGAGACTGATAATAAGTACAGGTTGAGTCTCCCATATCCAATTATTCCCAATTATGGAATTTATGGAGCTTGCCTGAGAAAGTGAAACCTTTGCTTTTTTTTATGGTTTAATGTACACAAACTTTGTTTAAGGCACAAAATTATTACAAATATTGTATAAAATTACCTTCAGGCTCTGTGTATAAGGTGTATATGAAAAATGAATTTCATGTATGTACACAAACTTTGTTTGAGCAACAAAATTATTGAAAATATTGTATAAAATTACCTCTTGGTTGTGTGTATAAAATTAATATGAAACATAAATGCATTCTGTGTTATACTTGGGTCCCATTCCCAAGATCTCATTATGATATGCAAATATTCCAAAATACAGATTATTACGATATCCAAAATACCCCTGGTCCCAAGCATTTTGCATATGGGAGACTTAACCTGTAGTAGGAATCAGGGTAGATTAAAAGAATATAAGACTACTAAATTAAGCAATACCCAAGACGGTAAAATTTACACAGAAATGGCACTAACATTAAGTGTAATGCATACCGGGTTTTCTTCCACTTCAAAGACAGTGGCAGGAGGGAAGTCCGACTAGGGCTGTACACCTGTCAAACTGTAATACAGGTGCCCCAAGGTGAGCTCAGGGAAGACAGAAATCTCCCATGGAGCAGAAGGGCATTTTGCACTACCAAACTACTCTCTCCCTTGCCATTCCAATTCCATACTTAAAGCAGCACTAACACACGCTGGGTTTACACTTTAACGTTAATGCCATTCTAAATTTTCACCTGAAGCCCGCAGCTTTGTAAATATAGCCCTAAATGGTAGAGAATGGAGGTATAGAAGGCTAAGCAGTAGTGAGAGGCAAAAGCATATATTTAATATAAAGTGCAAAAAGCCAAATGGCAATTAGATGGAAGTAGTAGGATTGCAATATATAAGCAAATAGCTCCATATAGTGTCCAAGCTGTACATAAAGCAGGTGGAACGTAACTGAACTCACAAGTGGTTTGAATGTTGTCCTTCTGTAGCAGCGATTTTAAGTACAATGCCGTCCTCCTCTTTAACTCCTGTATAACTCGGTTTTAAGTGCGTGTCACATGTGCATAAGATTTGATTTAGCATAATTCAAACATTAGCTATGCGTGCACACTGGCTACACAGCCAGCACACTACTGATTTAATTGGGAATGGGGAATTGAGGAGACACCTCTGCACTAGGTTTTGGTTTAAACAAAAAAACTATTTGTGTAATGGCCCCAAATAGCTGATAAGTATCACATGGATAATTAATCTGTGTGGGTGCTGCCAAGGACAAATAAGAAAATGATCATGTAAGAGGAAAGAAAAAAGTATTCTCTTTGTTGGCGCACATAAGGAGAAGAAACAAATATTATATAAAATGTTACTTTTATTGAATTAATGCTTAAAATTCACTTTATCTTTTAAGTGAAACATAAAATGATCTTTATGAATAAAAATAAATTGTTGAAACAAAAGTGTCTTAAATATTGTTTTATGTATTGAGTTATTAACAATACATTTATCTCTATGTCCTGTTACATATTTTGTTGACCTTTTTGTTAGATTTACATTATTGGTGCACTGGTCATTAATCAATAACCAAATAGACCAGTGACTTGAATGAACTTCTAATTATCTCTCATGATAAGGATAGCCATAAAATACAAAACTAACTGCAAAAGCAGCATACCATGCATTCATTAAAATAGTATTTTCTTAATGCAGTGTGTTTCTAGATTTGACATATAATGCAGGAATGATTGGACAGCAGGCAATGCTAGTCAGACAACTTGTTGGGACAATAGAATGTTTGGGGAAGGACTGTCCCTTTGCAGCCCTTTTATCAGCCATTTATGTTTAACAGGAGTCTCACTTGGCAACACAAGATAAATGACGTGGGCCATATCTTTTACTTGCCTACTATGATTTATTAAATTCTTTAATTCAAGATGGTTGATTATCAGCAAGAAAATTCACTACTGAATTTGTGTTACTGTTGAATCTAAGTAAAACTACTAAAATCTTTACAAAAATATTTAATAGAATGTATGGAGTAGCTAGCCAATTGCAAGATTTAACTAAATGGCTAAGAAATGTGTACACCAGCCTCCTATTAGTCTACAATGTTCCCAAATTGTCCTAATGCTCTGTGCTTTTAGTCCAGATTACTTGTGTTTGGGGAAAAATCTCCATTATACAAAACACCCCTCTATTGTTACAATCTTCTATACCACCCTCCTTCAAGTACAAAATAGTGAGGACTACTTATACCTTTAACCCCAACTAAGGCACTAAACCCAAAAGTAATGGACGTTAAATGTATTCCCACTTATAGCAGATTGTGCATCTAATATAAAATACACTGTTCAATGGAAAAAAAAAGATCTAGGAGTGAATATTTTAAATGTATGATCTTGTGGCCTCCTTGGTAGGGGTTCAGATATTCATATGCATAGAGATCTGCCTTATGCTTAGTGATGGCTATGAAAACAGTTTAAGGGAGTGAAGTAGTTTACGGCTTACAAAAATCTTCTGGAAAAGTGTGCGTCAGACAGTGTGTCCTGTTCCTATCTCAAAATGCTGTACCCTTACTTATGTGAATCTTTAAACTCTCTTGCATAAAAACAAATATTTTCAGCAGCTGTGACACTAACGTAGCATTTTGCATGCAGATACACCCGCAGTCGCACACAGAATATAGGCATGCGGCATATCAGTAGTCAGCAAAAGCTGCTTGTGTGTCCTATTCACATCACTTCGCGAATAAAACATTTGAAGGTGAAAGGTTGCACAAAAAGACACTTCACGCTACCGATTCACGCCACGCCACGACTAGACGGGCCGTCTAATGAGCAAGAAAGATGTATGTAGACACCTGTACATCCTAAAGTTACACTCTAGCAAAGTTTGAGAAAAGACAAACAAATACATCACTTTGTATGGACAGGGAATAAAAATTCACTATGAAATTGGAACAGTTTTTAGTAATAGCTGAAAGTCGTCTTCAACTATCTTCATCATAACTTTGATCAACAGACTGAGGAAAAGTCAACTTTGATGGTCATTTTACTTAGATGCTAAAGAGGATTTGATAGTGTGTTTTTACTTGCTGCAAAGGATTGATTGATTCAGGTAGTAACGTTATAGACTAACAGCCAATGAATATAAACTGCAAGGTGTGGTCACATCCTCCATACCCCTATTTTACGTAGTCTAAGTGCATGAAAGAGTGTGGCCAGAACCAAATACCAGGGACGTGCAGAGCCTTCCCTGTCATACGCCCTCCCCTATCATACTCCCTGGTATGTTTCTATACAGGTGTGTCTCCCCAGCCATTGACTTCACTGCATGTCACTGAAATACATGTTTAACACATAAAAATTAGACGCAAGCTCAGATTTAGATCCTAATCATTGCTTAAAAAGTATTTATTTTGTGCCCAATACAGAATGTTAACGCACAGGGAATTTTTATATTCATAAACAGGTATGTAAATAATCAACCCAATTTTAAAAATGATAGCATTAGTAGTATTAAAATTGTGACTTAAATAAAGTTTAATACAATTAATTTACCCTATAACCTAAGTGGTACACATTCAGTTGTGTTGCAGGCACAAACAATGCTGGTTTAGGAAAAGGTTTGGTCTCATGTCCTCATCTTAGCGCATCAGCTGGGACAAGTCCAATGATTACCTCTTCATTCAGAGTCTTTTTCTGTCTCCAACAATTGTCTAACATTCCTTTACAGGCTTCTTTTCAGTGTTATTACCACAGCTCCACATACAAGTCTAAGAACCCCAAATACAACCTAATATATACATATATTAATACATTTGCTGAGCTTTCATAAATAAGGCAGGGACTCCCGATGTAACTAGAGGAAATATTTTTAGCTCTACCATAAAAGGGGTTGTCACTGTAAGGATAGTTGGGTCTGTAAGCTTCAAGGATGCACATAAAAAGCAAAAAAAATAAATAAAAAGAAACCTCACCCATATTATGCAGTGTAATAAGTATGAATATTAGAAAATAAGGGTCTTTGAGATAACCACATATGTATGTATGTATACTGTATATTTTAGGTCAATAGAACATCAGACTAAAACTGTTCATAGTAGGTGATGACGGTGATCAGCTGCTGCTACTGGGAAAACACAGACTGGTTTTATTTATTTTTGTTACTCTGAGTGGTCAGACCGTGGGATGCCCTAAGGAGGGAAGTGGGTAAGGCCAAATTCTTAAATAATTGGAAATGGGACTGCCTGCCTCTTATTGGAGATTGGATCTGCAGCTATAATTAAATTGAATTATTGGTACAAATGATCCAGGCATTTTATTAGACTGCCAATGAATATTAAACGTATTGCGCTGTATCTACTTTTTCTTCGTTTTGGGTACATGTAAACAGTACTTTTGTGAATTACTTGCCCTAAGAGAATTGCGAAGGGGAGACAAGTTTCTGGCGGTTAATGGAAAAAGATACTTGCTGAGAAGTTAATCACAGAAAGGAGGAGGTGGTTTGGTTACCTCTGTGATATAAGGGATGTGATTACACTATAACTTATACCATATAGATAGCGCTAGCGAGGTCTTCAATTTCCATTTCATGTGTACATTTGAGGAAGCAACTTTTAGAAAATCTGATAAATTGCTATATTGTCTGCACCTAGAGAACATTTGCTCATGGTTTGTATATTAAGTGCCATTTAGGGTGACATGATTACCTATTTGCCTGTAGTTAGGTTAAATTGCAAGTTGTCTCTCAGGGGTTTGTTATACCACAGAATTAAAACCAGAAATTTTTAGAAGATTGATCAACCTTGTTAATTAAATAATTAATTGCTTTACTTGCGACTACAAATACTGCAAAAATATATAATGAATATGAAATTGGACATTTGCACACAATGACTAAACTTATTGCTTGGTAGGACAATATTTAAAAATAATCATGGAAATTTATGATATCTAAATGGCTGTGAGACATGTTTTGGTTCCTAGTCATAAGTTGAGATGCCCAGCCCGACAGGCTTACTATCAGAAGTCTTCATCTTTCGAGTAATAAGATTGTCCATCTCTACAGTCAGAGAAAACTACAGTCAGCTTCCCGATTTCTGGGTTCAAAGACATCTTGTTCTCCATCTGTCGGGTCTTCATAAAGGAACTGGTAAGAGTATCAACCACTTCAATGATGTTTCAGGGGTTTGGATCAGACTTATCACCCAAATATGGCCATGCCATTGTGAGCAAGGCTGAAGCTGGGTATACACTACTATTCTCTACATCAGGGGTAGCCAACCCTGGTCATCGAGAGCTTCTGACAGTGCATATTTTCCAGGTCTCCTCACAGAATCACAATTGTAATAATTAGCTTCACCTGTGGATCTTTTCAAATGTGTTAAGTGAGTAATGAATAGACCTGTGCACCAGCTCTCGAGGACAGAGGTTGGCTACCCCTGTTCTACATCACCCATGACGGATTGGAACATCCATCGTATTGTGTGTACCCTGACAATAACCCAACACATCCGATGGTAAGCTGCGACGGCTGATGAGGTATAGTTACATTAGACATGTAATGATATATTGCATGTTGGCGCTGAGAATGGCGGCGTTGGAAACCCGGCACCAGCATCTCGACAGTAAGTATTGGGGTTAGGGGGAGGGCTTGAGTTAGGCTGCAGGGAAGGAGGGTTAGGTTTAGGGCTCCTACCTGTAGGTGTCTGTATCCTAACCCTGTCGGTATAGCGACGTCAAGATTCTGACCGCTGGGATCTTGAGCGCCGGCATCCCGCACCCAACCCTAAGAATTACTGCAACGCTGCGCAATCTTGACAGCCTGTACAGATGTCACAGTAGCAAAATTATAAATGTTTGTATGCAGTCTTGTATGAGATCAAACTAATCAACCCCAGGTTTTACACTATTGATATCAATGACACAGCACGGGTCATGGCGGGCTAAAGACAAGTGTGTACTAGAAGCGAGATCAGAGAAAATCAGACTAAATAAAGCAACATTGATCATGAATCTTGGGCTTGGCAAGCTTCCTCGCAAAAGACGAAGTTACTTCTTCCCACTTTTAAGTTCACTTTGTTAAAAAAAAAAAAAAATGTAAAGCAGATTTCCTTGGCAACAATAGTTGAATGCACAGTTATGAATATTTGTCTGTTTTAGAAGATCACGAAAGTATTCCCAGTAGGTATAAGGACTTAACTATAAAAGTAATGCAACACATGATAGTATATTTATAATTTGGAATCAAGTCAGCCATACTAGATTTGTTAGACTTCAAAGACGGATGTCAAATATTAGAACGCATAGTGTCACAGATTGAAATTTCCAAAATTACAAAAAATGATTCACTGGCACCTGAGCTGGTGGTCCAAGCTCTTGAGGTGGAGCATGGATTGTTAAACGAGGAGGCAGAGGATGTGGTGGTCTACGTGGTGAATGTGGGGGACGAGGTGCTGGCCTGTCAGAAGCAGATGATGGTTGTTCCCTTGCTTCCTGTGGAATTGTGGATTCTGTAGTTCCTGCACCAGCTTCACCTGTAAAGATATATAGATTAAAAAAAACATTATAGCAAATGAAGAGAAAAAAATAGTTAAGTTATAATGGGTGCTCTCAAACTTAGAAACTAAGGCTAAGCCAGTATCATTGGTATGGTGCTCAACATCATATTTTGGAAGATATATTTTGTTCTATAGCAATGTGAAACATTTCACATTGCTATAGAACAAGGATAAACAGGTGACAGTACTGATATGCGATATCCTAAATGACAGTCTTTAACTGTATGACAAGTTTTTCAAAAGGATATTTACACCTATATATCATGAATCGAGCAAAATGCACAGAGCACTTTTAAAAAGCCAATGGAGAGGTCAGCCAGCATATGTTTAGAGAAATGTTTCCCCTACTTGCATGGCAACGTGCTGCAGAGGAGTACGGCAACCTAATGCACACACTTCGTACCCACACTCCAGTTATACATGAATGTTATAAAGTCAAATATATAATCAGCAGTACAGTATGTGTACACATTATTAGAAACATGATAAACCACTTCAAACGATTGAATTTCTAACAGCACTTGTAGAGATGATGCTACATTATACTTCGCAGCACCTGATAACCATATAAAAACAATAACATTTAGTTAGCAGTTTATAAAAAAGAATCAAAGCCATAATGCATACCACTGTTTTGAGAGTCTGTAGGTCTCTGGCCAACATCACCAGTACTCATACTTTCCTCTGTTTCAGTACCAGGATCTGTACAGTCAGGCCCCTAGAAATAAACAATTTAAAAATCTTGAAATTTGTTTAAACAAAAAAATGGGAGCATGTAGAACAACGTCTAATAGTATCATTCATGCTGCAGGTGGCACTAAATAGAACACAGTATAGAGTGTAGTGGCAGCAGCTTGCGCAAAAGTTCCAGTATTGTTTGCCAGGCGTATTTTCTCTGGCTGCTTACGGTAGCCACCGTTCTTCAAGCTATACTTTATAGTCTTTTACTTTGGAATGGCATCAATCAGCTGCAGTTAGAGACTCCTCTACAGCAAGCTGTGGAGGCGACTGCTGAATGCCGCTCCCAGCGTTGGATCACTTCCAGGAGAGACCCAGTCATTGCACACTACCCATAGCAGCCTTGCACTAGTAATAGGGAGAAGGGGCTGTCATTGGGACACCTGCCATCCATTCGTGCAGAGACCAAAGGAGGTATGTGCCATTTCTTTAGCACTTCCTCACTGGTGTGGCTTTCCTGGTAGACAAGGCCAATAGAACAAATACTGCATTCATCTTTGGTAAGCAACAGCTCCTTTTGTATGTCTGCCCTCCCATCTGCAGGGAAGTAGTGGAGAGGTCACTTGGGGTGCTTATTTTTTCTGTGGGCTCTACCTAGTCTCTGGACTGTTTTTTTGCAGCTGCTCATCAGGCATTGCAAATGCAAAATATCCAGACCCTTTCTTCACTCATTTTCTCTACATCTGGACTGGGAAGTACAGTGTCATGCAAAAGTATTGACCCCCTTGGCTTTTTACCTTTTTTGTTACATTACAACCTGTTATTTATTTTTTTAATCTGAATTTTATGTGATGGATCTGCACAAAATAGTCTCATTTGGTGAAATGAAATGAGAAAAGTATATATAAAAAAAGAATCTTTATAAATAAAATTCTGAAAATTGGCATGTGCATATGTAAGCACCCCCTTTGCTATGAAGCCCCTCAAAAGTTCCAACCAATTACCTTCAGAAGTCACAATTCGTGAAATGAAGTCCACCTGTGTGAAATCTAAGTGTTACATGATCTGTCAGTATAAAACACACCTTTTCTGAAAGGCCCAGAGGCTGCAACACCACTAAGTAAGAGGCATCACACCATGAAGACCAAGGAGATCTCCAAACAAGTCAGGGACAAAGTTGTTGAGAAGTACAATTCTGGGTTGGGTTATAAAAAAAATATCGAAATCTTTGATGACCCCCCCCGGAGCACCATCAAATCCATCATCAACAAATAGAAAGAACATGGTACCGCAACAAACCTGCCAAGAGAGGGCCGCCCACCAAACCTCACAAACCGGGCAAGGGGGGCATTAATCAGAGAGGCAGCACAGAGACCAAAGGTAACCCTGAAGGAGCTGCAGAGTTCCACAGCAGAGACTGGTGTATCTGTGCATGTGACCACAATAAGCCATACACTCCATAGAGCTGGGATTTATGGAACAGTGGGCAGAAAAAAAGCCATTACTTAGTGATAAAAATAAGACGACACGATTGAGTTTGCCAAAAGGCATGTGGGCGACTCCCAAAATGTATGGAGGAAGGTGCTCTGGTCAGATGAGACTAAAATTTAATGTTTTGGCCACCAAGGAAAATGCTATGTCTGGCACAATCCCAACACATCCCATCACCCAAAGAACACAATCCCCACAGTGAAATATGGTGGTGGCAGCATCATGCTGTGGAGATTTTCTCAGCAGCAGGGACTGAGAAACTGATTCAAGTGGAGGGAAAGATGGATGGTGCTAAATACAGGGATATTCTTGAGCAAAACCTGTTTCAGTCTGCCTGTGATTTGAGACTGGGACGGAGGTTCCAGCAGGACAATGATCCAAAGCAAACTGCTAAAGCAACACTTGAGTGGTTTAAGGGGAAACTTAAAATGTGTTGGAATGGCCTAGTCAAAGCCCAGATCTCAATCAAATTGAGAATCTGTGGTCAGACTTGAAGATTGCTGCTCACAAGCGGAAACCATCCAACATGAAGGATCTGGAGCAGATTTGCCTTGAGGAATGGGCAAAAATCCCAGGGACAAGATGTGGCAAGGTCCTAGAGACTTATCCAAAGCGACTTGCAGCTGTAATTGCAGCAAAAGGTGGCTCGACAAAGTACTGACTTTAGTGGGGTGAATAGTTATGCATGCTGAAGTTTTCTGTTATGTTGTCCTAAAGGTTGTTTGATTCACAATATAAAAACAAAAACACAACTTCACAGTTGTAGGCATGTTCTGTGAATGAAATGATGCACACCTTGAAACAATCCATTTTAATTCCAGGATGTGAGGCAACAAAACCCAAAAAATGCAAAGGGATGTGAATACTTTTGCACAACACTATTTCCAAGGCCACGGGGAAAGAGGCTTTCTCCCTGTTAATGACCCCTAAACCAAAGGGTCCTAGTATTTGCTTCTTTCATTCCTAATGGAAGGCAAGGAGTAGGATCCCAGGGGTCAATTCTCTGGTCCTTGTCGAGAGCTGCAGAAAACAAAACTGGCTTGGGCAGCTAGGCATCCAGTTCCAAAACACGCTTGACAAGAAGACAGCTTTAAGGAAGGCGCCTCCCACAGTATATCCTGTGATGGGGAGCCAGTGTACTTCTCTTCAGGGACTAGTGCAGTGTTGGCTAACCTTGACACTCCAGCTTTTATGGAACTACATAACCCAGCATGCACTGCTACAGTTTTGCTATTAGGGCATGCTAAAACTGTGGCAGGGCATGCTGGGATATATAGTTCCACAACAGCTGGAGTGTCAAGGTTAGCCAACACTGGACTAGTGGCTCAATTCCAATACAGAAATCTGTGAGACACAAAGTTGTAGGAAAGACTTGGACCAGCATAAAGGATTGGGCATTTACTTAGATCTTTCCCTCATCCAGAAACTGAATGGTTCTTTTTGACCTATTGTACTGTAAACCTGAAATCCAAAGGGGGTGACTATTATACCTTGCCTGGACAATTTGCTTACAAAAAAAAAAAATAACAAAAAAACCCCCTCTATAGCCTTGATACTAATCTCACTGTTGAATTCTCAAGGGGCAATTCAATTGTCTACACGGTGGCTATAAATTTATTTTACTTTTTGAGAGAGCCCAACATAGCAATTTAATTGTTGCTCAAATCGGGCATTATAGCTGCCGGCGCTGACATTTCTGGTCATACTCTCAGGAGGGTGAGATTAAGGTGAAATAAACCCATGGTTAGGGTATCAAAACTGCAGTTTGGGTGCACTAAGCAGGACTTTACACTGCTAAACCTGGTTTAATATGGTGTAAAGACGGCGCTAATTAATGGGCGCCCAGAACAAATGAATTGCAACTTTGGGTGCCCATTAATTATAG
Organism: Taudactylus pleione; assembly: GCA_031769625.1. NCBI lineage: Eukaryota > Metazoa > Chordata > Amphibia > Anura > Myobatrachidae > Taudactylus > Taudactylus pleione. The sequence continues at coordinate 7,146,460 of JAUIMM010000601.1, forward strand.
CCACCCACACAACAATTGAATCGCCCCCTTAATGTCAAGAAATCCAACCAGACCTCTTCCTATTGGATGATCTTCCCAAGGCTACTGCTTGACAGCAGAGAGTGACCATCTGAGATAACAAAATAATTGTGCTAGTAGAGTATAGACCCTGGTGGCTCGCAGACATGTGCCTGTTCACTCTGACAAGAAGGTTCATGGTGTCCAGCTGAGTGGTGAAAACCTCATACGTTCTTCATTTGGAACCGAACAAGAGTGACAATGAACACTAAGCCATAAAACAGAAAATCATGATCATGCAATGGGCAAAGCAAATGTCCAACTATTGCAGCTGTTGTCATCCAGGTGTAAACAATTGAAAAGCAAAATTTTTTCAGCCGGCAGACCCTTCACTCCAGCGGACTGTGGAGAGTTGGGACACCAGATGTTTAAATTATAGCATTGTTGACGAATCACAAGGTGGAGGAACTTCTGGCCCAAGGACAAGAAATCGGCAGGCATTTATGGAGGATGCCATGTTTGTACCTTGGAGTTTCCATATAAGCTGCCTGTTACCTCTCATATGCTTCTGCTGGTGTTCAAAAATGTAAAAAAATAAAAAATAAAATAAGTTATGGTATAACATACCTTTGTTAACTCTTTTTACTCTAGGCGTAAAAGTGTGGACAGAAGACCACGTGGCTGCCTTGCACAATTGCTCAGCAGAGGCACAACTTTGAAACGCCCATGATGGTCCCACAGATCGAGTAGAATGTGCTATCACTGTGTTTGGAACAGGGAGATCTGCTTGTGTGTAAGTCTGAGAAATCATCATACGAAGCCTTCTAGCCAGAGTCTATTTGTTAGCTGGTTTGCCTCGTTTGTGAAAGCTATAAAACACAAAAAGAGTCTGATTTCCTAAAGGAGTTTGTACGAACCACGTAGATACGGAGGGCGCGTACAACATCCAGAGAAGCTTCACCTACAGAGAGGTCCGAAGACTGGAAGGCTGGAACCACAATTTCTTCATTTACATGAAAACGGGATACTACTTTAGGAAGGTAACCCCACCCTGGTATGAAGAACAGCTCTATCCTGGTGAAAAATCAAAAAAAGGGGGAGCGACAAGAGGAGATAGCAAGAAGAAAAACCTGTCTTCGCTGTCAACCACTTGAGGTCTAATGAGTTCAGGGGTTCAAATGGGGGAGCCTGTAGAGCCATGAGAAACAAAGACAAATCCCACAGAGCTACCGGAGGCACAAAGGGAGGCTGAACCCTCAGAACACCCTGCAAAAACGTTCTAACATCAGGCAGGGGGGCGATCCTTCGCTGAAACCAAACTGATTGAGAGTTCAAGTTAAAAATCTGCACTGAGTGGCCAGACGAAGGTGGTCTAACCCAGCCTGGAGAAAAGCAAGCACTCGGGAGACCGTAAAAACTGTAGGGTCATATTTTCTATGGGAACACCATTGATAATAGGAGTGCCAAATTCTATAATAGATGCGGGCAGAGGAAGGCTTTCGTGCCCTAAGCATAGTCTGAATTACAGAGTTAGTAAAATCCTTTGGCTCTTAAGATGGAAGACTCAAGAGCCACGCTGTCCAAGACAGACAAGGAAGGACTGGATGCAGGCAGGGACCCTGTGCTAACAGGTCTGGCCTTAGAGGAAGAGGCCACAGAGTGTCCATGGAGAGACTCTGAAGGTCGGTGAAGCAATGGTGTCTGGGCCAAGCAGGAGCTATCAGTATTACTGTGCTGCCCTCTTGATTGAATTTCCTGATGACCCTTAGGAGGAGGGAGATTGGAGGAAATAGGTATGCCAGATTGAAGTCCCATCTTACTGCCAGAGTATCCACGAAGGCGGCTGAGGGGTCTCTGGTTCTGGATCCGTAAATGGGGACCTTGTGATTGAGACGTGAAACCATCAGGTATACTTCTGGTAGTCCCCATTTATCCACTAGGATCTGAAAGACATCCAGATGAAGAGCCCATTCCCCGGCGTGCATGTCCTGATGACTTAGGAAGTCTGCTTCCCAGTTTAGGACTCCGGGGATGAATATTGCCGGAAGATGGTGTTCTGCCCAAACCAGAATGTTTGCAACTCCCTTCATGGCTTACCGCCTTCCTGTGCCTCCCTGATGATTGAGGTAGGCTACTGTGGTCACATTGTCGGACTGGATTTGGACAGACCTGCCCTTTAGGATATCCTGTGCTTGCATGAGTGCTTTGTACACTGCTTGAAATTCCAGGATGTTTATGGATAGTTGACTTTCCTGAGTAGTCCATCATCCCTGAAAGGTATGATGGCATGTCACCGCACCCCAACTGCAAAGGCTGGCATCCATGGTGAGGAGATCCAAAAGGGGGCGACCCTTGTTCAGATGAGACGTTTTAAGCCACCATTATAGGGAAAACCGAACTTCCTGAAAGAGGAGGAACGTCTGGGATCATATCAGATGGTACTGCCTGTTCCCCCAGTAGAGAATCAGTCGTTGCAGAGGCCTGGAATGGACCTGGGCATATTCCACCATGTCAAAAGTGGATACCACACTCCCCAAGACCTGCATTGCTGAGTGACTGGATACCCTCTGATTGCGGAGCCATTTGCGCACCCTCGATTGTAGAGCCGAAGTTTTCACTGGTAGAATGAGCCTTTGTGCCAGGGAATCCAATAGTGCCCCCAAATGTACCATCGGCTGTATTGGTGAAAGGGAAGACTTTTTTCCAACTGATTATCCAGCCCTGCTCCTGTAGACGGGCAGTGGTCAGCTGGAGAAGATGCTGTAAAACCTTCATAGACTGCCAATATCAGTAGGTCGTCCAAGTACAGTATGGCAGTATCCTGACTCCTTCTGAGATGAGCATTCATGACTGCCATTATCTTGGTAAACACCCGAGGGGCTGTGGACAACCAAAGGGCAATGGTAATGTAACCTCAAGAAACCCTTGGTGGAATGGTGCAATAGATACATGCAGATATTCATCCTGTATGTCCAGGGAACCATGAAATCCCCAGGTTCCATTACCAGGATAATTGACCATAGGGTCTCCATACGAACCTGGACACATGAACCTGTTGAGATTTGAGATTCAGAATAGAGCAATGAGACCCATTAAGCTTCTGAATCAAAAGCCAAATTGGAGTAATAAGTCCTTCCTTGTTAGCTAAAGGAACCAGGATTGTCAGCCCTGACCTTAGCAGGGCATGAATGGTCTAACCTTCTTGGGAGTAACCCTTTAGGAAGGTGACGTAAAAATCCCCAGTAGGGAGGGGGATTTCCCACCTAATGCACTGTCCCTGTGGAAGAGGGTAAAAAGACACTAGTCTTTTTTGGAATCTGGAACAGTTAACTGGAGTATTTCATGCTTCCCCCATAAACTCAGTATGCTGTTCAGATTAAGGTAATCCAGCCTAAATCACCTTCTGGTGTCTGAACACTAGGTTTATTAGGCTTTAGGAGCCGGTACTTCATCTTCTATAATGAGGATTGAATTAACCACCACTGCTAGAGAGGATCCACTGATGAATGACGCTCCTCCTCTCAGAGATAGGCCCAGAGGGAGAAACCTATGTATCCTCTGCCGCCTCAGATGATATATCAGAATCTGAAAGCAGGCTGGATTGAGAGGATGGTGCAGTCCATCTATATGCTTAGACGGTTGATGCCTTATTCGCCTGTAACATCTGCAGATAGGTAGATGCTAAAAGACAGATTCTGCACTGAGTGGACCTAACCCTCCATCCAGGAAAGATGTATGGGAAGAGGAAACATAGCAGGCTGTAATCACTGTGGGGAATTTAAAGTGGGAGGCAGTGTGGGGACTGATAAGTGGTCCACTAACTGCGTCATAACCTGGAGGACATTCAAGGTGACCCCTAAACAGGTGCTGGCGAGGCGGTGTATAACAATCAACACACAGCCTGTATGAAATCCTGAGAGGCCTACTGCGCAGGATTTACATGAAACCAGTACAGGAACAACAGTCTCCTCTTTACCTTTGTCCTGAGACATGGGAAATATTTACAAGTAACCTACAACAAGTGTAGGGTTAACTATGCAATGTGACCCCCTACACAGATTAAAAAAAAAACAAAAAAAAAAACACTAAAATATTTATTTTTATTAAATTACAAAAATCTAAAAAAAAAAACACTACTTTTTACAGGTTGTCATTATGGGGTATTGTGTGTAGAATTTTGAGGACAAAAATGAATTTATTCCATTTTGGAATAAGGCTGTAACATAACAAAATGTGGAAAAAGTGAATTGTTGTGAATACTTTCTGGATGCACTGTATTTGCAAATGGGCACTAAATCGCAGAAACAATGGTAGGAAAGAAGTGCACTGCATACAAATATACTTACAAATCTGCACTGAATCAACTTATACAAGCAAAAGTTGGTAGGATTCCAGTCCTATATACCTTGGTCCTAGGAAAAAGGTATACTCATAGAAAGCCCAAATCTCCCCTCAGCAAACACTCAATTGCAGCTAAGTGTCTCCAATTAATTAGGAGAGAGGGGGATGGGCAGCTCAGTCTTCACAAGCAAATGTGAAGTACTATTTAACCCCTACACACCTAGTAGTTGAGGGATAAATGGAGCAATAGCAGTGATCATTATAAAGGACAGTCATAAATAAAACCTGTATGAACTCCTGTTTCCCGTTACGCTTAGCTTAAGTATAAAGGTAACAATGTAATGTGACCACCTTCACAAATATCTAGTCAATGTTTAGTACACAGAAAACCCCCTTACCCTGTCAGAGGGATGAGGAGAAATAGTAGTGATGGCTATAACTGACTATTTTTTTCTGAAAAAGCCTAAGCAGTATAACACACAGCAGAACTAGCATAAGTCACATACAAGGCATTTAAGCAATACACTTGCAATGGGCTCTTAATCAACTATACAAAAGGACAAAGCTTAGTAGGATATTGAGCTCTGTATAACCTGTCCACCAAAGGAGATGTATACAGGGAGACTGACCAAACCTCCTGAGATTCGCAGCTACAGTAGAGCACTTGAAAGTGGTCTCTGGGTGTCTCATATGCACAGGAGGCCCGGGAGATGCAACCCAGGGAGAGCCTACCTCCCCTAGGCTGTATCAATCCACCGGGTGCACTGGCCTTTAACATGGTCGTCACAACTGCCCTCAGCGCCAGATTTGTATGCCCCGGTGGGCTAGCGGGGAAGCAGTCGTCTCCAGATCCCCACTACAGCAACCTTGGGTAGGTCTGCACTGCCTGCCATGTGGTTCCCCGAAAGCGGGATACCACCTTACCTGCATCCCTGTACTTCTGGCTGCAGTACCGGGCCCAGCGTCACATCTAGTCAAACTCCGCTGGCGCCCGCCAAAATCACCAGTTCCCTCACCGGTGTTGCGGTGCCGTCGGGGGTAGATGGAGCAGCAGCACGGGCGTCCATTAGGACACCTAGTACTGCTTGCTCTGGAGAAAAAAAATCCAAAGCTTGGGACTGCCTGAGCAGTCCCATCTAACTAGGTGCACTAAATCCTGTGCACCAAACTGAAAAAACTGAGTACATGTAGCCAGGGGCGGGGTACATATGGAGGACCCAGTGCATGCTGGGAGCTAAAGCTTGTAACTGTTTGGTGCCTGGATCACTCCAACCACATACTCAAAGGTAATTCCTGTGGACCCGATGGAACCCGAAGAAGAAAGGAAAGCATTTTGGAAATTTTGGTACCAATGGAGTTGTCCAGGTGGTTTTGGAACACACACACACAATCTAAGCATGGTACAAAGTCCAGGGCGGCTCTCTCCAAGACCCCTCTCTACAGTCAAGACCTTTTTACTACCAGAGCTCCTCGTTTACCTTTCACAGCATGGCTGTTAAGTCAATGTGAATCAAAGTCAATAATTTTTTCCGACTTTGTGGGTTAGATCATGCTCAAGCCTCGTAAACATGTTTCAGGGTTGGAAAGATTAATATCTCCTGGTGTGAATCAAAATGGTTTCCAACCGCTTGCTGACTGGACTTCTGATTGCTGCTCTGTAGGATGGTCAGCCCTTTTTCTTTTACCTAAAGGACATACCACCATACAAGAATTGCTGCATGTGCAGCCTCTATACAGTACATCCACCAAGATCTCCTTGAAATCGCAACCTGGTGCTGCCAGCATTACATCACCCTCCTTTTAAAATAAGTTTGGTTTAATGAAAGTTCTGTTGCCTAAATCCAGAGCAAGAGATTCAGAGCTGCGGTACTTGTCTTCAAAGTCCTCATGCCTCATCTTCCATGAAGACAGGGCTTTTTTTTTTATAAACCAAAAACCTTCCTCTCAGCCCAAGGTGGTCTCAAAGTTTCACCTTAAATAGGACATTGCGATCCTGGCTTTAGGCAAATGCACCCTCTGCACTCTATTCCTAGTGTTTGCCATAGGACATCTGTAGAAGGTGCTGGTAACTACAATAGCAGTTATCTTTACAAAATTCCCAACAGGTCCACCTTGTAATAAAAAACTAGGGAAGAATGATTTGGAGATCGGGATTACTACTAAAGTTCTCCAATGATAGGAAGAGAAATTCTGAAATAAAGTGTATAAAATAAACTCCTATATGCCCTGAAAAAATACATAATTGACTTTGGTTGACAGAGAAATTAGAAAAAATACTGCATGTAACAAAGTAAAAAAAAAATGGGCTAGGTCACAAATATAAACCACTTAGGTTTTGAAGGGGTTAATGTCAGAGGTTCCCAAACGCAGTCCTCAAGGCTCCCCAACAGTTCTGGTATTCGAGATATCCAGGGTTGAGCACAGATGACCTAATTAGTACCTCAGTCAATTGATTTAACCACCTGTACTCAACCATGGACCTCTCTAAAAACATGAACTGAAAAATACTGAATGCCTGGAAACAAAAGACACACCGCAGCATCATCTCCTTCGTAGGCTTCATTTCCATCAGCACTACCGTCTTCACCATTACTCTCATCCCCTTCATCACCCATGTCCTCATCATCCTCTTCCTCATCATCCTCTTCCTCCTCCTCATAACCTGGTATGTCCTGGGAGGGAGGGAGAAAAAAATTAAATAATCCTCACAAAAATTATTCAAAATTAAGTCTTTAACCCTGCAGTTGTTATAAAGGGCCAAAGTTACCTCTTGATCGGCTTCATTGTCATCGTCCTCCTCTTCATCGCTGTCTATGACAATTACATCATCACGCTTAGGAGTAACATCCTGGGAGGACTGCACATTTTGGGTCTGATCGGAAGACTGTGTTGCAATATCCATAAGTGATTGTGAAGTCTCCTCGCTATCTGGAATGTGCGGATACTCCAAACTACCACTCTGTAAATCATGAGGAGGGAAAATGTATTATAGACTAGCTAAATATTACGTACTAACCAACATTAAGCACTATTACATCTCTCACTGAAATGGTTATATCAAAGCTAAAGTTAGTCATCCCTGGCAACAGGGACAAAGTAGGAGACACAGCAAATATACAGTGAAGGACATAACTAAAAATATACTTTCCAGAATTAGAGTAAATGCATATATATTCTTCCTATATAGCAATCATTCCAAACGAAAGGCTGTTTTCAATAATAATAATCCATCAACATCTTCTATAACACAAGCAAATACTTTTCAGTAGTCCATATACTGTATATATTATATAAAAAGTACATTATATGCATGTATACATACACAACAAAATTTTTTTATATACACACACACACACACACACATATATATACACACACACAGATTACAGGTGCGGCACTCGTCCCAGAAATATCACTCCAGTCATAATTTAAAAATCCCAGACTCACAAGGGTGAAGGACTGTCCTATTGTTAAAGAAGCATTAGAAGTGTCTGGGATTTATATATGATCTATTATACAACATGAGCAAGCAATTAAGGAGATGTTTTGTTCCTATAATTAAGGATTTAAAAATACTCAGGAGCTGTCTAACGAATCAGCCAGTATTAGCAGTCATTAAAAGGGTGTTTTTTTTTTACACATTTTGAGACAAGACAAAGACGCCACAGAACCAGATGAAGTTGTGATCGGCGAAAAGCGTTGTGTGATTGTCGTCACAATTGACAAAGATTTGTTCAATAATCCTGCTCCTTATAATTGGGATAATGACCGGTTATATGCTAATAAGAAAACATTTTTATGTATTGTTGAATTTTAATAATGTGTTTTGGAATGATTAAAGTGGTTTGTGCATCAACTCATCTTCCATTGACTCAATCTATATATTTATATCAATATTGTATTACCAAAGGGATTGAAATTGTGAATATTAAGCGCTCCTCAGGTTACTATTGTTATATATATATATATATATATATATATATATATATATATATATATTACACACACACATACACAAGTTCGATATATTTAAACATATGTTCTTGATTTTTTAAACATCTCAACAGTGCAGCCAAGGCTGTAATTCCAGTTCACTGGAGATCCCCGACGTCTCACCATAGCAGAATGGTTCTCCAGATTGGAATTCAATTTATCCATGGATGATCTTATATCTGGAGCTACTAAATATAGAGAGTTCAGTGGTATCTGGGGACCCTGGTTTCTATTCAAAGACTCCTATTTGGTTTACATTAGTGGGGATTCTTAATTCACTTCATGTTTCAACTAGTTCTTTTGCCGTTATCTCAGGTGGTCGCTCCTTTTCCCTACCTCTCCCCTTCATGCTTGTACTCAGTATTTTTCGTTTTTTTTTTTTTTCCTTTCTGTCCTATTTTACTTTGTTTTATGGCCTGATTGCTATTTTCTCTGTGACCTGTTTTTTATATTGTATTTTGTTTCTATTTGTTATATGTTTTTGCTATGTTTTGTGTAGGTGTTTTGCACCCTCTGTCATAGATTTTGATGATCTAACTCAGGGGTGGGGAACCTTTTTTCTGCTGAGGGCCATTTTGACATATGACATTATTTGCAGGCTTGGTTCAGGCCATGCCCCCTCCACATGACGTCACACGTGGCAGGGCCACAATTGCCGTTGATTACAGCAATGCCCGGAGCATCCTGAGGATGCTCTGGGGAGTGGTAAGGGTAGTGTTGTGACAACCTGAAGCATCCTAAGGACGCTCCAGGTGGCACTGCTGCATAGATTCTGGCTGCAGTGTGTCATTCTAGGCACCCTGCTAGCCATATGAGGCTAGCAGAAAAAAAGCTCAGAGGGCCAGACCAAATGATTCTGAGGGCTTTATAAGGCCCCCGGGCAGGAGGGTTCCTCATCCCTGGTCTAAATAAACATTAATGTAAAAAAAAAACCTGACAATTTCTCAGCAGTTTTTGGAAAAATATAGCTAGTTAAGTGGTTAAGAGCCTGTGTTATTTTTGGAATAAATCCTATGAGAACGAGCTATAATTTAACTTGTTGAAAACGCAGGTATGTCACGTATGGGACATTTCATGGAATGGCCCTCATATAAATTCCTCCTTACCAACAATATACACCTATGTCCCTAGAGTGACAACTTAAGGCCATTCAGCCACAAAAAAACAGTGACTCAGATGGCAGAGTAAGCCCATCTAGTTATATCAAATGTTTACTAAACATTTATTATCCTACAGAAAAATCACACTCAAATACATATAAACATAAAATGGTGTAAAACACATGGAGATAAAATCAGTAGATTTATTTTTACCTGTGTCAGTGTATCCTGTGATTCCTGATCAAAATTATGAGATTCTGCCTCAGGCAGATCTTCTGTCAAAATCTCCTCCTTAAAAAAAAAATTAATGGGAGAATTAAAAATAAATAAAGCGGTAAAACAAGATAATGGCATTTAGAATGAGCATTTCCATTCTTGCAATAATTTTTTTCAGGACCTAAATGGCAGTGTATTATACAGTTTTATATTCAGATAGGAGCTTTTAAATGGAAAGGCTTTCCAACTCTCCTGTGACCATAAACAGGCGCATGTCAATCTCAAGCAAACATTTAAGTACAAAACAAGACTAGCCATGATCAATGCAATAACACAGTAAAAAAAAGTGTGTACCAGTCCTGAAGGCAAAGCTATTACAGTATCCAAAATCCTTAAACACATGCCAACAAACCTCTGGTTCCACTCTCTGCACACTTCGAAGCTTCTTATTTACAGGTATATCTGAATCTTCAACTAATTGCTCAGTAGTTTCCGTAGAGCTCTCTTCACCTTCTTCACGTGGACGCTTTGAGATTGAAGAGGTTGGTACTGCTGGAACTGAAAAAGTTGGTGGTTTTAGAAAAACAGTTTAAATAGCATATCAGGCACTAGTTATAGTTAATATACATTAAAAACAGATCTACTCTCAATTTAATATATTGCTGCTCCTAGACAGTACCTCTGAACAGTACTTCTATATCGAAACACATAAATAGGAGGTACAAACCTTTAAGGAGCGAAACAGTTTTGAAAAAAAAAAAAAAAAAAAAATACAATTTATTTATAAAGCAGAAAAAAAATTCAATGAGTTAATTAGAGAATGTGATCATTAGTCACTGTGGTTTCTAAGCGATTAGTTTTCCTAATCACTCACTTTTGATATTGATTTACACATAGTATAACAAAACATGCCAGGAGAAAAATAAGCACTAGGATCCAGTGTTTTAATGCAACTTTGTAAAAGTCCTATGTTATTATAATGGTATTTTAAAGATTACAGCTGTAAAGACCGCAAGGTATGCATACTATTATAGATTGTAGTAGGTCTCAAACCTCCCCCCGTGTGCTCCGAAAGGAGTTCTCTTCTCGTCTGTGATAGCACTGTGCTAAGTGCCAAAAGTAACAAAGGGGTAAGCGAGGGGCTGAAGTGAGCACACGGGGGGGGGGGGGGGGGGGAGGTTTTTGACCTACTACAATCTATAACTGTATGCATACCTTGCAGACTTTATAGCTGTAATCTTTAAAATACCATTATAATAACAAAGGACTGTTACAAAGTTGCATTAAAAGACCGGACCCTAGTGCTTATTTTTGTCCTGGCATGTTTTGTTATACAAGGTGTCAAGTGATATCAAAAAGTGATTGATTAGGTAAACTAATCACTTAAAAACCCCTAGTGACTACTGATCGCATTCTCTAACTCAGGGGTAGCCAACCCTGGTCCTGGAGAGCTACCAACAGTGCATGTTTTCCAGGTCTCCTCACAAAATACAAGTGAAATAATTAGCTCCACCTGTGGATCTTTTCAAATGTGTTAGTGAGTAAGGAATACACCTGTGCACCAGCTAGATGATCTGGAAAACGTGAACTGTTAGTAGCGCTAGAGGACCGAGGTTGGCTACCCCTGTTCTAACTCATTGAATATTGTTTGTATACATGTATATTGATTTTTTTCTGCTTTACAAATAGCCTATTTTTATTCAAAACTGTTGCGCTCCTTAAAGGTGTATATCTTATATTTGTGTTGTGGTTTTAGAAAACCACCATAAGCATTCTTCTTCCACAATTAGAAATCTTTATTAAATTAGTTATTTGTTGCAAACTTACATGTGTTAAATAATGATGATGAAGTTGATGGTCTTTCCATAGGAGCACTCTGGACAACTTCTACAGTGGGTTCTGGAGTGCAAGGCTCTATAGTGGCATGTGACTGCTGCGTAGGCTGAACAAATGCAGTTTGCTGTTGAACAGCTGGAATGGGTTGGGTGAGTGATGACTGGACATTAGGGCTAGTGGAGCGAACAGACCCACTAGTGCTTCCAAAAACAGGAACATGCTCCAATAGATTTTCTGACTGCACAGCTAAGTGTAGAAAAAGACAACATGTCAAGACAAAAACAAAATACTGGGAGTGTGGCCTACTACATTGTAAATCAGCATATAAAATACCTTCTTGTGTTTCCACTTGCGTTGTAGGCATGACTGTAGCTGTGGGTGTAGTAGTCGGAGTAGACACTACTGCAGGAGTGACCATAGGACGAATACTAGCTCTTGGTGGTCTTTGTGTCGTAGTAACTTTACTTGGTGTAGCCACAACTGGAGTTGGCTTAATATTAGCAGTCGGTGGTTCTGTCATGCTTGCCCTGGAACATCAAATAAAAATGTGCCTACATTTGTGAGATATTCTAACAATGGCCTAAATGTAATAGGCTCCAATTTGCTGGTCCCAGTGTAAATACAGTGATATAAAGATGAAATTAGTTTTAAAGGCAAAACAAAGTTGTTTTTGCCTTAAAACTAATTGCTGCCTCAAATCTAGCGACTATTTTGCCAGAATCACAACGGGACTATAAAGTTGGAGCCCATCACGTTTGTGCCTTAGAAAAAGATGTCTAACATTACATACTATATAATATAGCACTCCTGAATAAAAGTTATTTTTCACATACAGTTATAATCTTGGTGTTCTGCACCCACCTGTTGAAGTAACCCATCTAAACTATGTAATTATATTGTTTTTGTAAGAAAAGTTTGAGCTGGAAACCTTTAGGTGAAGTCTAATAGGGCCTATACATTAGGCGACCTGAAAAACTGAAAGTCTAGCATTCCTTCAGGTCGCCGACTGCGGTGCCCACGCTGAATGGCGTTCACTGATAGTCATTCAGTGCAGGAGACCGATCTATCTGTGAACATGTGAACCTAACTCTTGTCGTCAGGTTGACGAGCGTATTCCACAGATAGTTGGGGTCAGCAAGGACCCAGCGTGGACACGCATCGCTGGTCCTTGCTGGCTATCCATTAGACAACTTTCTGAACGTTCCGACCAAAACCACCTGTCGTCTAATAGATAGGCCCCTTAACTCCTCCCAATCTATAACCCTTGCGTTTCAGAAAGCCAGTTATTTCTCTAACAAAGCACCACAGGATTTTAGAGAAAAAATGAATGAGGAGGAAACATTGTAACTAGATAAACATAAATGGAAACTCCCAGTGTCTCCCAATGGTCAGAAAAAGAAAATCCTACAACAAATTGGCACCGGCACAAGCCGCCAATTTCAGTAGCCGTTCACCTAATCTGCGTCGGGTAAGGAGCACAATCAACATCTGCTGCACTATATTATTACCTGCTTATATTTAGCAACTATCCCGGATATCTAATGCAAGCACATGTGACTGTTCATTCAGGCCAAAAGGTAATAACATAATTTTGCTGCTACCTGACAGACTCATTTTGGGGGTTGTGGCACTGGCAGGAGCTACTCGTTATACCTCCATTGGGGACCTAGAAAAGGGTAATCACCCAAAGTCCACACAGGAACTTTTAACTGGATTCATCAGTCCTAAAGTATACCTGCTTAAATCAGTAACAGTGCTATTGAGAGTGACAGGACGATGTGCTCTACAGCACATTCTACATATCTCCTACCTGAAGACTATATATTGTGCAGACCATGCCCCCTCCATGTGATGTCACACAGGGGAGAGGCCACAATCGTCAGTGATTGCAGCAATGCCTGGAGCATTCTGAGGATGCTCCGGGGAGCTGTAAGGGTAGCGGTGTGACTGTCTGAAGGGTCCAAAGGACGCTCCAGGCGGCACTGGTGTATAGATTCTGGCTGCAAGGTGCCATTCTAGGCACGCTGCTAGCTAGGTGAGGCTAGCAGAAAAAAGCTCAGGAGGGCCAGAGCAAATGATTCAGTGGGCCTTACACGGCCCCCGGGCCTGAGGTTCCCCATCCCTGCGTTAGCGGATGCCTGATACCTTGGAAAGGATTGACCTTTAGTTTTTCCCTCGAGGACGAAAGGACAGAAAGGATGATATCCAAGGCTTTGCATTATTTGCAGACGACAAGGATGTCGTCTCGGAAGCTGCCAAGGCTGTCACAATTTTGTCCAATTCTGGTCCAAACAGGATCTCCCCAGAGTAAGGTAGATGCCTTTTTAGAGGCCTTCCTTGAGCGAAGCCAAACAATACGGCTGCCTGCTACGGATGTGGCAGATGCCTCGGAAGCTAGGAGAGCAGTATGCAGAGCTGCTACGCCTAAATAAGGGGCTGCATCTCTAATGTGAGATATATAGGACAGTTGTTCCCTCGAAGCATCAGAGGGAAATGCATTTTCCAGGACCTCTGCAAAAACCGAAATGGCTTTTGCCACACAGGCCGTAGCCCCAGCAGGATGAGTAATCGCTCCTATAAGAGTATATAGATTTGGGACATGCTTCAATTCTTCTATCCGTAGTCTCCTTTAAGGAGGTTGCAGTATGGTTAGGTAAGGTAGTATTCTTAACTAGACGTGTCATGTGGGAATCCACTGCAGGGGGAGCTTCCCATTTAGTGCAATCAGTAGCTGGAAGAGAGTAAAAGGAAATCAAGCTTTTAGGCAGCTGAAATCTTTTACTTGGCATATTCCATGCGTCACTCATATGATCAGATAGCTGATCAGAGTGAGGAAACTCTGGCAAAACTACCTTTTGTCGCTTAAATAGTGGCTCTTTTGCCTTAGCTGTAAAATCTATTCTGCAAATAGAAACTCCTGACAAGTGCAGGTACTGTATATTCAACTTAGAGGTAGGCTACTCCTCTACGGATGGGGAGTCAGAGTGAGAAAGATCTGAGTCTTCGGCCTCCCCAGAAATCAGTATCTGATAACTGGGAAGATAACAGAGCAGTAAGTAGATTTACTAGGTAAGGGTCTCTCCTTTTGTAGCATTTGTTGAAAAGCTGTAGACCCATGGGGGAGGCAAAGGATTTGCAGGGAGCACTTTGTTGTGGCCATCCCCATAGGGGAAGCGACCACAGGGACCGCAAGGTGGTCGGCAAGTTTTACCAGCATCTGTGAAAAGGTAGCCCAGGGTGGGTTCTGAGGAATGACACTGATGGGGATTCGCGCCCTGAACTGGAGGAGGGGCCACAGAGAGAACTCCTTCTCCCCTATGCAGACATTAGCCACCAGGTTCCCTAGCCTTAAATTGTGCCCTGTGCCAGTGCTTGTATTGCCCTGGTGTTCTAGTGGAGTCCCGGACGAACCAGTGTCCACATCAGTGCCTCCGGTCAAGACCGGAGGCAAGACTGCACATTAGATGTAAGGCAGATCCCTGCTTGCAGGGACCCACCTGTCCCCTTAAGTCCCAGCTGCAGTCTAGGGTCCGGGGAGCCTCGCTAGCTATGTCCCCCTCAGAGCACCGCTGGGAGTATCTAGCCTAGGGCGGGTGACACGGCGCCACGGAGGGGTGATGGAGCAGCCGTGCAGACGTCCAAAGGACTGTCTCGCACTGCTGCTCTTGAAGTAAAATAGAATTAAAAGTTATATAATATAATCATATTAGATCATAAAAATAAGCTTGGGTTGCTTAATAGCAGCCCCACTGTACTAACGGTGATCCAACTCCTGCCAGACACCAACAAAACGGAGTTGCCCTCCGGCTGTGGGCGGGGTATAGAGGGGGAGGACCGAAGCATCCAGTAGTATACTTTGCAGTCATGAGCAAAACGGACGTTCATGTTTAGTTACTTAAAGTAAATATTACTGTTACTTACATTCCTCTTTCTCCAGGTGCTGCAGTTGGTTTAACAGTGATCTGTCTCTGCTCAGGTGCCTGCAAGAAAATTAGAACTTACTAAAGCTAGTTTAGTATATACACAAGTTCTATGAAAAGATCAGTCTGATGCGTTACCTTTGAAGGCTCCTGAGTCTCATCTCTTTGTTCATGGTGTCGCTCTTGTTGCTCACGCAACTCTCTCTCCAGTCGACAAATACGTCCTTCATATTGTGATTTTAAAGCACTCATGCGAACTTCCAGTTCCTCCCTCTGTTGATCAAGGGTAGCATTCCTCTGTTTCAATTCTTCATTATCATTTGTTAGTTGTTCCTTTAATGCTTTTTAAAGAAACAAATGATTAGTGATATGTTTTATTTCATCATACCAACTCAACTGACGATAGTAGTAAATATGGTAATGGAAAAAAAATGTATAGTTGACTATACACAGTATGATACAGTTAAAAAGGGGCATAAGTAAGCTTTTCTGTATTACAATGCATAAAGAAGGGTGTGGAAGCTTTTACAGACATCCTTAGGCTGTGTTAAAGTAATGGAATGGAAAAAATTACTACTTCTTAATCTTGTTTATATCCCTTCCTGGTGATGAAGAGACCCATTCCACTTATATCCTAGATTTAAAAAACCTTCCTGAACCACCTACTAAAACTGTTAAATAAAATGATTTTCAGGTATCAAAAATCTGTTTTTTTGAGTCCTTGGGGGACACTGGAAAACTGGGTATAGTAGTGGGTCAGAGGAGCTCAACACTAAGGGGTATGGGGTCTATTTACTACAGAGAACGGAGAGAAGGAGACTTCTGTCTTACCTGTTAAGTCTTTTTCTTCGACTCCATAGGGGACACAGGGACAACTCCGGGTATAGCCTGGAGAGGAGAGTCTGGGCACCAAACTTATGAAATTTACCCACAAGCCCAGGCTCCTCTCCTCTATACCCCGCTCCGGCACTGGACCTGATCAGAGTTTAGTTTAGTTTGCAAGCCCACGGCAAGAGCGAGGTAGAGAAGGAAGGCCGACATACATACAGAACAATACATGACATGGAAAGTACAGCCGGACCGGTCCCCAAGGAACCATCCCCCGGAAGACAAGTGCGCGAGGGTGGACGCCCTGCATCCCCTAAGGAGTAGAAGAAAAAGACTTAACAGGTAAGACATGTCTCCTTTTCTTCTTCCTCCACTAGGGTGCACAGGGACAACTCTGGGAGGTCCTAAAGCTGTCCCCTATGGGAGGGGACGCTCCTGAGCTGCAGTGAGCACAGGCGACGTCCGAGAGCGCAAAAGTATAAAAGGCGTAAAATCGGATAAAAGGTATGAGCAGACGACCATGTGGCCGGCTTACAGAGCTGTTCTGCAGAAGCCCCACAGCGTGCTGCCCACGAAGTCCCCACTGACCTGGATGTCTCAAAAGCCACCCTATCAAAGTGAGACTAGCTAGATCCGGATGGAAGCAGGGGCCCCGATAGACGTTCCAGCCGCAGTGGAAGATGCAGTGGGGTGTCTATGGACAGGCCCAGAAGATCTGCATACCACACCCTCCAGTGCTAATCCGGAGCCACCAGGATCAGAGTGCCTCCTTCCAGTTTGGACTTGCAAAAGGACCAGAGGAATCATGGAGATCGGAGGGAAGACAAATCAGTGGAAAGGTCCAGGGAACTGCCAGTGCATCTAGCAGGAGAGCTCCCAGATCCCTGGTGCGGGAGCAATATCTCGGAAGATGGTGGTTGTAGCAAAACACCATCATGGTCGAAGTCCGTCGCTGCCTGCCGGACAATCAGCTGGAAGACGTCCGGATGTAACGCTCACTCGCCTGCATGTACGTCTTGACAACTTGGGAAGTCCGCTTCCCAATTTTGAACTCCGGCAATGAAGACTGCAGACAGTGCTGGAAGATGCCACTCCGCCCAGCGAAGAATGCTGAGACTTTTAGCAAAGCTCCTTGACTGCGAGTGCCACCAATGGTAATTTATGTAGGCCACCGCGGTTGCGTTGTCCAACTATCTTCATCGGACGTCCCCAAAGGAGGTGTTGTGTCTGACACAGAGCCCTGTATACAGCACAAAGCTCCAGCATGTTATGGAAGCTGGCTCTATTGATGCTTCCAAGGACCTTCTGAAAGGTTAGCTGACAAGTTACAGCATCCCACCCCCAAGGGCTGGCATCAGTGGCGAGTAGGACCCAGTCCTGGATCCAAAATGGGCGACATTTGTCCAGATGAGAACGCTGGAGCCGCCACAAAAGGTAGAGAATTACCTCCTGGGGAAGGATTAGAGTCTGAGCCCGGAGGTTCAGGAGTGACTTTATCCAACGCCTCAGAAGGAGTCCCTAGAGAGGCCAGGAGTGAATCTGCCCAAAACTGAAACTAACTACCCCAGAATTTGCATGCATGAATGAATGTACACTCGCCACTGACTGAGAAAGTTGCGAATCCTGGTTTGCAATGACAAGATCTTGTCCAGAGGGAGGAAGACTGAGTTCTGGAATCCAACAAGGCTCCCATGATGGAGCATCTACTGGGATGGAGATAGCGTTAACTTCTTCCAGTTGATTACCCAGCCATGTGATTGAAGAAACTGTATCGTCAGATAAATGTGATCCCTGGGCACCAGTGGAGGTTGCGCTCATCCAGGTATGGTAAAATTATGACACCCATGTGTTGCAGATGTGCTGCCATGACCTTCACTGGTCGCTTCCGACCAAAACATGCACGATGCATACGCGATTTGCAAGCAATTGCACGATAACGACGTCGTTATTGTGCAATCGCTTGGCTAAATCGCTAAGTGGACACCCCCCATTAGGAGCTGGTACTTTCTCCATCCACTTTATCTCCAACCAAGGCTTAGTAAATAGGCCCCTATATTTACTAAAGTGCAGGTTTATAGAAGTGGAGATATTGCCTATAGCAACCAGACAGATTCTAGCCATTATCTTCTAGAAGGTGCTAGATACACGTTAAGTAGAATCTGATTGGTTGCTATGGTCAACATCTCCACTTCTAAAAACTCGCACTTTAGTAAATATACCCCTACGACTAAACTGTTTTGAAAATTGGCTCCACCACCTTCTATACCAAGCCTCTTGCCCTCAGTCATTACTAACAAAGCCCAGGAGGAGAGGCAAAGTACAGAAGAAACGCAGACCAACCATTGCGAAAACCAGTTAGTGTGTGAAAATTATATTATATACATATACACACACCCACACCCTTAAAACTCTTCTGAAATTGCATCTCTGGGTGAGAAGGTGTCAAACCTATAGAAGTGTGCAAAAGGTTGAATGGATGACCAAGTGACTGCCCTGCACTACTGTTCAGTGGAGGCACCATGTTGCTCCAACTGAGTGACTATAATGAGCTGTTACATGCTAACCAGCTGCAATGTAAGCAACATGGATTACTTCCCTAATACAGCAAGCAATAATCTGTTTGGAAGCAGGTCATCCTTGCTTTTGGAGTCAAGAAGTACAAAGTCTGTTTTACGGAGAATCTTGGTCCATTTAGCATAAATACAGAGTGCTCTAACCACATCTAGAGTAGAAGGCACAACAGAATAATGTGAAGATCTACTGCTGTAACTACAATCTGTATTTGTGTGGAATTAAAAAAACAAACAAAAAAAAAAAAACACACACCTTTGGTTGAAAGGATGGCCTAGAGCACAAAAACCGCCCTATCCAAGTGAAAGAAAGGAGAACTGCAGAGTAGAGCAGAGTTCTAATATTCTCCATGCTGTGGCTATAGCGAGCAGGAAAACTGTTTTCCAGGTTAAAAACTTATTAAACCTCTGCAAGAGGTTGATATTCTCTTGTAAAATGTTTAGAACAATAGAAAGGTCCCATGGTGCTACAGGAGCAATAAAGTGGGTGGAACATGGAGCACCAGTGTAAAAAACAAAAATAGTCAGGATGACTTAAATTAACACCAGCTTTCTCTGAAAAAAATATAGAAAGGGCAGACTCTTTAAAGATCCAATATGGGGACCACCTTCCAGACCCTGTTGAAGAAATGAGAGAAGTTGTGAAAGGTAAAATTATGTGGGGAAGTGGTTTGATTCCCACCACGTGACATAAGGTTTCCAGATTCTGTGATAGTTCTTAGAGGAAGCAGGTTTTCAAGCTTTCAGCATTGTCTGAACCACAGAATCAGAATAGCTCTTTCCCTTATGTAGGGAGGTCTCAAGAGAAACACTCTTTAAAGCAAGACGTAATGCACGATTCAGTACAGATCCAGGGGAAAGAAGATCCGGCCTTCGAGGAAGACGCCATGGGGCATTATTAAACATTCATAGTATGTCAGAATGCTAGGTTCTGCAAGCCCAATCTGGTGCCGCTAGAATTTCCTGAGAGCCCTCTCCCACCTGACAGGCTCTAGGACCCTCGGAAATATTGCTAGGGGGAAAGGCTCTCAAACAGTAGAATGGTTTAGCCTGGAC
This sequence comes from Taudactylus pleione, assembly GCA_031769625.1. Lineage (NCBI taxonomy): Eukaryota > Metazoa > Chordata > Amphibia > Anura > Myobatrachidae > Taudactylus > Taudactylus pleione. The sequence continues at coordinate 7,166,317 of JAUIMM010000601.1, forward strand.
ACAATCACATCCATAACCGGCAGACCTCACTTGTCCACCAGCATCTGAAAACATCTGGGTGGAGAGAACACTCCACTGGATGAACATCTTGTCTGCTCAGGTAGTTTTTGCCTCCCAGTTTTCCACACCGCGACTGAATACTGCTGACAGAGAGGGAATGTGACAATCTGACCATTTCATTACACAAGCAGTTTCTCGCACAGCCTGAGAGCTTTGGGTTCCTCCCCGATTATTACAATAGGCTATGGCAGCAGCATTGACTGACAATCTTCACAGGATGACCCTGGAGAATTGCTTGAGCACAAGTTAGAGCTCTGTTATACTGCCCTGAATTCCAAGACAATGACAAACATATGCTTCCTGAATGGTCCAGAGACCCTGAAGTGCTCTCAACACCCAGAGACTGTGGTGACCAGAACCCAGGCCCAGATGAAGAACGGTCTCTCTGCATTCATGTTACTTTAACTACCACATTAGGGAGTGGCAGGTTACCAGAGACAACACAATACGTCTGGTGTACATTTTGAGCTGGACAGGTGCTCAGCGGAGCCAGGTCGCATGAATCTAGCACTGCAAGAGGGTCTATATGGAGTGACTGAAGCAACAGCAAGACAGGACACATTTGTAGATATCTTTTAAAGTTTAATGACGCCATGTATTCTCCCTGACTGCAATCACAGTATTCAGAGAATACATTTTGAATCTCTGTCTTGAGGTAAAAAATTAGAATTATGGTATTAGGACTAGAAAAATGTTTTAGTAGAAGCCAGTTCCCCTTCCTTCTGGTGGAACTGGAATAATGACTCCTTCTGAAAGAAGATCCTGTATGGCTGCTTTTAAGGCCAAATTCTTTTGGAGGGTCAAATGGGAAGGCTGTGGTAAAGAAAGGGCAAGGAGACATTTTCAAGAGATCTATTTTGCAACCTCTTGAAATAATGCCCCTGATCTACATATCCAAGGTGGTGAGTGATCACTTTCTTCCAGAAAAGGAAAAGGTGAGCTCCCATCCCAAGAGCCCATGGGATGGAGGAATACCTGTAATGCAGATGGTTTCTCGTAGGACTTTGTAGATGGACAAAAGGGGCGTCCATGGCTGTCTTCCTCTGGAAGGACAGCCGCGAATAGCAGATGTCTGTCCTCGGGCAGAATGTCTTTTTTTATCCATGAAATTGAACCGGTCGGTCCTTTACATTTAGGTGCTGTGGAAGGGAGTAATGAACGCTTTCCATCGGTTGCAACTGATATAACCTTATTTAATTTGGCACCAAAGAGAACCTTTCCCCAAAAGGCAGGACCTCCAATGATCTTACTGAATCCAAATCTGCCTGCCAGGCACACATTTACATGGCAGGTCTAGCCGCAATAGCTGATAAAAGTCCTGAGATAGCATCTCAGCCAATTTTTCGAGCGCTTTATTAACCCAAGCGGAAATGAATATGGGTCAAAGGAAAGCACCTGCCAAAATAAAAAAAAAAAGGATGAGAGTGGATTCCATTATTCTATCTGAATTATCTCAAAGGGTTGCAGCATCAGGAAATTGAATGGTTTCTTGGATAAGCATGAAATAGAGTACACACTAGGAAGATTCTCCCATTTCACCTAGTCTGCCTTAGCTAAAGGATGTTTGAATTCGTTTATGCAAATGCAACCATGCATCAGTTAAATGGTCTTCCAACTGAGACAAAGATGGAAAGGAAACGGATTATTTAAGAGAGAGAGAGAAAACAAAGCTGTATCAGAAGCATCAGGCTCACCTGAATTTTGAATATTTAAAACTTGTTTAACTGCTGAAACTAAAGCTTCAACTTGAACATTGCCTTGATCCTCATCTAAATAGTTGAGTGTTCAAAATCAAATGTGTCCTGAAATTGTTTTTCTAAGGAAGAATTATCAAATGCTGAATCCTCCAAAAACAAACTCTGGGAAGGTGTTGTTTAAGATCTAAAAATAGATTGAAACATTTTTGCAGGGATGCAGAAAGCTGAACTTCCTCCCTGATTATTGCAATAAGCTATGGCAGTAGCATTGACCGACAATCTTCACAGGATGACCCTGGAGAATTGCTTGAGCACAGGTTAGAGCTCTGTATACTGCCCTGAGTTCCAAGACATTAACAAACATATGCTTCCTGAATGGTCCAGAGACCCTGAAATGAAGCCTGAAGGACAACTGCTCTCAACACCCAGAGACTGGCATCTGTGGTGACCAGAACCCAGGCCCAGATTAAGAACGGTCTCTCTGGGTTCATGTTAGTTTAACTACCACAATAGGGAGTGGCAGGTTACCAGAGACAACCCAATGAGTCTGGTGTACATTTTGAGCTGGACAGGAGCTCAGTGGAACCAGGTCACATGGATCTAGCACAGCAAGGGGGTCTATATGGAGTGATTGAAGCAACAGCAAGAAAGGACACATCTGTAGATATCTTTTAAAGTTTAATGATGCCATGTATTCTCCCTGACTGCAATCACAGAGTTCAGAGAATCCATTTTGAATCTCTGTCTTGACGTCCAAATTTAGAATGGGGTGGTAAAGGGCTAAACCTTGAGGAGAAAAAGTAGAGGGAACATGAGAATGTACAAAAGGAGGGGAGACACCTTAAGCTGCACTAGAAGGCCTAGTACATGGCTCTTTAGCAGCCGCTAGTTGCTTAGAAAGCTCCACCATAGCAGAAGCTAAGTTACTGTCCCAACAGTAGTCAACACTTCCCTAGAAGCTCCCCCACGCGGACACAAACGCTGGCCCTCCGCCTCACAGTGCAAACAGCATTATGGTCAGTCCTGGGCTGGGATAATTTAGCCTGACATTTAGAACAGGCAAAAAAATAAATAAATCACAGCCCCCCCCCATTTTCTGGTAGGTTCTTGGACAGCATAAACTTTGTAGTCAGACAATAGGGATAGTGTAATTATAACAGTAATTATAGCAGTTATAAAACACTATGAAAAAAATCTGATGAAACGTTAATGCACTAAACAAAGGGGTTAACAGGTAAACTATACAACCCAACAAGGTGTACAGTAATATAAATCCAACCTTCAATGATAAAACATAACTATGTTCTAGTAGGATAATCAAAGAATCCCATTAAAAAAAAAAAAACGGAAGCCATTAAACTTAACAGCAGGGTTCACCGTTTCACAGAGCAGGCACACAGCTTCTTCTCTCACAGGCATCTGAGACAAAAGGCGGGGTGATCTTGGCGGGCTTTCTGAGTACAGAGAGCACACCAAGAAGGAGGATGATTGAAAGGGATTAACTTCTCCACCTCTTGGTGAGAGGATGGGCACACGCCATCTTAATGTATCCCGCAGCCTCAACATCAAAGACTGGAAGCATCTTACACCTCACTATAACGTCTCCGGTGCACAGTCGGGTCACTGCATTGTCAGCCAGCACGGTGGCCAGAGTCCTCCCGGAGACTTGCTTCAATGTCAGACCTGGTAGTATGCAACTATTTTTTTCCAGCTGGGGCAGACTGGGAACCCAAAGATTCTGTCAGGCTTAGTCTTATAGGTGCCCTGTTCCCCTGAAAACTTGGCAAAAACTGAGGCCTAGAAGCTTGTGGGGTATAATAGGGGGGAGGAGTCAATCTTCAGAACAACTGAGGCTTAAAGTGTCAAGCTCCTCGGACCCACTCCTACACCCAAGTGCCCCCCCTCCCCACTTTCATCTTTCATACACATTGATACTTTCATTCCCATTAAATTATGTGAGTGGTTCCAAAACTGGGTGCCTCAGGGTATTTGCAAAGGAGCCTCTGGTTGTGGTCCAGAAACAAATCAAAATTTCAAAATATTTATGCTCAAGGTGATAAAAAAAAAACAGTTTTGGTGGCCGCCAATCATAAAATATATGGACAACCAGAGCACAACGCTGTCCACCACCACATAACTAACCCCAAGAATAACAGGTAAACACAATTGGCTTAATTGAATAATGTTACATTTAAGACATTTTTAAGCTAGGGGTAGCGTGGAAACAATGCTGATAGTGTAGGACGCCGTAATTCAAGAAAGTTTGGGAACCACTGGATTATGTTGTGTAAAATACTAAACTCAGTAACACCCAAGCACAAAAGGCCTTAACTAAATTGATCCAGGCAAGTCTTCAACACTCCAGTGTTGGAAAACTGCTTGGTTAAGCAGTTGATTGTCTGGGTCAATAGAAACAGAATTTGATGCCATATAAGAACCACGAGACCCATCTAGTCTGCTCCATTTTTAAACATAGTTACCTCAACCCTTATTGATTATTACTTCTTCTGAAGGATATCCTTAGGTCTATCCCATGCATGTTTAAATTGCTCTACTGTCTTAGCCTCTACCACCTATTATGGGTGGCTATTCCACTTGTCCACTACTCTGAAGTAATTTTTCCTCAAATTTTCCCTGAACCTACCTCCCTCCGGTTTCAGAACATGTCCTCTTGTACTAATACTTCTTTCTTTGAAGAATGTCTCCTTCCTTTACCTTGTTAAAACCCTTTATATATTTGAACGTTTCTATCATGTCCCCCCTTTCCCCTCTCTGCTACAAACTATACATATTAAGATCTTTTAGTCTTTCCTGGTACATTTTGTGGTGTAGAACTTGCACCATTTTAGTTGCCCTTCTTTGTACAGTTTTTAATATATTAATATCCTTCTGGAGATATGGCCTCCAGAACTGAACACAGTATTCGAGATGAGGACGTACCAATGACCTATACAGTGGTATTATGACTTACTTCTTTCTACTACTGATTCCTCTTCCTATGCAACCAAGCATCTGACTTGCCTTCCTCATTGCTTTACAATGTTTGCTTGCCTTTAAGTCACCTGAAATAGTGACTCCTAGATCCCTTTCCTCTTCAGTAGTTTTCAGTATAGTGCCATTAATACTATATTTAGCCTTTGGATTTTTGAGACCCAAGTGCATGATCTTTCATTTCTTGTCATTAAACTGTAGTTGCCACCTTCTTGACCATTCCTCTAATCTACCTGGATCATCAATCATTTGTTTTACCCCTCCTGGTGTGTCTACCCTGTTGCATACCTTTGCGTCATCTGCAAAAAGGCAGTTTCCCTTCAATACCATTTGCAATGTCACAAATAAAGATATTAAAAAGCACTGGTCCAAGTACAGATCCCTGAGGTACTCCACTGGTAACATTTCCCTCTTGAGACTGCACTCAGTTTACTACAACTCTGTTACCTATCCTGCAGCCATGATCTTATCCATTCAACTCTCTTTGTATCCAATCCCATGCTTTCCAGTTTATTTAACAGTCTGCAATGTGGAACAGTTTCAAAAGCCTTACAGTTTACTCATGTTGTGCCATGTGCTTTTAGTTCACTTATTATATTTTTAGATTGCAAAGACACTCACTCAATGGACTAAGTGATGGAAATACTTCTTATTTTTAATAAAGTGGTATAAGTGGTGTTGTAATAGAAACAGAAAATAATTTATAGCAAAATGAAAAGACCCTGGTGTAATGGTGCATACACACGGTCAGATTTTTCCTTCAGATCTGAACGATAACGATTTAAAAATCGTTCAGTCGTTCATATCTGAAGGAAAATCTGACATATCTGACATGCCTGGACGATGAACGATGCGCTTTCCCGTTTGTCAGATAACGATATCTGACATCTGATGTGTTTGCAGTCTGACTTGGACGATTCCATTCATTTTAATGCAGTCAAAAATCGTTCAATCGTTCAAAACGTTCATCTGACAAATCTGACCGTGTATGCGCTCCATTAGGATCATTTATGTAATACTGGCAACTGGTATTTTAGCAATTTTGCAATTAACCACCATTAGGTAGTGTGCTCATTTGTAGCGTGACTTAGACCCCATTTCCACCAAAATCCTGGGTCGAACCCGGGATTTTGAACACTGGTCTAAACTGGGTCAGAACCGGCTTCAGACACTGTTTCCACTGCACTTCGACCCGGGTAACTCCCGGGTCAGCCCCGTTTCCACTGAACCCGGCTCAGCCCTATAAAACCCAAGAGATGTAATTAAAAATTGACTTTTTTGAGGCACACAAAGATGAGGTCACAAAAAGGCCTCAGAAGCTCCAATCGCAGTCTAGAAAGGTTACCCGGGCTGCCTAACAGGTAGGGCTAGTTTCCACTGCCATGTAAGCCAGGTCCTACCCATGTTCAACACTGGTCGAGACCTGGGTAGGATTCCCGGGACAATTGACCCAGGTTATTTTTTTGGAAGCAGTTTCCACTGCAGCCTGACCCAGGTAGACCCGGCAATAATCTGGGTATTTTAGGCAGTGAAAAAGGGGTATAACAGAACACAATCAGTGATGCATAGACAAAAGGATCTGAACCTTACCAGTAAGCTGAGCAAGTCTCTGCTTAGCTGCAAATAGAGTTTTCTTTGTTTTTTCCTCCTTTTCATTTATTTGCTGGCGCATCTGTTCCTCTTGTGCAATCCTGTCCTGAAGGTCTTTTTGAACTTTGGATAATTCAGACTGATTTTGTGAAATTTGTTCCTGTTGAGCTTTAACTTCATTTTCTTTTTCGTCTACAGCCTTAAAGAAATATTACAGTATAGGTTGAATATGTGCTTACAGTGCAACATTATACCGATACAAGTGTAGTAATACTATAAAACAAAAACCTCTTAAATAAAAGACCACTTTGCCTAAACAAGTAGCAAGCATAATGCACCCATGACCATGGGTGACCATCATGTAGATTTAGCGTTTCAAGGATAAGGCCACTCTGCAACAAGTTCTTGGAGTGAGGGGGAAGGCACAGTATTTTAACCTAGAGCACAAAATTGCAAAAACAAAAGCCCACTAACTGTACATTAGTTTTTTGACCAATTGCGGAGAATTTCCCACTGGAAGTCCCGCGAGTGGAAGCAGGCGTACTGGATGGTTTCGAAAGTAGAGACCATCGTACCCAACAGTTTCATGCACAGCCAGATGGACGGACGAGGCACAGACAGCACATTTGTGAACAAATTCTGGAGGGCCCAGGCTTTGGACTCTGGCAGGAAGACTCGGAGAGACTTATCAAAGATCACTCCCAGGACATCAGGCACTGACATGGGGTCAGGTGAGACTTTTCGAAGTTCAGGATCCAGCCGTGATCCTGAAGCACCTGCACCGTGCGGTCTAGATGGATCTGTAACTGGGAAGCAGACTCTGCTTTTACTAGCAGATTGTCCAAATCGAGAACAACTGATAGCAAGCCTGCTGCATGAGGACAGGATATCGCCATCATGATCTTTATGAAGACGCACGGGGCGGTAGCCAAATCAAATGGCAGGTCCTGGAACTGACAGTGTGCCGGGTCGACAGTGAACTTGAGGAGAGTGTGATGAGCTGCCCAAATAGGAATGTGGGAGGTACGTTTCGAGTGAGGCCAAAAATTTGTTGCCCAACATTCCCCGGATCACCGAACGGAGCGGTTCCATGCGAAAACAGTCTACCCCCAGTCTGGTGTTCAAAGCTCATAGATTCAAGATTGGGCGATAGGTGCCGTTGGGCTTCCGAACAAGGAACAGGTTGGGATAGAATCCTCATTTCCTTTCCGACTTTGGAACAATGACGCCTTCTGAAAGTAGAGAACCTATAGCCTGGTCCAAGGCCACCCTCTTCTCAGTGACCCGGGGAAGAGCAGATGCAAAAAAAGAGTCACGACGGCAAACCCCTGAGGTCGACTGGGTGGGCAGAGACCAATTAGGCTTCTCAGGAGCCTTGGCTCCCGAGCACCTGTAGGCATCAGAAAACTTGCCCTGAGAAGCAGAACCCCTACTGGGGAAATAACGTCCCTGGGCAGACTGATCTCTAGTAGATGCTCCCCCTCGAAAGGAAGAGCGAAAAAAGCATGAAACCGTGGTCCCCACTGTTTTTGAGCCACTACTGGCAGGAAAGTGCTTTTCCCCCGGTGATCTGGGCAATAATGGTGTCCAACTCAGAGCCAAACAGAAGACCCCTCCGCCAAAGGGAAGAGCTTCCAAAAAACGCTTTGATTCAGCGTCAGCCTCCCAGAGGCAGAGCGCCCTCCGAGCCGATACGACCGTAGCCAAAATCATTGAGGCCACCTGAGCGCCCTCCTAGGTGGCCTCACACTCATTCTGCCGCCCCGCGAAGCTGTTCTGCCAAATCCAGTAAAGCATCTCTGGACAAGTCACCATGAAGTCCAGTTACCGGTTTGTTGGCTCATGTCTCCATGGCCCAAGGGACCCACACTGAGGCCAGCAAAGAGCGAATAACAACCCCGGAGCCAATAAAAATTAACTTAAGGCAACCATTGAAAATTTCTTATCCAGCGGATCCTTGAAGGACGCCGAACCCTGAACTGGAAACGCAATGTGCGTAGCCAAACGCAGCACCGCCGCATCAACCTTGGGAGGTTGCTCCCACTTGGTGACATGGTCTGGCGGAAGCATCTAAAGGGATGAAAACTTGCGTACAGAGGCCCTGATTCATTCAGAGCCGGACGCTCTTTACAGAGCGCTCGCTCTGAATCAGGGCTGGGCATTTTGTTTTTCAGAACGGCCCCCTGGCCGCTCGCATAGCTGTGGGTGACCACCCACAGCTATAGCGAGCGGCCATGATGATAGTGGCGATGGTCAAGACCATCGCGACCATCGGGCTTGCGACAAGACCCTTGTGGTAGGGTCTCATTGCCGCAAGCCCCAGAGAGCTTTCGGCTCTAACAGAGCCGAAAGCTCTCCCACAGACATCACATTATTATTATTATTATTATTATCCTTTATTTATATGGCGCCACAAGTGTTCCGCAGCGCCTTACATAGTACATAAAACATAGAACTAATAGGTGAACAAGAAACAAGTAACATACAGTACAGGACAAGGACACAACTTATATACATTGCTGAAATAGTGATTAAAGCACTCACAATAAGCTGCCGGGAATTGGCGGTCCCGTGTTAGGTGCCCTAATGGGGAGTAGAGAGTAGAAGAAAATGTAAAGAGAAGCACATGAAGGAAGAGGTCCCTGCTCATGAGAGCTTACATTCTAAGGGGAGGGGCAGACAGACAGGCATGATACAGAAGGGGAAGATGGGAAGGAAAGAGCATGAGGTGGGTTAGGATGAGTGCTGGAAGGCCTTGATGAAGTAGTGGGTCTTGAGAGCCCGTTTGAAGATTTGTAGAGAGGTGGAGAGTCTGATGGGGAGAGGGAGAGCATTCCAAAGGTAGGGAGCAGCACGGGCAAAATCTCGGATGCGGGAGTGGGAGGAAGTAATCAGTTGGCAAGAGAGGCGGCATGCATTAGTTGAGCGAAGTGGGCGGGCGGGAGTGTGAAGGGAGAGAAGGTCTGAAATGTATGCGGGAGAGGATTTGGTGAGGGCTTTGTAGGCGAATGTAAGAACCTTGAATTGGCATCTGAAGGGGAAGGGGAGCCAGTGTAGGGCTTGAAGGAGAGGGGAAGCAGATGTAGAACGTCTGGAGAGGAAGATGAGCCGAGCAGCAGCATTAAGAACCGATTGTAGTGGAGAGAGGTGAGAGACTGGGAGGCCAGCTAGGAGAAGGTTACAGTAGTCCAATCTGGATATGACCAGTGAGTGGATGAGGGTTTTAGTGGCATCCTGGGTGAGGAAGGGTCTAATCCTGGAGATATTTTTTAGGTGAAAACGGCAGGACTGCGAGAGGTGTTGAATGTGCGGTTTAAACGAGAGGGAGGAGTCTAGGATAACTCCAAGACAGCGCACTTTGGGGCTAGAGGAGATAGTTGTGCCATCAATAGATAATGAAATTGTGGAAAGTGATGTAGTGGAAGAGGGTGGGAAGATGATCAGCTCAGTCTTAGACATGTTAAGTTTAAGAAAGCGCTGGGACATCCACAAAGAGACAGCAGAGAGACATTTGGAGATACGGTTAAGGAGCTCAGGGGTGAGCTCAGGGGTGGAAAGGTAAATTTGAGTATCATCTGCATAGAGATGATATTGGAGGTCAAAGGAGTTAATGAGTTCACCCAAAGAGGATGTATATAGGGAGAAAAGGAGAGGTCCAAGAACAGAACCTTGGGGAACTCCTACCTTTAGTGGAAGTGGAGGGGAAGAGGAGTCATGAGAGGACACAGTGAAGGAACGATCAGAGAGGTAGGAGGAAAGCCAGGAGAGGGCAGTGTCACGTAGACCGAGAGAGTAAAGGATTTGCAGGAGGAGAGGGTGGTCTACAGTGTCAAATGCAGCAGAGAGGTCAAGGAGAATGAGCAGAGAGTAGTGGCCCTTGGATTTGGCAGCAAGGAGGTCGTTGCTGACTTTCGTGAGGGCAGTTTCAGTGGAGTGGAGAGATCGGAAGCCAGATTGAAATGAGTCAAGGAGGGAGTGGGAAGAAAGAAAGGTGGTAAGGCGGTTGTAGACAATACGCTCAAGGAGTTTGGAAGCAAAAGGGAGAAGAGAGATGGGTCGATAGTTGGAAAGTATGTTAGGATCAAGGGTAGGTTTTTTAAGAATGGGGGAGACAAGAGCATGTTTGAATGCAGAAGGGACAGTGCCAGATGATAGGGAGAGATTAAGGAGGTGAGCCAGATGGGAACAGGCAGAAGGAGACAGGTGGGAGAGGAGACGGGAAGGGATAGGGTCAAGAGTGGAGGTGGAAGGGGGGGAGGAAGGGGGGGGGGGGAGGACCGGATGAGGGCCATGACTTCCTCTCCAGGGAAGTCCTCCGTCTGGGCAGCCACGCCCCCAGCCCGCCCACCAAAGGCGGCGTGCTGTCACTAAACATCGACAGCACGCACCCTTTGGTACGAGACCCGGACCGACGGAGTGCCCGTCGCTACCCGGCTCAGTCGTGCGCATGCGCACTGGCCTACCATCGACCCCGATTGCGAGCGCACAGCGCTTGCGACCGGGTCTGAATCAGGCCCAGAGATCCGGGGCCTTCCACGAGATGTGAAAACTCAGAGGAAGCAGGGAGCGTAACCATCCTTTTGCGCCTACGCTTGAAAGCACAGACCGTATGCGCTTGGGTATCCAAGTTCGGGCAATCCAGGGACTTCCGCACCGCTGTAATGAGGTCTTCCACACCTTGACCCAAAGAGGGTTCCAGATCCACCCCCTCGGGGATAAACTCCTCCTACGTGAGTTCACCCTGCTCTTCGGTGCAATCCGAAACTTCTAACGGTCCCCTGGAAGAAAACGCTTATATGCCGTGCGCAGCTTAGGATCCTCAAAGAACCGTTCCATATAAGAGGAAACTCTCTCAAATCTGCCGCTGTGCACTCCATGGTACGAAGCCAGGATGGGTCAGGTCCTGATTGGGGAACCACCCAGTCTGCTATTGGCAACCCAGTACCTTGAACGGCAGAAACAGCCGTGGAAGCTGCACAAGCCTTTTCTTCCTGCTGAAGCGCCATAAACTGCACAAAGTCAGCGAGCGCCACCTGATGCCTGCGCTCTACTAGGCCCCAATCTACAGTCAGCGCACAGTGCCCAAAAGTCCAACTGTTCACACAGTAACTTGACCTGAAACTGGGCACAAGTAAAATACAACCCATAGTGGTGGACTTAGCCCTGACAGACATTGTTTTGTCTGTCATAGTTGCATGCGGTCTCACGCATAAAAAAATAAATGACCTCGACGCCGGTAATCAGTAAAAGCAGAGGTCACTGGGAACTGCACAAATCCCACACAAAACAGGCAATTCGAAAATACAAATACTTAGCCTTCCTTGGAGAGGCTAACTGCAGCAGAAGAGCTGGTGGACCCCTTGTGCCTGCACTCTTCTCTCGCAGAGGTGGCTGCTTCAGGGATGCAACGTCCTACGCGGCCAAACAATCTGTACTATCGGCTGCTGTGTAGCAGGGGGGAGACCAGCACTCATAGGCTCCGCCTCCACCCCCCCCCCGCCCTTTGCCTGGCGTGAATAGCCGCTGTTTGCCAAGTGTTACTGCCCCTTCTGGGGAAAACACTTGGTATGCCCTGTAGATGGGCAGCCTGCGTTCGGTGTGTTCTCCATAGGAGACGCTCCTTAGAAAACCCAGCAAGACAGCGCCGCCATCTGGGCCAGCGCTGACGCCCTGCACCCTCTACCAGGGTGCGGCATACCTCCCAACATTTGAGGAGGTCCACTCGGGACATCCGCGCGCCGAAGGCGAGCGCGTTCCCGAAAAGGGGCTTGACCTACACGAAAGGGGGCATGGCCTAGCGGCACGACCCGTTTTACATCAGTAAGGGGCGTACCCAGCATCTCCGGGATGCTGGGCTGGGGCTGCCCCTGGGCTTCCCCCCTGTACTGTGAATAGATGTTGTGCACAGGCATCTATTCTCGCTCTGCATACACCCTGCTCTGCTATGTAGAGCACCGGTGTATGCTTCCCCCAAATTCCCCCCCCACCGCAGGACACTGTGGCCCGGGGGACAGTCCCAAAAAAGTTGGGAGGTATGGGTGTGCACTTACCCCGGGCCCAGACCGTCTCTAATGAGACCGGAGTGCTATGGAAGGGGGTGCTGCCGGTCAGCGCACCCCTCCCCCGCCGCAGCTTCAAACGCGGTCACGCAGCCGATGCACTTACACTGGAAGCAACGCACAGTACCTGAATAAGACAATAAAATATTACAAATAAACACAAAAATAATCCCTAGCCACTGCAGCCCTTCCAAATTGTGCCCAACTCCACGAACAATTAAACTACACTGACATCATGGGTTGCAGAGGGGAGGAGCCTAGTTATAACGCTACAAGTTTAGCTGGTTAAGTGCCAGCTCCTGCATTCCCAGCTACAACCCCTATGGTTTAATGTTTCCCAGCATTGAGGAAAGAGGTAAAAAAAAAAAAAAAAAAGGACATTCACTGACACTAGGACAGGCCTTCTGTTGTGGTGCACGAACATGCTCAACTTGGCAAACATTCCACAGTGCTGATATGAATGGCTAAATATTCTATGTTCCTTGCCAAATTTTTGGAGTTTGGCAGGAGTACCCAGGGGAAACCCACGCAAGTACGGGAAGAATATACAAACTCCACACAGTTAGGGCCATGATGGGAGGAGAACCCAGGAGAAATGTAGGAGAGTTTTACCTACCAGATTCACCTTCAGAAAAATATAGGAGCACTGACCACAAATATTATTTGCGGTTTATTGAATGGTGTGGGTACACACATAATAAAAAAAACCCACATGCATTGACATATGCCTGTAAAAACCACAACACAAAATACATTTGAAAATTAAAAATTGGTAATACTGAATAGAAGTTGTATTTTAATTTATGTGTTGTTTTTTTTACAGGCATATGTCAATGCATGTGGGGTTTTTTATTATGTGTACCAACACTATTCAAAAAACAGATTATTATTTGTGGTCAGCGCTCCAATATTTTTTCTTTTTCTTGATCAGTCTATCTGTTGGTGGGGCTTAGCAACTCTCAGTAGGTAGCTGCAGTCCACATTAATATCTAAGGGTATTTTAATATATATTTATTTGAAGCTTTTGGTCATATTTAGCGCCGTAAGTTTGTGTTTTGTTTTTTTGATTGGTTATCTAACCTTCAGAAGCATGAGGTCTCAAAGATCAGCAAGATGAATCGGCTCTGCCCTAGACATGCCTTTTTACAATCCTTACAGTTGTTCTGCTAAGTCAACTTCATTGCTCAAACAGCTGCATAGGTGGTCTAACCTTAACACCATGTTTGCATGAGATAGCGGTCCTCTTTGATATCAACAAAACTAGAGGATCACTTCTAGAAAAGATTACCAATAATATACGTATAAAGGGCTCCAAAACAACATGAGATTCAGACAACTACTGGAATTCCATTCTTCGATACCAACAACTCATTAACACTAGCGGAGGATTAAAACAAACTGTATGAAAGAACCACTTTATAAAAAGGAAAGCACAAGGATTAAAAACTTTCATCTTGGAGGTCCTAAACATTCCTCTGTTGTGGAACCTTTCCTAAAATATTCACCAAGAACCTAATTTACAGACAAGGAGAAAACGTGTTCCACTGACTGCTAGAGATCAGTCCAATTGTAGGGGGGGTTTCACAAGTTATCAATTTACCTTTTGCATGGTTTCCAATTGGCTTTCTAGTGTGGTTATCTTTGCTTCAGCCTGTGTTCGAGAATCTCTTAACTCTTGCACTTCTTTCTGAGATGCTCGCTCTTCTAACTGTGCTGCCTGGGCTGCGGAGGTCTCAGCAACCAGCTGGAAGCAAAAGTCAAAAATTATAAAGTTTTTCTTAACAAATAAATATTGCAAAGCAAAAACTAGTGTTTTAGATGCTAGAAACTTAGACCACCCATAAAGGAACAAAGCTAATTTAGAAAATTGAGTTTTTATAACAGCCACACACCATATTCCATCCTCTTCATAAAAACTTTTATTGCAAAAAAATAAAAATAAAAAATGAAGTCACCAAAGTCATAAACATAGGGTGGATAAAACCCACAAATACAAGGTAGTGTCTAGATCATTACAATATACAGAAGGAAATATAACAATTACTGCAACATATATAGTAAAGGTCCCAACTCTTAGGGCAAACAGTAATTACTGTAGTAAATAGGAGAATAATAAAGAGACTTGGCACAAGGTGAGGAGAAGAGGGGAAGGAGGAGAGAGGGGGACCACCCGAGAAGGAATCAGGTCAAGTATTGTGACTGATAGGTGGATCATCAACCACCATGGAGTAGGTCAAAGTAGAAGGAAGACTTTTTAAACAGGAGCAAAGTTTCCCAAATGGCGCTGAACTCTCTAAATTTAGTAGCTCCAGACAACATAAGGTCATCCATGGTCCTATAAAATTTTAGTCTAGAGAACCATTCTGCTATGGTGGGAGGAGCCATAGAGTGGCTGCACTATTTAATGTTTTTAAAGTTACTTCTTGTAGGGTGACAGGGCCAGTAATCTTGTTCTGGAGCCAGAAGGTAGGTTCCGAGCTAACCTCCTGCCCCACAATCTCTTTAGATAGAGAGATCACCGAACGCTAATAGCGTATGACAGTGGTCTGAAAGATCTTGTGCCATTATTTTGGATCTAGTCGAATACCAAGATCTCTCTCCCAGTCGGATGTGAAGCGAGGTAAGGTGGAGAAAGCCTCTTCTATAAGTAGTTTGTAGCCTGTGGAGATAAAGTGCTGGGGAATTGGCAAAGATTCAAAAAAAGGGTAGAAGGCCTGCCATAATCAATTTACTTGTTAGTCAAGGTGCGTACACAGATTTTTGAACGATTTAACTATAACGACGTAGTTATTGTTAAATAGTTTATAAAATCGTTCATCTTTTTAAGGTGAACGATGAACTATAATCGTTCATGCGCATTCACGTTTGGACAGTCAGAATGGACGATGAACTACAAACTATTTTCGTTCAGAAAATCGTTCATGTTGTACAGAATGAACTATGAACGATGTACATTCAATGTATGCATGATTAAAAAATCGATCGGCGTTCATGAAATTCGTTGATTAATTTAGTAACCAACGATTTTTATAAACTATTTTCGTTCACTTTTTCAAGGGAAAATCTGAACGAATATCGTTCACCAAAATCGTTGGTTACTAACATCGTTGTGTGTGTATGCAGCTTCAGTGTTTAATGGTGAGGTACCTCCAGATCTCGGAGGCAGGCATATCACAAGTCACTTGAAGATGGCTAAAAAGAGGACATGCCAGAAGGTTACCAGCTGGTCGACTCATTCAACCCCAGCTTGCACCTGGAGGCGAAGGGAACAGTCCGGGAGGAAAGTCAGGATTGTAATAGAGAGGAGTCATAAGAGGGATTGATGAAGAGATACAGGTTATATTCCGTAAAGATCTACAGAGAGCCATAGTCGGGGCCACAGTGGGATGAGCCATAAGAAGGGAGGGTAGGTAGCAATTCCGCCAGACTGAGGCATACAGGGAGCCCTTTATTTTTGATAGCTATCCACTGTCTGACTCTGGCCTGGACTACTCCAATACCTTACTAAGACACCACTTTGTGGTAAGTGAAGTAGGGCAGCTGAAAACCACCTAAAATGTTTGCGTTGGAAGAGCACATCACGACAGAAACGTGGTCATCGCGCAAACCCAAACAAAGTCCCTTACCAGACCATGGATAGTGAGAAGCCAGATCCTAGGCTTGTGTATCTGGAACAAGTACAGTATTCTAGGTAATATGTTCATTTCAATTAGATTTGCTATACCCAACCACGAGAACATGCCCTGGAGCTCACAAAGTCCTTTTTTAATGGAGGGGGAAGGAAGCTGTCTGTGTATAAATGGGACAGATTCCAGTTTAGCAATGTCCCCAATATTTAATGCTTGAAAAGTACCAAGAGAAACAAAAATACCACAGACCTTCTACTACCAAGGGGAACCGTAAAGTTAACTGCTATATATTTGGAGTAATTTATTTTAAAATTTGAGAGGGAACCAAATTCACAGAATTCATGTACTGGATTGGGTATAGACACAAACGGTTTAGTCATGAGGTCAACCGCAAATAAAGCCAGCTTGTATTCACAGCCACCCGCAGTTAGCCCAGATATCTCAGGGTTCATACGGATTGCCCGGGTCTAAAGTCTCCATGCATAATACAGATGAGTGGGGCACATGGGTCAGCCCTGCTGAATGCCACTGGAAATAAGCACTGGGTGCCGACAGTGAACCGCTGATCCTTATGCAGGCTGTAGGCATAGCATATAGTGGCATAATTCTATGTAAGGAGGTCAAATCTATCAAAAGCCTTCTCTGTGTCAGTTGATATCAAGAGGGCTGGGGATTGCTCTGCCAGAGCAATACGCATCAAATTAATTACTTTGGTGGTGTTGTCTTGTGCCTCATGGCACGGGACAAAACCAACCTGGACACAGTGTATTAACGCAGGATGGAGAGTCTTAAGCCTGTTCACAATGTGTTTGATAAATAATTTGATATCTGTATTAGGGAGCGACATCGGCCTGTAGCTGGAATAGAACTTCTACTTTTGGGTGTTTGAAGCAAGCAAAACAGACAATAAAGCAACTCCCTCATTAACTTATTCTTTTAAATCAAAAAGGTCACAGTGAGACTGGTACATACACCGACTTGCCTTGTTTGTTGCAAATAAAAATACTGTTAACGCTCTAAGGAAACCGGCTAATTCAGCAACAGAAAAGCATTGTACATTAACACTTTGGGTAATTGATTTCTGCACTTTAAAAAATAAATTTTAGGTGGTACTTACCATTGAATCCTTTTCTCTGATTCATGCTGGGGGACACTAGACCATGGGGTTCTAGATGGGACTGCAAGGAGCTGGCACTTAACTAAACCTGTAGCTATAACCCTAAGATCCTCCCTGCCGCAACCCCATCACGGCAGTACAACTTCAAAAGTGCCTGGTAAGGAGAAGCAGTAACCCAGTGAAGCTGTTATAATCAAAAGAAAAACAGAACCGCAGGGACCAACTGCTCAAAACACACACCGCAACACGACTGAGCATGAGGAAGGGAACGCAGGGTACCACAGCATGAATCAGAGAAAAGGATTCAACAGTAAGTACCCAAAAAATAAAAGTTATGGTATAACATACCTTAGTTAATTCTTTCTTTGAGGTCCACAGGAACTACCTTGGGGTATGTAGTTGGAGTGATCCATTGCACCAAACAGCTTACAGCTTTCAAGTTCCCAGTATGCATAGGACCTCCTCCCTAAATACCCCGTCCCCAGCCACAGACAGTTTGTAACCAAGCCTACCGGCAAGAGACGGAAAGTGGACAAGGAAGTACAATGTACACAAGAAGCTCTCAAAAAAGAAAGCAGGAATCTGTGATACAAAAAGAAAGGAACAGATCCCAACTGAGGGTGGGTGCTCTATGGAACCCTATGGACCTTGAATAAAAAGTTAACTAAGGTATGTTATGGTATAACTCTTATTTTCTTCTTCAGGGTCCACAGGAACTACCTTGGGGACATCCTAAAGCAGTTCCCTGAAGGATGGGGACGCTCCTGAGCAGAGAGGAGGTCCGCCGCTCAAAGGAAGCATCATGGAAGGCAAAAAAATCAAATGCATAGAATTTGATAAAGGTATGGACCAAATGGCTTCCTTGCATAGCTGTTTAGCTGAGGCGCCATGTCTAAACGCTCACGATGGTCCCACAGAACGAGTAGAATGTGCTGTCACCTTGTTCGGGACAGGGAAATCAGCCTGTGTACAGACCTGAGAAATAGTCATATGCAGCCAGCGAGCTAAAGTCTGTTTGTTAGCAGGCCAGCCTCATTTGTGAAACCCATCTGATTTCCTGATGGAGTTGGTATGATCTACGTAGATACGCAGGGCTCGATCCACATCCAGGGAAGCTTCACCCTTAGAAAGGTCTGAAGACTGAAAGGTTGGGACCACAATTTCCTAATTCATATGAAACAGGAATCCACCTTTGGAAGGTAATCCGCTCTAGTACGTAAGAGCTCTATTTTGATGAAAAATCAAATATGGGGAGTGACATGACAGTGCTGCCAAATCAAAAACTCGTTGCCCTAAGCATCGTCTGGATCACAGAAGTAGAAAAACCTTTGGCCCTTAAGACGGAAAACTCAAGAGCCATGCCATCAAAGCCAGCCGAGGCAGATCCGGATATAGGCAGGGACCCTGCACTAGTAAATCCAGTCGTAGAGGCAGTGGAAGTGGACTGTCTATGGATAGACAAGTCAGATCGGTGAAAAAAATGTATCCTGGGCAAAGCAGAAGCTATTAGTATCATCCTGCCGTCTTCCTGCTTGAACTTTCTGACGACCCTTGGGAGGAGGGAGATTGGCGGAAATAGGTATGCCAACCTGAAGACCCACCTCACCGCCAGAGCGTCCAAAAAAGGCGGCTGAGAGGTCCCTTGTTCTGGACCCACACCTGGGGACCTTGTGGTTGTGACATGACGCCATGAGGTCTACGTCCGGTAGTCACCACTTGTTCACCAGGAGTTGAAAGACGTCCGGATGATGAGCCCATTCTCCGGCGTGTGTGTCCTGACTACGTAGGAAGTCCACTTCGCAGTTGAGGACTCCTGGAAAGAATATTGCTGGCATTCTGCCCACCGCAGAATGTTCGCCACTTCCTTCATGGCTGCCGGACATCGTGTGCCTCCCTGATGGATATATATATATTCAAATGGACTCTATATCCTACCAATACCCCTGTGGGGCTGGTCAGTTGATTTAGAGTGCTATATACCTGACCCAGGGAAGAGGCAAGACCAAATCTCTGACACAGCAGTGCACCAAAAGCGGACTGAGCGTCTCTCACACACACACACACACACACACACACACACACACACACACACACACAAGGTGGTCAGAAGTAGCAAACCAGACACGGGAATCCTCACCGGAAGTTGCGCCCACTCCCCTAAACTGCAATCTTGACAGTATGGGTACGCTGGCCTCACAGTAGCAGATGCTTACTAGTGCGCTCTAGTGCGTCTACTACCCGTCCCCAGTGACAGATAATATGGCCCGGGCCGCCTTAGTGAGCACTTGCAGACGAGTCCTTCACCCGCAGCAGCCTCCAATGCATCTCCTACACCAGAGACCTGGACTGCAGCGCACAATTCCTCGCAACAAGGAATTGCCTTACCATCTCAGTGAATCCGATCGCAGTCCTCACCTCAGTGAAGCTGCTAGCTAAGCTACGCTGTGGTCCGCCAAAATCCCCAGGGCGTATAGCGATACTGGCGTTTCGGCATAGTCTGTGGTAGAAGGAGTCGCAGTATGTGAGTCATATTCGGCGCCTAGGACCACTAAACTCATGTTTCCAAAACAAAGTTAAATCAAAAAGAAAAAGCCTGGGACTGCCTAAGCAGTCCCGCTGTTATAACCGGTGTTTTTGAATACTTGCCACGCACCAAACAAAAAAAACAATGCCTGTGGCTGGGGTATATAGGGAGGAGGCCCTATGCATGCTGGGAGCTTGAAAGCTGTAAGCTGTTTGGTGCAATGGATCACTCCAACTACATACCCCAAGGTAGTTCCTGTGGACCCTATGGACCCTGAAGAAATCCTTTTCTCTTTCATCAATGCTGGTGGACACTGGACCATGGAACGTCCAACAGCGGCCCCCAGCGGACGGAACGCTCAGGCTGCATGAGAGAACTGTATGCCCAAAGTGGGCGTCAGAGGCAAAAATATGAAACTTGTAAAGAACGTGTGGACAGTGGATCAGGTAGCTGCGCAGCAGACCTGTTCAGTCAAGGCCCCGTGACGCGCCGCCCAGGAGGTCGCCACCGCTTGAGTAGAATAAGCAGACACCCAGGCAGGTGCCATTTGCCTCGCATTAGAATAGGCCCGAGAGATGACTGAGCAGTTCGAATGTGCGATGGTCTGCTTCGTAGCCGGCCAGCCACGTTTCTGAAAGTCGTAGAGAACCAGTAGGTAATCTGTCCGACAGAGGGCAGAAATTCGGTCCAAGTATATCCGCAGGGCCTGGACGACGTCCAACAGAGCCAGTTCTCTGATGGGGAAAAACACGTGAAAAAATTTTATGGATCAAGAGGAAAGCCAAATCAACCTTCGGCTGCAACGAGGGAACTGTTCGGAGGACATCCCGATCGTTGTAAAATATGAGGAACGGCGGTTTGCAAGACAAGATCCAAACTCCGAGACCTGCCGAACTGAGCCAAAGGCCATGAGGAAAACAGCCCAATCCAAGGACTCAAAGGGAGCATGCTTAAGAGTGGAGAGGACCAAGGCAAGATCCCACAGATCCACCAGTGGCTGAAACGAAGGTTCAACCGGCAACAACCCTTGCAAAAAGGTCCGAACCTCTAAGGGCCAGACGCCGCTGTAAATAAACAGACAGAGCTGAATCTGTACTTTCAAGCCGGCTTCCCGACCTACCTGAAGGAAAACTAAACCGCGGAAGGTAAAACAGGGATGTGTGAACCTCACGCCGTTCACACCACAAGATGTAGATCTTCCAGACCCTGCGATAGTTGCGCGACGACACTGGTTTCCGAGCCAGCAACATTGTAAGGATAACTGAAGGGGAAAACCCCTTAGCATTTAAGAGCTCAGTTTCAAAAGCCAGGCTGTTCAAGCCAATCGAGAAAGGTCCTCGTGCCGAAACGGACCCTACAGGAGCAATGTACCACGACCTGCCACTTACCAGTTTGGAGCCACAAGGCTCACCGGAACCTGTTGCTCCCTGATCCACTGGAGCACCCGAGGTAACACGGGAATCTAGGGAAAAAGAAATGCCAGATGTAAGCTCCACAGAACGGCCATGGCATCCACTGTGAAGGCCAGTGGGTCCCTGGACCTCGCACAAAATCGGGGGAACCTTGCAGTCATGCCAAGACGCCATCAGGTCCACCTCCGGAAAACCCCACTTCTGTACCAACTGCTGGAAGACCTCCGGATGGAGAGACCAATCCCCCGGCAGGAAGGTGGTCCTGCTTAGGAAGTCCGCCTCCCAAATTCCAACACCTGTTATGAACACTGCCGAGAGTGTCGGAACAAGGCCTCCACCCAATCTAGAATGCAGGCTGCCTCTGCTATTGCTGCCACGCTGATGGTTCACATACACCACTGCCGTGGCATTGTCCGACTGGATCTGCACTGGCTGCCTGGCCAGGATGGACTGGGCTCCCAACAGAGCCAGATAGATTGCATGGAGCTCCAGCACATTGATCAGTAGGACAGTTTCAGATGACTACCAAAGACCCTAAAGGCGAAGACTCGACGTCACAATGCCCCAACTGATGAGACTTGCGTCTGTGGTCACAATGACCCAGCTTGGAGTGACCAATGAGCGATCTCGAAGCAGCTGATAAGAAACCAGCCACGGGATTGCAGAGTGCTGTCCGACAGAACCAGAAGCTGAGATGAGAGGTCCTCTGTGCGTCCCAACTAATTGCGGAGAATTTCCCACTGGAAGTCCCGCTAGTGGAAGCGGGCGTACTGGATGTTCTCGAAAGGTGGAGGCCATTGTACCCAACAGCTACACGCACAGCCAGATGGACAGGCGAGCCACAGGCAGCACAGTCATGACCAAAATCTGGAGAGCTCGGGTTTTGGGCTCAAGCACGAAGACTCAGAGGGAAGTATCAAAGATCACTCCCAGGAACATCAGGCGTCAGGTGAGACTTCTCGAAGGTCAGTATCCAACCGTGATTTTGAAACACCTGCACCGTGCAGTCCAGATGGGCCTGCAACTGAGAAGCCGAACGTGCTTTTCCTAGCAGATCATCCAAATAGGTAACGACCGTTATCCTGCCCTTGTGCAGCAGGCTTGCCATCGGCACCATGATCTTCGTGAAGACTCATGGGGCTGTAGTCAAACTGAATGGCAGTGCCTGGAACTGAAAATGTGCCGGTAAGACTGAACCGGAGAAGAGAGTGATGATTTGCCCAAACAGGAACGTGTAGGTACGCCAAAAATTTGTTGGCTGACATTCCCTGGACCACCAATTGGAGAGATTCCATGTGAAAACAGTCCACCACCCACAGTCTAGCGTTCAAAGACCGTAGATTGAAGATCAGGTGATAGTTGCCGTTGGGCTTTTGAACAAGGAACAGGTTGTAGTAGAATCCCCATTTCCTCTCCGTCTTCGGAACAATAATGCCTTTCCGATCGAGAATAGATAGCCGCCCTCTTCTGTGACCCGGGGAAGAGCAGACGCGTAAAAATGTTGCGGTCCCGAGGGGTCATCGACCGCATTGGCCATAGACGCCACCTACCTATCCCTGAACTGGAGGAGGCAGCCGCCTACCCCTGACTGGACGGGGTGGGCAGAGACCCCGTCAGGCGCTAGGCTTTTCAATAGCCTTGGCTTCAGAGTGCCTGTAGGTACCAAAAAACCTGCCCTGAGGAGCTGAATCCCTGCTGGGGAAAAACTGGCCCGGGCAGACTGACCTCTACCAGATGCTCCCCCTCAAAAGGAGGAGTGAAAAGCATAAAAGTGTTCCCCACTGTTTTGGGGCCACTACGGGCAGGAAAGTGCTATTCCCCCAATAGGCTTGGGCAATGATGGTGTCCAACTCAATGCAAAACAGAACCCACCCCCTGCCAAAGATGAGAGATCCTAAAGAACGCTTGGATTCAGCATTATCATTCCAGGCAGGGAACCTGAGCGCCCTCCGAGCCAAGACATACGTAGCCGAAACCGTGGAGGCCATCTAAGCGCCATCCTGGATGGCCTCACACACATTCAGCTGCCCCGCGAAGCGGAGCAAATCCAGTAAAGCATCTCTGAACAAGTCACCCTGAAGTCCAGTGACCAGTTTGTCACGCTAGCAAAGGGTGAATAATGACCCCAGAGCCAATAAAAATGGACTTAAGGCAACCTTCCAATTTCTTATCCAGCGGATCCTTGAAGGATGCGAACCCTAAACTGGAAGCGCAGTGTGTTTAGCCAAACACGCCACTGCCGCATCAACCTTGGAAGGTTGTTCCCACTTGGTGACATGGTCTGGCGGAATCGGGTAAAGGGACGCAAACTTGTGAGGGATGGAGAACTTACCTGGCGCCTTCCTCAACGAGATTCGAGGAAGCAGAGAAAGTAACAATCCTCTTGCGCCTTCGCTTGAACGGTCCCACCGCTTCTGCTTGGGTATCCAAGTCCACGCAGTCCAGAGTGTTGTACTGCCATAATGAGGTCCTCCACACCCGGACCCAAAAAGGGCTCCGGACCCTCCTCCCCAGGGATAACCTGCTCCTCCGGAAGTTCCCCCTCCTCCTCGAAATCTGAAACGTCTAACAACCCCTGGAAGAAGGAAGACTCTTATGCGCCCGCTTAGGATCTTTAAAGAACCGTTCTATATAAAAGATCAGGGCTCCGAGTGGGGGACCTAACTGGCCGCACCCGGTGACCCAGCCACCTGCATGGCAAAGACAGGCGCGGCAGCCACTTTAGCCTCCTGCTGAAGCATCATAAGCTTCTCCAAGTCGGAGAGCGAACGACCCATAGCCAATGCTGGCTCGTCTGGGGCGGACGTGGCGCCTCCTGCGCGCAACAAAGCCCCACCTGATAGTCCACGCACAGCGCCTTGGAGTCCAACTGTCCTCATGGCAATTTCACAACACTGGGCACACGTAAAGAAAATACAGCCATAGTAGTAGTGCTTTTAACAGACTTTGATTTGTCGGTTATAGCTGCCATGTGGTTCCGCAAAACCGTGGACGTAGGTAGACAGTAAAGCAAAAATAAAAAAAACACAGGTCACTGACAACTGCAGAACTCCCAGAAAGGCAGTGACAAAATGCAAATACTTAGCTTTCCATGGAGGCTAAACCCAGCAGAGGAGAGGAGCTTGTGGCTGCTTTCACCCTTCTCCTGTAGAGTTCATGCGATGACTACTTCAGATCAGCTTTCTACACAGTTAGGAACTGGTCCATCTGCTGCTGCGCAGCGGGGGGAGACCATCGCTGATAGCAGGGGGAGGAGCCTATGCGCTGACAATACAGCCCCCGTGTGCCAAGTGTTCCTCCCCCCTTCAGGGAAAACACTTGGTATGCCCTGCAGATGGGCGGTTTGTGTCAGGCACTCTCCCGGGAGCCGCCCCTCAGACAGCCTGGCAAGATGGCGCCGCCATCTGGGACAGCGTTCACTCCCTGTGCCCTCTACCAGGGTGCAGGTGCGCACTGTCCCCGGGCCCAAGCGATCTGATGAGACCAGAGCGCTATGGGGGGTGCTGCCGGTCAGCGCACCCCCTCCCCAGCCGCGGCTCCCGGCAAGACGCTGCTCTCGCAGCCGCTGCACTGCAGCAACCTAGCTAAAACAGAGAATAAAAACTTACAAGCCCTAGTTACAAAAGGGCTGCAGACACTTTAACACTAAGCTCCTACTATCTGCAACCCCATCACGGCAGTGAGGTTTAAGTTACAGGTTTAGTTAAGTGCCAGCTCCTTGCAGTCCCATCTATAACCCCATGGTCCAGTGTCTCCCAGCAATGATGAAAGAGAAATACCATAGGCAACACCCAGTCACACAACAATGTGAGCATATATAAAGCAATTTGTGCACTCACTACAAAGAAAAAGTCATCTGGTTCTACCTTTAAAAGACAATTTGGCAACTTTAACAGCGTTGTACTCACTTTATCATGCTGAATCTTTAGCTCTTCATACTGAGTTTTGTATCTCCTTCCAATTTTTTTAACCTGAGTGATTGTTTTGATTTTCTCTTGTATATCTGCAACTTTGGCATCAAGCTCTTTCTGGAGATTTTCCTTTTCAGTCTTCAGCTTTCCAGCTTCTTCTTTCGCACTCTGACATTGACTTTGACTTGTATTCTGGGCTGCATTTAATCTGTCAAAACAATTAAAACAACTCAGATACAAATCTTCAATGTTATTATGCAGGCAGTACTAAAGTACAAAGGACTTCTATCAATATGAAGCCAAGGCATGAGCAAAAAGAATAACCTGTGAAACATTTAACTTTTATTTGCCTGAAAAGACAATGATGAGCACTTAGTGTATTGAACTGCATGGTAGTGACAACATTAGACTCTGCAAACAGTGGGAAACAGCATTTACTGTGGATTAATAACGCACAGCATAAGGGTGTCATCATTCGGAAGGTGGTGGTAAATGGGACAAATTAAAGATAAGTATTAATGGAAGGGAGGTGTGTACAGGAGGGAAAAGTAGATTTACCTTGATAACGCCTTTTCTTCGAGATCCATAGGGTATACCATGGGGTAATGTGGTTGGAGAGATCCAGGCACCAAATAGTTAAAGCTTTCAGCTCCCAGGATGCCTCGGGCCCTTAACCATATATACCCCACCCCCAGGCCTGCAGTTTATAAACAAGCCTCAAGGCAAGAGAAGGAAAGAGGAGAAGGAAGAACAATCATACACCAGAAACACTCACACAAGATGAGGGAATCCGTGACCAAAAGAAAAGAAAATGTACCCAATGCAGCCAGGTGCGTCAGGGTGGGTGCCCTGTGGACCCTATGGACCTCAAAGAAATGAGTTATCAAGATAAGTCTACCATTAATCTGCATACACACGGAACAACTTGAACAATCATAGATAGCGTTGATAGATTTCCCTCCAACTATCTGTAGTGCAGGTCAAACGATTTTAGATATCTATTATGGATATCTATGATAGATATTTCAGTGAAGTCATCTTTTTACAGGCAAATCTTTACAAAATCGTCCAAATTGGTCTGCATGCATGAAAGACCACAGATATCGTTATCGTTCATGCAGGAACGCGCATCGTTTGTCGTTGTCAGGTTGGGGACTGCAAAAAATTGAACGATATTGTTCAAAGTCATACAGTGTGTACGCAAATTAACTAATTTTCTTCTTCAGGGTCCACAGGATGTCCTAAAGCAGTTCCTTTAAGGGTGGGGGATGCTCCTGAGCAGAAAGGAGAACTCGTCGCCCAAAGGAAGCATCCTGAGACGCAAAAGTATCAAAGGCGTATAAAAGTGCCAGGGGCTAGCACAGTCGGCAACCCTCCTGATTACATTACAATTGATATGTCTAAAAGTAAAGGCAATGTGGCAACCTTCACAAATGACAAAATGTGAAGTATAAGAAAAACCTTCACACACCTGCAACAGAGGGATGAGGAGAAAGACAGTGATTGCCACACGCGATTTCCCGTAAACGAGGAATCGCCTTACCCGACCTCTCTGTGCGTCCGGTTGCAGTCCGGGTCGCAACATTGCTGTTAGCAAGCTCAGCCGAGAGCCGCCGGAATCACCAGCTCTGTTACTGATGTTGCGGCCCTGCGGAGGTAGATGGAGTCGCAGTACATGCACCTTAATTCAGATGCTCTGTACTGCCAAACCAAAAAATAAAACAAAATAAAAGCTTAGGACTGCCTGAGCAGTCCCTTGTTACAAAGGTGCGTCTGAATCCTGCCGCACCAAATGAACAACTGAAGGCTTGTGGCTGGGGGTGTGGTATATATGGAGTAGGAACAGAGGCAACCTGAGAGCTGAAAGCTTTAACTGTTTGGTGCCTGGATCTCTCCAACCACATTACCCATGGTATCATTGTGGATCCCTATGGACCCTGAAGAAGAAAGTACATATTCCAAGTCCCCTAGCAAGGGTGGCTTGGTTTTAAACCCCCCAAAAGACTGAGGGCTACTTTCAACTAACAAATCCTACCTTTATTGATAATCTCATTCTATGAAAAGGAAGAAATGACCATTACATAGTCTTCGACTCACACAGAAAATAAAAGTTGCAACCTAATGCCACGTGTCCACTAGACGATATTTTGAACGACTGAACGATAACTATATTGTTAAGTCGTTCACTATATTGTCCAGTGGATATGCCGTCAACAACCAGCGATGCGCGCTCCCGCTGATCGTTGACTACGTCGCTCATCGCCAAAACCTGCTGTCCAACCTGACGATATCGCCCGGTTGTGTAGGTTCAGGGATGAGAGAGGGAGCAGACACTGAACGATATCGTTAACGGCATACAAGTAAAAAAAAAAAAAACAAATTATGGTACAACATACCTTTGATAATTATTTTTCTTCGAGGTCCATAAGGAATTACCTTGGGTATGTATTGGATAGCATCAAATGCAAACAGCAAAGCCTTGGAGCTCCCAGTATGCACTGGTCCTCCTCCCTATATTCCCCGCCCCCAGACACATGCATTCAGTTCGTAACCAAGCCTTGCGGAAAGAGATGGAGAGTGGAGAAGGAAGTGTCATGTACACAGGAAACGCTCAACAAGCGAAGAGGAAATCTGTGACAAAAAAGCTTAGGAACAGATACCCATCTGAGGCCAAGTGCGTAAGGGTGGGTGCCCTGTGGATGTCGAAGAAAAAGAATCAAAAGGTATGTTATACCACAATTCTGTATTTCTTCTGGTTCCATAGGGTCCACAGGACTTACCTTGGGACGTCCTAAAGCAGTTCCCATAAGGGTGGGGACGCTAATGCACAAACAGGAGAATCCGCCGCCCAAAGGATGCATCCTGGGAGGCATACATATCAAAAGCATAAATTTGATAACATTTTAACAGAAGACCAAGTGGTTGCCTTGAGGAGCCATTCAGCAAAGACAGAGTGAAATGTGCTGTCCCCTTGTTTGTAACAGGGAGACATGCCTGTGAAATGGCCGTACAGAGCCAGTGAGCCAAAGTCTATGTTCACTGGCCAACCTCTTCTGTGAAAACCATACAACACAAGGAGAGAATCTGATTCCCTGATGGAGCTGGTATGCTCCCCGTAAATACGAAGAGCTTTAACTACATCCAGGGAAGCTTCACCTGTAGACAGGTCTGAAGACCGAAACCTCAATTAACTCATTGTACTAAGACGGGCTACCTCCCAAAGGTTTTTAGGTTGTTTCCCGTTTTTATAGAGGACAGCGCTATTTGATGAAACACCAAATATGGAAAATGACATGACATTGCTGCAAAGTCAAACACTCTGCAAGCTGAAGAGATGGCCAGGAGGAAAAGTGTCTTCACCGTCAGCTCAAGTCCACCTTATCCAAGGGTTCAAAAGGGATGCGACTGCATTGCCCTGAGAACCAAAGACAAATCCCACAGTGCCACTGGTGGGAGAAATGGAGATTGCAGTCGCAGAACCCCCTGTAAGAATGTTCTAACATCCGGCAGAGAAGCATCTTGCACTGAAACCAAAACAGTCAAAGCCAAAACTTGGACTCTCAAGGTAGTCAGGTGAAGACCTAAGTCTATATTCAGCCTGGAAAAAAACAAACCCTGCGATAGATGCAATCAGAAGCAGGCTTCCTTGCTCTCAGCATCATCTGCATCACTGAAGGAGAAAACCCCTTGGCCTTTAAGACGGAAGACTCAAGCTGTCAAAGCCAGCCGAGGTAAACGGTATAGGCAGGGACCCTGCATTAGCAAACCCTGCCATAGAGGCAGTAGAAATGGTCTACAGATAGATCAGTCAGATCTGGTAAACAATGTTTCCTGGCCCAGGCAGGGGCTATTAGTATGATCTTGCTGCTCTCCTGCTTGAATTTTCCGACGACTCGTGAGAGGAAGGAGATTGGAGGAAACAGGTATGCCAACTTGAAGTTCCATCTCACCGCCAGAGTGTCTCCGAAGGTGGCTGAGGGGTCCCTTTTCCTGGACCCATGTCTGGGGACCTTGTGGTTACGACGTGATGCCATGAGGTCTACTTCTGGTATCCCCCACCTGTTCACCAGGAGTTGAAACACCTTCGGATGAAGAGCCCCATTCTCCAGCGTGTATGTCCTAGCGACCTAGGAAGTCAGTTTCCCAGTTGAGACCACCTGGGACGAATATTGCAGAGACCGCTGGAAGATTGCATTCTGCCCACAGCAGAATCCTTGCCACGTCTTCCATGGCTGCCGGACTTTGTGTGCCTTGATAATTGATGTAGGTCACTGCTGTCGCACTCTCAGACTAAATCTGGACAGGCCTGACCTGTAGAAGGTCCTGTGCCAATATGAGTGCCTTGAGCACTCCCCGAAGCTCCAATATATTTATTGGCAGGTGACTCATGTATCATCCCCCTTCCTTGAAAGGTGCGATGACCTGTCACTGCTCCACATACTCGCAGATGGGCGTCCGCGACGAAGAGTATCCACTCCGGGATCCATAGCAGAAGACCCTTGTTCAAATGAGTCGTCTCCAGCCACCAGGCTAGGGAGAGGCGAACCTCTGGTGAGATGCAACCCATCTGGGATTTGCAGGGATCCGGAGTAGAACTGGGCATAAGCCACCATACTGAATGTGGCTACCCTAGAGCCCATCATCTGCATAGCCAAGTGAACTGACACCATTTGCTTGCAAAGCAGATTGTGCACACAAGTCTGTAGTGCTACAATCTTGTCCTCTGGTAGACGAATCCCCTGTCCCAGAGAGTCCAGCAGTGCCCCCAAGTGCACCCTCTGCTAAGTTGGAAAAAATGACATCTTTTTTCTAATTGATTACCCAGCCGTGCTCCTGTAAGCAGACAATGGCCATCAGTAGGTGACATTGTAACATCTCCTGAGACTGTGCCAATATCAGGAGTATCCTGACTCCTCTGAGATGAGCGGTCAATCCATTATCTAGGTAAACCCCCGAAGGGCTGTACTACTGCCAACCTGAGAAAGGCTTTGTGGGATCTTGCAATCAGGTGATGCCGATATGCATCCTGTATGTCCAACGAGACCATGAAATCCCCAGGCTCCATTGCCAGCCTAATTGACCGTAGGGTTTCCATACGGAACTTGGGCACCATGAAGAACTTGTTGAATTTAGATTCAGTTTAGGGCGGTGTGAACCCATTTGGTTTTTTGATTGAAACTAATAATAACCCCTTCCCTGTTGCATCACAGAGACTATAACTCCTGATCCCCGGAGGGCCCCAATAGACTCCAGGTAGGCAGAGTCTCTGACCGGATCAGCAGGAAGGATCGTGCCCACAAACCTCTGAGGATGCCTCCGGAACAAGATGGCATAACCCAGAAAGAACAGCTCTCGCACCCAGGCCTCTGTAGTGGTCTGATACCGGGCCTGAGTGAACTGCAAAAGTCGGCCTCCATTCCCTCCAGGAGTAGGCCCGCCGCTACTGATCTAACTGTCTGCAGAGAGGCTGTAGACAGCAGCATACTCTGACTAGAATAAGCAGTAGAATAAACAGGAATTCATGGGGGGAATCTACATAGATGGACCCCAATGTAGTAAACTCCTTGTAGCATGAGGAACTGCAGCCGAAGCCCGTGCTTCTGCGGCTTTTGTCCACTAAGTGCGACAAAATCTGAGACCAAGCAGTCACACAGGTGGCTCTAGTGCTGGTGCAGGTGTACCGGAGGAATAAAGTAGCCGTTACAACAGTACTACACAATCCATCCTAGATGACAACCTGCTCAGACAAGCCTGCAGCACAGGACTTACACTCCAGACAGTAGCTTACCATCTGGCTTGAAAGCAGGGCGCTTGGACGACAAAGATTTCTTGGGCTACACCAGAGCCCATTTTAAGGCCAGCGTCCGCCTGCCAGATCCCTTAGCCATATTGGTCTATGGTCTGCCCTGAGCTTGCCAAGACCCTAGAAGCCAGAAAACCAGAGTAAATAATCACTTCCCTCATATACATAGTTACTCTCTCATCCACTGAGAGAAAACTGCTACTCTCTGGTTACTCCCAGAGACTTTGTCCAATCCTCCATAGCTCTGGCCACCCAGGCTACAGCTGCAGCTGGTCTGGTAGTAGCTCTAGCTAAAGAAAACACTTAAGTCTTCTATCTGTATCCTCTTATAAAGAGGATACTGCAGGAATGGATAGTATAGTGCTCCTGCTCAATCTCATTACATGAGCATCTTTGGGGAACTCATTTGTTATACTCCTTGTGAAACATGGGTACCGAGAGATTTATATTCCTGATAGCATAAAAAATGCTTCAGACCAGAGATTCTCTCTTACCTATACCCTTAGACATGACAAATGTATTAATGGTATAAGGTATAAATGTAATGTGACTTTCATGAAACACCCCACACACCTTCAAACTGATGACGAGAAACAGTGTGATAATATACCTGACAGTTTTGGCAAATAGGCAGTGTACACTCAGTAGCTAGTGTTTATAGTCACATAAAATGCATAAATACGCACATTTACTAAAGCAATGTGGACTCTGAATCAACCAACCAACCAGCCCCGGAGGTATTGGTAGGATATAGATTGCGCTATATGCCAAACCCAGGGGGAGAGGTATAAAGGGAGACAGACCAAACCTCTGAGACTACTGTAGTAGTGCACGGACAAACGCTGAACTGCAAGCGTGTCACACACGAGGCGATCAATAGTAAACCAGAAGCAGGGACTCCCCTCGGAAGTTTGTGACTGGCGGGGAGAGACGGCCGGGGGAGTGCCTTATCTCCCCTAAGCAGCGATTTTGATAGCCGGGTACACTGAACTACGAGGTAGCAAGACGTTGACTAGTGCGCTCTAGTGAGTCTAACCACCGGTCCCCGGCAACAGACTAGATGGCCCCTGCTGCCTTAGTGAGGAAACGCAGGACGACCTTCACCCACAGCAGCCTCTGATGAGTCTCAATACCAAAGAAGAGGTACTGCCTTGCGCATGATTCCCCGATAGGAATCCTTACCTGCCATCTCTGTTATCCGACCGCAGTCCCGGACCTCAGCGTATTTAGGCCGCTAGCTAAGCCATGCTGAGCCCTGCCGAGAACCTCAGGGCATAAAGCGGTGCTGGCGTTTCGGCGTAGGTAGATGGAGTCGCAGTACAGCGTCATTACCAGGGCTGGAACTGCTAAACTCTGAATTTTCATAAACTTAAGGTATAGAAAAAAAAACAAAAACGTAATACTGGCACTTACTGTGTTGAAGTTCATTTTGTGGGGCTGGAGAAGTTTACCAATCAAGAAAGGCTTTGTGTAGCATGTGGTTCTATATACAGAAGATTTAAGTTCCAGTCAAACCTATATTTACCTTGCAACATCAGTTTTCAATTTTCCAGTCTCTTCAGTAAGTTGCTGAATTCGTTTAACATTAACCTCTCTTTCTGAAAGCAACTTCTTGTACTCTTCTACATCAGTATTCTTTTGTTGATTCAGTAAATGCTTAAAACAGAAAATAAAGCAATCAAAAAATATAAAGCACATGGTCACCATATAGGCACCCCTAGGGGGTAGTGATGGGCACCACTTTGGGGTGGATTTAGGCACTAACAGGGAGGGTTAGGGATAAGGTGTGTACACACGGCATCATTAAAATTGACGATATGAACGGTATCATATAGTTATCGTTCATATCGTGCATTTTTCGGTGCCCAATGACCTGAGGGCAAATATGGACGATAACGATATCGTCCATCGCCCGTGCATGCAGGCCAACCTGGTCGATATCTACCAGGTTACTATAGGGACCCGTAATTGTTGATCGCGGGTCGTTGGTGGGTTTGTGGTGTGCTGGATGATCGATATCGATCATCCAGCACACCCGGGAGATCGTTCAATGATAGTTACTGTTGACGATCGTCCCGTGTGTATGCACCATTAGGCTACTAGAAGGGAGGGTTGGGGGGGGAGGGGAAGGGTAAGTATACCAACTATCGGGATGCTGCTGTCTGTATTCTGACAGGAGGCATCCCGAAGGCTGGCATTACATACCCATTCCGAATTGACAACTTAGCTCTTTTACTTTGGGTATCCCACCTCCTCTATGGAAGCTGTACTACTGTGAAGCAGTCACTTCTTTGTGATAAGTCTGTTTCTGCTTTTTGGTTTGCATTTAGAATATAGGTCGTTAAAAGCTGCTGCACAAAAAGGACTTTTTTGGAAAACTTTAGATAAGTGGCAATCTCCCATATCTAGCGAATACTAGGTGGAGAGCACACATTAAAAAATAATAATAAAATAAATATATATATATATATATATATATATATATATATATACACACATATACACACATATACATACACACACACACAGGTTGTTCAAAAAGTAATGCCTAAATGCTCATAACTCTGAAATTATATGCAACATTTATTTGCAACTTTGTCAGTTTGTATTTTAATATGTCTGCTAACTATACATGTATGTTTAGGTAGTCCAAGAAATACCATGGAATCCAAGATGAAACAAAGAGCAGTCATTGAATTTCTGGAAAAAGAAGGCTGCAGTGCTACAGAAATGCACAGAGGACTGAAATAAAAGTGTATGGTGAGCGTACAATTGACTATAGCAATGTCAGAAGGTGGATGAAGCGTTTTCAATCGGGAGAATAGTCAGTGTGTGACAAACCTCATGGTGGCAGACCATCAACTGCAGTGACAGCAGAGAACCAACACAAAGTCGATGCCATGATTCAGAAAGACCGTTGTGTGACCATCAGAGATATCAGTGATAAACTGGAATGTAGCCATTGCAGTGTAGAAACACTAATCAATGATTTGGGATATCGTAAAGTGTGTGCTAAATGGGTTCCAAAGCAATTAACCAGGGATCATAAGGCCCAGAGGGTGGAAGTGTGCAATGACCTTTTGACCAACTTTGAAGCCAACCCTGAGATGTTTTTGGAAAATGTCATTACAGGAGATGAGACCTGGGTATTCCTTTATGACCCAGAAACAAAGGTCCAATCAAAGCAATGGAAACACCAAAGTTCACCTAGGCCAAAAAAGTTTAAATCACAGCGATCCGTAAACAAAGTCATGGCCGCATTCTTCTGGGATTGCCGAGGTGTTCTTCTCATCGATTACTTGGAACAAAACCAATCAATCGTGATCGATACATTATTACACTTAAGAAGCTGAAAGAAGCCATCCGCAACAAAAGGTCAACAATTCGACTGTCAAATGTCATCTTACACCACGACAATGTCAGACCTCACACGTCGATGGAAACATCTGCAGCCATTGCCAAAATGGGGTGGGCAATAATGCCACATTCGCCATACAGTCCTGATTTGGCCCCTTCTGACTTTCATCTGTTTGGCCCTCTCAAATACTGTCTCCCTGGTCAACATTTTGAAGACATAAAGGTGGTTAAAAATGCCATATGTTCCTGGGTCAAACACCAACCACTGGAATTTTTCCAAAGTGCATTCACAGCTTGGGTCGAGAGGTGGCGAAAATGTTTGAGGGCAGACGGTGAATTTTTCGAGTAGAGTCATTCTGTTACTGAGACTTCAAAGATTGACTGCAAATTTTCAAATGTGTATCTATAATAAAATTTGAGTTGTGAGCATTTAGGCATTACTTTTTGAACACTAATATATAAAAATATATATATATATATATATATATATATATATATACACACACATACACACATATATATTAATTTAGTTAATATAGTGCGCTCTACATACAAGTGAAAAAAAAAAAAGTGGCGTCCTCATACATCTAGCCTCAATATGCCACATATCACAACTTGCCCGGCGTGAGTGAGCCGCCAGGTCCCGTGCTACTCTGCTAGCGTCAGGGCCTGCTGAAAATGTACCCAAGTCGCAATGTGATGCAGTTAGGACGCACCAGCAGACTGTGCTGATTAATTTGATATGCGACTCTTATATTCGTGTGCACCAGAGTCTGTATATTAACAACGGAACATGGAACGAAAAAAGCCGCAGCTGCTAAAGTGCATCACTTCGCATACAGATTCAGAGACTCAGTCGCACACAGATATACAAGTGTTGCTTATTAAATTAATCAGCAGTCTACTCGTGCATCCTAGACGCATTGTTGGCAAAAAGAAAAAAAAAAGGAAGAAAAACACCCAGCAGTAGCAGATTCTTACTTTTTTAGTGAGACTGCTGCAAATATAACACATCTGTACCTATTAATACATTATCCACGTCCATGATCCTCGTGCTCAATCATGTAGTGCTATGTCTCAGAACAGAAGAAAATTTTTTTTTTTACAGGTCAAGAGTAAAGCTGGGCATCCATTATACAATTTTCTGTTAGATATCTGTCCAATCTGGCTGGTTGGAATGAAAACCTGGTAATATATGGGAACAAATGACAATCGTCCATTTGCTTACAAACACTGGAAAATAACCAAAAAGGGTTGTTCAGACAATTTGGTTAAACCACAAAAATGTAACCAAATTCAACATTTTTTTTTGTTCTTTTTTTAGTGTTTAAAACCATATGATCAACTGTCATTTGCTCCCATACATTACTAGGTTTTCATTCCAACCAGCCAGATTGGATAGATATCTGACAGAAAATTGTATAATGGATGCCCAGCTTAAATCTTATAAAAGATATTACTTTTGTGAAATAAATCAGTACTGCTCCTCCACTTAACTGGTATACGTGAACATATGCGTAACTGTAACAAGTGGAAAATAGTTACCTGTGTACGGGCTCTCCAACGTCTCACATCTTCTTCAAGTAACTTCTTTTCCGCTTGTAGCATTCCACTTTTCTCACTTAGTTCTGTGTTGGACTCTTGCAATGGCAATATGTTGGATTCAAGTTTTCGTATCTGTAATAATATCTGGTTTACTGCTCAGTTCTAAAAACATATTATAAACTTGAGAGACGTTTTATCTAAAGTGATAAATCCACAAATGGAGCTCTGCAATATAACAGTGAATCATTGTTATTTAACACCTACTTTCTAGCACCAACTGCAATGTAAACGTCATCTTGAAAAAGATTTCTGGAGATATGAGAAATCTCAGTAATATATAAGCCCATTGCCTCAATTTCATATGAAGGAAATCAGTGGGGGATCTTGATTTGCCAATATTTGCTAGCATTTCACAAAGCTTACATTGAGAAACTTTTATATGGATGTATTTCAGGTGTGTCCTTGCTCATCTAGCTTCAATATGCCATGCAGCAAGATATGTCTGGCATGAGTGAGCCGCCAGGTCCCGTGCAAGTCTGATAGCGACAGGCGCTTTTTGCTGAAAATGCTTTTAAGTCGAAATGTGATGCGACTAGGACGCACCAGGATACTCTGCTAATTAATTTAATGTGACACATGTACGGTTTCTGACCTCCAAACTGCTCAATAAAGTGTCATTGGTATGCCTTTAGCGACTCAGTTTTCCAACATGTCTGGACAATAAATACACGTTGTTCAGCTGTGTATCAGTTCCTATCACCACGGAAGACACACACACAGGATGAATGTGGACGCCACAGTACACAACGCCACTGTAAGAAGCAGGAATACCTACTGATTAGCAGTGGGAGCTCCAGAGGTGCAGCACAGTCCAAAATTCAAATAGGGGAACCACACCAACTGCCATCTTCACTGTTGGTGTAGCTCCCCTATTTGAATATTGGACTGCGCTTCTTACTAGGGTGGTGAACAGCTGGCCTTCACTTCATCCATGTGTGAACAGCTGGCCTGGATGCTAAAGGCGAACACTTACAACACTTGCTATGACTTCCTCTTGTATGTCGTTGTCAAATTTCACTAAATTACATGAATTACTTTAAAAGTTATAAGAAAAACTTTGGGGCCAACAGTCCGTGAAAGACCCTATATGGGGTCTATTTACTAAGCAGTGTTAGAAGAAGTGAAAGTGAAGAGTGAAAAGTGATAAGGTGCCAGCCAATCAGCTCCTAACTGCCATCTCACAGGCTGTGTTTGAAAAATGACAGTTGGGAGCCGATTGGCTGGCACCTTATCACTTTTCACTTCTCCTAACATTGCTTAGTAAATAGACCCCTATGTCTGTGTGCAACTAATGGTGCGTACACACGGTACGATAAAAATGGCAGATATGAACGATAACGTTATAGTTCATCGTTCTTTTTAACCAACTTACCCACGACCAGCGATGCGCGTTCCCGCATGGACGATAACGATATCGTCCATCGGCCATGCATGCAGGCCAACCTGGACGATATAGTCATCTCTCCATAGGAGGTTGGTGATTATGTGGTTTGTGGATGAACGACACCGGCCACTGCATGGCAGCACTTTGCTGATTAATTTGATATGTGACACTTTTATATCTGTGTGCGACTAAATCTCTCAGTCAGCCTGCAGAGTCCCATGGTGCATCCTAGTCGCATCACACTGTAACTTAGATGCATTTTTTGGCAACAAAACAGCGAACAAAAAAAAAAAAGGATGCCCAACACTAGCAAAGTGTCACAGGATTAAGCACCCGGAGAGGGGCTATTTGGCACGATTGCAGCAAAGACTAGTGAAGCCACCCTTTTGAAATGGAAGTTAGTGCTTAAGCATCACAATTTACAGAAACAAAACAAAACAACAAATTCAGATGACGTATCCTCGCACATCATTGCTGCTGTTGCACCACATAGCCCCTCTTGGCGTGCCAGGTCCTGTGAGAGACTGCTAGTGCATGCCATCTTATTCAAGTAGTTTTTAATGAAAATGCTTCTAAATCACAATGTGATGAGACTAGGAAGCACCAGGAGAATGTACTGATTAATTTCATATAAAGACACTTTTATATCTGAGTATATGATCCTTTATAATGGACCTG
Source organism: Taudactylus pleione (assembly GCA_031769625.1). Taxonomy (NCBI): domain Eukaryota; kingdom Metazoa; phylum Chordata; class Amphibia; order Anura; family Myobatrachidae; genus Taudactylus; species Taudactylus pleione. The sequence goes on from JAUIMM010000601.1 coordinate 7,204,134, forward strand.
TAAGCAGAATGAGTATCATGGATTCTGGGAAGAATTTTAGCAGGTTTAAAAGGGCTCTGGCGTGACTAGGGCAACCAGAAGGGAAGCTTGGTCCGAGGACAATTGAGAAAGTGATAATACGTCCCAAAAGGCAGCTTTACGAGCATGATCTATAGGGGCGTTGGCGTAAAAAGGTTAGCATAATAGGTTCTAAGAACATCCAAAATTAGTTTACCTGGGTGAACACACAAACCAGTGGGCGTTACCAAATATTTAATCATAGCTGGGTGTGTGATCCATGGATGAGATTTGTAAGCAGGCATCCAGTTTTATTAACTAATCTATGGAAACAGTAATTCCTCTGACACGGTGAGCGATGGTTGAGGTGGGTCAACATTATATTAAAAGCCTCCTTTTTGTCTACATCAGGTGTTCTCAAACAGTCCTCAGTAGCCAACAGAGTTCACGTTTTTGCAGGTCACCCAGGAGGTGCACAGGTGTATTCATTACTCACCGACACATTTTAAAAGATCCGCAGGTAGAGATAATCATATCCCTTGTGATTCTGCGAGTCATAAACATGCACTGTTCGGGGTCCTGAGGACAGAGTTTGAGAACCGGTGGTCTTCGTAAAGCAATTTAAAAGCAGCAGGTGGGGAAGACTTATATGTGTAGTAGTCCTAGAATTTCATTTTTGCACTCCAATGATTTAGAAAGATGTACAGAACCTTTTTTTTGTGTTTTCACTACAACTTTCCCTGCTCACAATTTTCAGCTAGTAAGTAGACATGAACCATAGAAAGCCATAGAAGAACACAGCAGGAGGGAAGGCTGGTCCGTGTCAACCTATAGCAGGGTGGCAGAGGATAATTGCTGAACAGTAGCCGTGAAACACTTACTGACTTTTAGGTATTGTACAAAGTTGGTCATGAGGAGAAATTAAAACTCTGGAGGGAGGAAATTCCATACTGTGGAACAAAAACCCACTGGAGAAGCATGTCGAAGAGTAACTTCAGCCAAAACATGGAAGGCAACATCACTATGGACAACTTTAGTTGGTTGATTTTACAAATCATAGACCTCTGAGGTTTTGAATGAGCCACTTAAGGTGAAATGGCCGTTTCACAAAAATGAGAGATATGGTAAGAACTTTACCTTTGTTATCTCTCTTTCTACAAAGTACATAGGGTCCACAGAGAAGTCTGGAACACTCAAGAATCACGTTCTCACACAAAAGGAGACGGAAAACCGGTGACCAGAGCGAAGCCTATCCGCAGCACAGGTGCGTCAGGGTGGGTGCCTTGTGGACCCTATGGACTTCGTAGAGAGAGATAAAGGCAAGTTCTAACCATCTCATTTTCTACTTCAGGGTCCATAGGCTCCACATGGAGACCTCTGGGATGTCCCAAAGCAGTCCCTTTAAGGGTGGGGACACTCCTGTGCAGAAGGAGAATCTGCAGCCCAAAGGAAGCATCCTGAGAGGCAAAAGGTATCAAATGTATAATACCTCAGAAAGGTCTGGGCAGAAGACCATGTGGCCGCCTTACAAAGATGAACAGCCGAGGCGCCAGGGCAAGCTGCCCACGAAGGACCCACAGAATGAGCAGTAACAGAGGGCGGCACTGGAAGGCCCTCACGAGTGTAAACCACAGAGATCGGCATGCAAAGCCTTCTAGCCAAAGTTTGTATATTGGCTGGCCATCCCTTGTGAAAGCCGTAGAGGACAAACAAACAAGGAGTCTGACTTCTGAAGGGAACTGGTTCGGTCCACAGAAATCAGAGAGGTCTGTAGAATTAAAGGCTGGTACAATAATTTCCGCATTAATGTGGAGACTAGAAACCACCTTAGGAAGGAACCCAGGGCGGGTCCGAAGCTCCGCCCTGTCCTGGTGAAAGACAAGAAATGGAGAACGGCAACAGAGAGGCCCCAAGTCTGACACACTTCTGGCAGAAGCAATAGCCAAAAGAAAAAAAAAAAAAGTCTTAGCTGTAAGCAATTTGAGATCCACTGAGTCCAGGGGTTCAAATGGAGGGCCCTAAGGACAACAGCCAAATCCCAAGGCGCCACAAGAGAGATAAAGGGAGGCTGAATGCGAAGGACACTCTGTAGGAAAGCGTGGATATCAGGAAGAGGAGCAATCCTTTGCTGGAACCACACTGGAAGAGCAGATACATGCACCTTCAGTGAGGCAAGGCGGAGAATAAGATCCAAAACAGCCTGCAGAAAAGCCAAAACATTGGATATCTGAAATACCTGGGGGTCGTTACACCTGGGACGACACCATTGAAAGCCGGTGTTCCACACACTGTGGTAAATCCAGGCAGAGTCTGGTTTACGTGCTCTGAGCATGGTGTTAACCACAGCGCCAGGAAAACCCTTGGACCTTAGGAGGGATGACTCAAGAGCCACGCCGTCAAAGAAAGACGACCCAGGTCTGGGTAAAGGCAAGGACCTTGAGAAAATAGGTCCGGACATTGAGGCAACAGCAATGGAGTGTCAATGGATAGACTCTGAAGAGCTGAGTACCAGTAACATCTGGGCCATGCTGGAGCCACCAGCAGGCAGTGCCTCCTTGTTTGAACTTCCAAAGTACTCGAGAAAGAAAGGAGAGTAGAGGAAACAAGTACGCAAACTGGAAGGTCCACTAGACAGAGCGACTACCAAGAGCCTTGGCGTCTATTGCCCCGGACCCGTACACTGGCAGCTTGTGATTGTGTTGGGAGGCCATGAGGTCTATGTCCGGAAGGCCCCACTGTCCACTAGGAGCTGAAACACTTCTTGGTGAAGAGACCATTCCCCGGGATTCACGTCGTGATGGATGAGGAAGTCCACTTCCTAATTGAGAACTCCTGGAATGAACACTGCCGAAATGGCTGGGAGATGACCTTTCGCCCATGTTAGAATGCGTGACACCTCTGTCATTGCAGCCTGACTTAAAGTTCCTCCTGATGGTTGACTTAAGCGTCTGACTGAACTTGCACGGGCTTTCCGTGAAGTACGAGTCTGGCTTGTTGCAGGGCCCTGAAGACCGCCCGAAGTTCCAATACGTCGATTGGCAGGGCAGCCTCTTCTGCTGTCCACCGTCCCCGAAATGAGCATGGACCAGTCACTGCGCCCCAACCCCGGAGGCTGGAGTCAGTTGTCAGAAGGACCCAGACCGGAATCCAAAAGGGGCACCCTCTGGTGAGGTGGACCGTCTGCAGCCACCAAGCAAGAGACAGACGCACCTCCGGAGAAAGCACCATCGTTTGCCTTATCCGATGGGGTACTCCATCCCACCTGGAGAGGATCAATTTCTGCAGAGGCCGGGAATGAAACTGGGCAAATTTCACCATGTCGAACGTTGACACCAAGGAACCCTGTGGAGCCTATTGCTGAGTGGATGGACACTTGGCGACTGTGGAGGCATCTGCATACTTGCGTCAGCAAAGTGGAGAGCTTTTCCGTAGACAGACCTCCCAGATGTAGCATCCTTTGGGATGGGATCAGGGAGGACTTCTTCCAATTGATTAACCACCCGTGCATCTGTAGCATAGATATAGTCAGCTGTAGGTGGTGGTGAAGTCCCTCTGGAGACCCTGCCTTACTGCCATAATTTTGGTAACACCCGAGGTGTAGTAGATAGGCCAATTGGCAGAGCCCGAAACTGGAAATGTTGTTGCAGTACAGGAAACCTGAGAAAACGCTGGTGAGCCAAAGCAATTGGAATATGCAGGCATGCATCCTGAATATCCAGACACCATAAAATCCCCAGGTTCCATAGCCTGTATTATTGTGTGTAGGGTTTCCAGCCTGAACCGAGGTACCCTGAGGAATTTGTCCAGGGACCTGAGATTACCGACAGGCTGGGATCGATTGGATTTTGAACCAGAAAAGGTTTGGAGTAACAACCCATTCCCCTTTGGGGCAACGGGACCGGTACTAAGACTTCTGCTTGAAGCAAGACTCGTACGGCTTTCTGGATCTGTAAGGCCATGTCACCCCGTGAGAGACTACTTCTTACCCAGGTGTCTACAGTGGTCCGACAACAAGTCGGCCTCCCACCCTGGTATCCGCCAGAGGGAGGCCCATCCCATTAGGCTGAGGGTTTATCCTGACTAGGAAGGACGTCTTGTACTCTAGGCCTGTTTCGTAGGTTTGACAGCCCTACTGGAAGCCGATGGCCTTGGAAGATCTGACCTGTGGGTTAACCTTGAGGACGTAAGGATCGAAAGGAGAAGGTGCAAGGCTTCGCTGAAGCCGCAGCCAAAGGCAGAAACGCAGAATTAACCACAGCAACATGTCCACAATCCTGTCCATGTCAGGACCGAACAATACTTCTCCAGTACAGTATATGGGAAGCATTGTAGGCCTTTCTTGGATTCAGCATCTGCCCTCCAAGAATGCCACCACAGGAAACTGCGAGCTGCCACAGCTGCCGCCGAGACACTGGAAGTCAGGAGACTGATATCCAGAACAGCCTTCCCAATATATGTAGCTGCATCTCTGATGTTACCAACCAAAAAACCTGGACATAAAAGAGCACAGTATTGCAGTGTATCATTTCTCTGATCGCAAAGTATTCTAGAGTGCCTTCTGACTTTTCTCTATTATATAATATAATATGGGAAGGGGACCAGAGCCATCTACCATTTAAACAGAGTGCCGGGTCCATTGGACCATATAATCTTGGACTTGAGAAGTCTATGCAAATTCTAATAAATTTTTTTTTTTTTAAATGGTCTCCATAGTTCATAAACAGTCCCTAAAAGCAGTCACGCTCATCTATGCAACGATGTGAGCGTGACTAGCGTGCCTGCAGCTATGGTATTCGCCTACGCACATGCACGCCATAGACTTCAATGGGGTAATCGCTGGCTGCGAGTGCTCGCAACCAGGCGATTGCGGTGCTATGCCGCGATGCGTGCTCACGTGCATTGAGCATCGTGGCAACGATGAGGCTGGCTCCATCTGTATATTTGTCCCCAAAAAATTATATTTATATACATCTAATCCTTATTGGCTTGAGCAGCCTGTACACGCCGAGTGTCAAGAGTCTGGTTTTGCCTTTATTGCTCCTCTCCCTGAGGTCACATTGAGATAATACATACCTTAGTTTTTTTCTAGGTGAATAAGATATACAATATTGAAAACGCAATCCAAATTCATCCAGTAGTTTTTACGTGATGCCGAAACAGACAAAAACAAAAATTCTGAAAAAAATGTTTTGTCTCCATAGTTCATACAGTCCCAATCAGTATATTTCTCAAAACAAATTTCTATATACAGATACAACCATTACAACCTTAAGTATAGATTTAGTGCCTACTCTAGCACACTGCCCTTTAAACCCCAAGGTTAGCAGTTTACCACAAAGAGGATAAAGGAGAAAGTAAGTTACAGCACCAATCCCTAAATGGTTAAGGTGCATACATACGATTTAACTATAACGACATCGTTATCGTTCAAAAAGTCGTTCAGTTTCTGAGTTATAACGATGAACGATTATCGTTCATGCGCGTTCCCGTTTGTAGTTCATTCTGACTGACCAACATTAAGGGAAGTTACAAAATCGTTTGCCGTTCAAAAAATCGTTCATTACACTTTAAAAAATCTGACAGAAAATAGTTCATAAAATCGTTGGTAACAAAATAGTTACGTGTGTATGCACCTTCAGCTTTATATTTATTTTCTTCTGAGATTATATCAAAACTAAAAACATGTCCCAAAGTTTGTGGGCTATGCCTTTAATGTGTGTCTGGGCATTTCTGCCCAGACACACATTAACATGTACATAAAATCAAGCATGTAATGGCCATGTTTAGTACCACCATTGTATTACTGATGTTTGAAGAGCTCAGTGACCTCAACATAGCACAATCATTATGCCACCTTTTCAAAAAGTCAGGTTGTTAAATTTATGCACTGTGACTGTTGACTGGGACAGCTCTAAGTGTTGCTATTATGAAGTAGCCACAAAATGATAGGCCACACAAACTCACAGATTGGATTTTATTGCTGAAGTGTGTAAAAATCATCTGTCCTCAGTTGCAACACTCACTACCACGTTCCAATCTCCCTATGGAAGAATCACCACCACAAGAACTCTTCTTCGGTAGCTCCATGGATTGGCTTGGTTTTCCATGTCTGAGCAGTCACACACAGACCTTAAATCACCATGCACGGTACAGACTGAAGTAGTGTAAAGAATTCACTGCAGCACAATGGAAATGCATTCTCTAGACTAGAGTGCAAACCCCTCTTTTTTACATGGTAGTGTGATGAGAAATTGGAGTGTAACAGATGCCAGAAGAACGTACCCTGCCCGCATGCTTACCATCAACTGTAAAACTTGGAATAATGGTCTGGAAAAAGTTTTTTTATTTTGGTTTTGTGTGGGATCTCTATTTCCAGGGAAGAAAAAAGTTAATGCTACAACAAACAATGACACAGAATTGTGTGCTTTGAACTTTACGGCAACAGTTTGGGGGAAGTTTCTTTCCTGTGTTAGATTGGTAATGTAACACACACACACACACACACACAGGGGACCAAAGTTTGGTGTGGGAGAACTTGAATGATCTGCACAGAACCCCGGACTCCAACCCCATCAAATACCTTTGTGATGAAATGGAACACAACACCCAACCTCATTAAGGGATCTATTTACTAAGCAGTGTTAGCAGAAGTGAAAAGTCATAAAGTGCCAGTCAATCAGCTCCCAACTGCCATTTTTCAAACACAGCCTGTGAGATGACAGTTGGGAGCTGATTGGCTGGCACCTTATCACTTTTCCTAACACTGCTTAGTAAATAGACCCCTAATACTTTTGTTCCAACATCTAGTGGAAAACCTTCCCAGAAGAGTGGAGGCTGCTGCTACAGCAATGGGTGGACCAACTTTATTTTGATGCCCAAGGTTCTGGAATATGATTTTCAACAAGCACATACGGGTGTGAGGGTTCGGTATCCACATACTTTTGGCCATGTACTGTATAAACAAATCTTTACAGTGGAATAAGTAGCAATAATATAGGAGATTGTGCCTTTAAATGTATTTTATATAGTCATGTTTTTCTGCATGAGATACTTTGTTTTGCAAACTAGCAATCAATTTAACAATCTTTCAATGCAGTGTTATGGTGCATACACACGATCAGATTTTTCCATCAGATATGAACGATAACGATTTAAAAATCGTTCAGTCGTTCATATCTGAAGGAAAATCGTTCATATCTGACATGCCTGAACGATGGACGATCAACGATGCGCGTTCCCGATGGTCAGATAACGATTTCTGATATCTGTGTTTGCAGTCAGACTTGGACGATTCCATTCATTTTAATGCAGTCAAAAATCGTTCAATCGTTCAAATCGTTCAAAACTTTGGTAAAATCGTTCAAATCGTTTAATCGTTCATCTGACAAATCTGACAAGTCTGACAAATCTGACCGTGTGTACGCTCCATTAGGTCAGCTGGTCAAACTATCAGTTGCAACATAACTAAACTCTAATCTGGTGAGAACATTCCGTTTCTGCACTGGATTAAATGTCGAGAATATTGAATGCTTAAGCTCAACAAATGATACGAGCACAGCACTGGGGGCTGCCAATGCTTTTGGAATGCTACAAGTAGAATTTTTGTACAGCATTTAAAAAAACCATCAGCTATGACCTAATTGAAGTCACTCTAAACTGCCATTTAAATCATTCTGCAGCCGGAACGCAGTTAAATGCCGGGCATAAAGCAATAATACAAATAAACATACAGTAAGTAGTAAGATGTAAATTATTCACCTTAGCTTGAAGTTGCTGTAGCTCATGGTCCAGTTTCTCTTTCTCTTCCCTTAATAGCCTGTTGCTTTCTATTAAAACATTCATAGTTTCAGTTTTCTTCAACAGCTCTTCATGTTGGGCCATTGTCCTTGCAGTTACCTGAATTTGTAACATAAAACGAGCATTTGTTACACGGACACTCATTCGGAATTCCACATGAGCAATGGTTTAAGCACAAAACCCGCTACTTTAGACAAAGCCAATAAAACAGGATATTTGTATTCAGTGGTTTAACTAGGGTATTTGGAGCCCAGGGCAAGATGAAAAATGGAGCCACCCCCCCATGTGCGTCAATAAAGTGGGTATGGCCACATGGGGCATGGCCACTGAAAAATGGGGATGGGTCAACATGACAGTTTGCTACTCTGGGAGCATTCCTTTCCATTCCATATGCACCATCATGTCACCAGTAGTAGTGCCCCTTATAAAGTGCCCCCTGTTGTAGTGCCTATTATGCAATGTCCTAGTAGTAGTGCCCCTCATGCTATGCCCACTGTAGTAATGCCCCTTATGCAATGTCCCCAGCAGTAGTTCTCTTACACAATGCCCAGTTGTAGTGCACATTATGCAGTGCCCAATATACAGTGTCCACTATGCAGTGCCCCCAGTAGTAGTGCCATTTACACATAAAACTTGTAGACACAGTCAGACAAAATTATACTTACTGGTCCCCTCACTCGGCATTATGGGAGAGACAAAGGGGGGGGTGAAGGTCGCCGGCTTCCAGGTCAGTGTTTAGTGTGTAGTGCAGACAGCACTAAGTGTGGTCCGCACTACACAATAAAACGCCGCCGGTGGTGTGTTTGTTTTAGCAGCCAATGAGAGCCAGACAGACTCCCTGGCTGCTGCACCCAGGGCCGGAGCCGGGCTGGAGCTCACTCATGAACAAACAAAAACACACACACCACTGGCAGCATTTTATTGTGTAGTGCGGACCATACCCCCGCCGGTCTGACTGCGACGGTGGCAAGTACCCCGTCTGACCCCCTTCGTTACACCGCTGTTTGTACTTAACAGTAAAATCCCTTTCTCCAATTCCATTGGGGACACAGGGACTCTGGGTTATACATGGCAGTGGGTGGTGCCTGGCACTTTAAATCTTCAGACACCATCAGACTCCAAAGAAAAAGGAACCCCGAAACATCTAACAATACAGACGTCACAGATGAAACAAAAAGTTGTCACAACAGGCAACTGGAAAACATAACAGATCAGCACTGGTAGGGCGCCCAGTGTCCCCCATGGAAGCTGAGAAAGGTAAGGCCAAGGAAATCCTCCCTCAGACACAGACCAGAAACCGCCTGGGCTAGGCTACAAGGCATTGCCGCGTAATGATGGGCAAGAGGTGCCTGCAGCAGCCAATAGCAGGGACTGTCAGGATGACAGGTGCGGCTAGGCTCCTTTCCCAGCCCAACGGAATATGGTCGTCCTATGACCTTGCGGTGAAATTTGCACATCTGGTGCAAAAAGATATCAGCTCTCAGTGGAGTGTAAAATATTGTTAGTATTTATTATGTTATGGATAGGTGCAGAAAGCAATAATAATAAAAAAAAAAATTCCATACATGGCCATCCTATGATCTGGCGCCGACAAAATAATGGGAAGGGGGCAACCATAGCTTAGCATCACGCTTGGTCTATCCACCGTCGCTAGTGGACAGACCCTACTTATCTGCTACGGCCAGCCTCCGGTTAAGCGGTGCAGCCGCAATGTGAGAAGACGCCACATGGAGGGTATCTGGACATAACGATCCGGGGACACTCACGTTGAAGGCAGACTTCCGCTACAAAATTGAAAAATTAAAAACAGACAGGCAGCTCCACCGGGCACTAAACTAAACTGAGTCAGGTGGAGTATAGAGGGGGAGGGCTTAGTCATAATCACTGAAGATTTAAAGTACCAGGCTCCACTCACCATTGTCTATAACCCAGAGTCCCCCAGTGGAGAACTAGGTTTGAAGAATTACAGTTCTGCACATCTTTCCAACAAAATGTGTAGTACAAGACCAACGTGTATTCAGATATACAAGGAAAAGGGTAAAAAGTTGTAAAGCCAACCTGAACTTTTTCACGTTCTGTATTCAAACTATCTTGCAGCTCATTTATTTCTCTTTCCATGTGCTCTATACGCTGCCGGTATCGCAAACATTCTACTTGTGCAACTTCAAACCTTGTTTCAGCAATTTCTTTCTCCCGTCTCACAAATCTATAAGAGAGACCATTTAAAAACATACATGGATTGGTGGACAAAGGAAAAAAAAACAAGTTATACTGAAAGGTCATCCAAAATGTTAACTATTATTCTTTGATTATATGTTAACTCATTGCGCTCATAATAGTTTCTGCCATTACCCAGGAATACATACATAGTTCATGGCAGTCAGTACAATTGAATGTACCGAAGCAATACAATAAAGGGGGCTACAAAATAAAAACAAGAGATATGGTAAGAACTTACCTTTGTTATCTCTGTTTCTACGAAGTCCATAGGGTCCACAGGGTGACCTTGGGGTATAGCTGGATCCTGGATCCTCGGGCACCACGGAGTTAAAGCTTTTAGCTGCTCCCAGGATGCACTTGGGTCCATCCTCCTCTATACCCCGCCCCCGAGCCACAGGCACCTAAGTTGGTAAGCAGCCAAGGCCGGAGGAGGAGACGAAACAGAGAGAAGGAAGAATGGAACACACAAGAACCATACTCAGAGAAATGGGAGACTGAAAACCGGTGACCAGTCACAAAGCCCATATGAAGCCAGGTGCGTCAGGGCGGGTGCCCTGTGGACCCTACGGACTTCGTAGAAACAGAGATAACAAAGGTAAGTTCTTACCATATCTCTTGTTTTCTACTTCAGGGTCCACAGGGTGACCTTGGGGATGTCCCAAAGCAGTCCAACTAAGGGCGGGGATGCTCCTGTGCTGATAGGAGAACCCGGCGCCCAAGGGATGCATCCTGAGAGGCAAAGGTGTCAAACGCATAGAACCTCAAAAAGGTCTGAATGGAAGACCAGGTGGCCGCCTTACACAACTGAACAGCAGTGGTGCCACGGCTAGCAGCCCAAGAAGGGCCCACAGACCGAGTGGAATGAGCAATAACAGAGGCTGGAACAGGTAAACCCTCCTGCATATAAGCCTCAATAATAACAGAACGAAGCCAACGGGCTAGAGTCTGTTTGTTGGCAGGCCAACCCCTCTTGTGAAAACCAAAGAGGATAAACAAAGAATCCGACTTCCTCACAGTACTAGTCCTGTCCCCATAAACCTGGAGTGCACGGACAACGTCTAAAGAAGCCTCCCCAGCCGAAAGATCAGGTGACTGAAAGGCTGGTACAACAATTTCCTGATTAATGTGGTACCTGGAAACCACCTTAGGCAGGAAATCAGGACGAGTGCGAAGCACCGCTCTGTCCTAATGAAAAACCAGAAAAGGGGGACGACAGGAAAGCGCCCCCAAATCCGAAACCCTCCTGGCAGAGGCAACTGCCAAGAGGAAAAGTCTTAAAAGTTAGCCACTTGAGTTCCACTGACTCCAAGGGCTCAAAAGGAGGACCCTGTTAGGCCCGAAGAACCACCGCCAAATCCCACAGGGCCACAGGTGGCACAAAGGGAGGCAGGATTCTTAGAACACCCTGGAAAAAAGTGTGTACGTCCGGCATAGCAGCAATCCTGCGCTGGAACCACACCGACAGAGCAGATACATGCACCTTCAGTGAGGAAAGACGTAATCCTAAATCCAAACCCGACTGAAGGAAAGCCAGAATACGCGAAACCCGGAACACCTGGGGATCATATTTTCTGGCCTCACACCACTGAAAGTAAGTGTGCCACACTCTGTGGTAGATCCTCGCGGAAGCAGGCTTGCGCGCCCTCAGCATGGTGGTAATAACGGAGCAAGAAAAGCCCCGAGACCTCAGGACGGCTGTCTCAAGAGCCACGCCGTCAAAGATAGTCGACCCAGATATGGGTGAAGACAGGGCCCCTGAGACAACAGGTCCCGCCGTTGAGGTAGGAGGTACGGAGCGTCAATGGACAGGCTCCGCAGATCGGAATACCACGGCCTTCTAGGCCACGCTGGGGCCACCAGGATCAGTGTGCCTCCGTCCTGCTTGAACTTGCGCAGGACCCGAGGCAGCAGAGATATCGGAGGAAACAAGTAAGCCAGGTGAAACAGCCATTTCACCGACAGCGCGTCTATCAGACTTGCGCCTGCGTCCCTTGTCCTTGACCCGTACACGGGCAGCTTGTGATTGTGACGGGACGCCATCAGGTCCAGCTCTGGCAGCCCCCACTTGTCCACGAGTAGTTGGAATACCTCTGGATGAAGCGACCATTCCCCGGGATGCACGTCGTAACGGCTGAGGAAGTCTGCCTCCCAATTGAGGACTCCCGGGATGAAGACTGCCGAGAGAGCTGGAAGATAGCGCTCTGCCCAAGCAAGGACGCGGGACACCTCCGACATCGCAGCTCGACTGGAGCCTGTCATCGCCCCCCCACCCCGGAGACTGGCATCTGTCGTGAGCAGACCCCATTCCGGGATCCAAAAGGGGCGCCCCTCGAGGAGATGAGCCGTCTGTAACCACCAGGTCAGGGACAGATGCACCTCCGAGGACAACACCAGCATCTGAGAGCGGATCCTGTGTGGCAATCCGTTCCATTCCGAAAGAATCAGCCTCTGCAGAGGCCTGGAATGGAACTGGGCAAACTCCACCATGTCGAATGCCGACACCATGGACCCCAAAACTCTCATCGCTGAGTGCACCGACACTCTGCCACTGCTCAGACAACTGTGAATCCGCAGCTGTAAGGAGGAGACCTTCTCTGGAGTCAGGAAAATCGGTTGCTGACGAGAGTCCAGCAGGGCCCCCAAATGAACCATCCGCTATGATGGGATGAGGGAGGACTTCTTCCAGTTGATCAACCACCCGTGCGCCTGTAGACAAGCGACCGTCAGGTGGAGATGCTGGATCAGTACCTCCGGGGAGCTTGCCAGCAAGAGGAGGGAGTCTAGATACGGTAGCAACCGTATCCCCTGGCTCCGAAGGTGAGCCGCCATGACCGCCATCACCTTGGTAAATACCCTTGGTGCCGTGGAGAGGCCAAAGGGTAGAGCCCTGAATTGGTAGTGGTTGTGGAGAAGAGCAAACCGCAGAAACAGTTGGTGCGATGTTGCTATAGGCACATGGAGGTAGGCGTCCAGGATATCCAGGGAGACCATATAATCCCCCGGTTCCATCGCCAGAATGATGGAACGCAAAGTTTCCATCCTGAATTTGGGAACCCTGAGAAACCTGTTCAGGGACTTAAAATTGAGGATGGGGTGATGAGAGCCATTGGGTTTCTGCACAAGAAACAGCGTAGAGTAATACCCCATCCCAAGTTGAGATTGTGGTACGGGTATAATGACCCCCGCCGTCAGCAAGGCCTCTATGGCTTCCTGAACCTGCAAGGCCTTTGTTTTGTCCTGAGAAGGACTCGTGCAAAAAAACTGGCGAGGCAGCCTGTGCCGAAAAGACAGGGCGTACCCCTGGGAGACCACTTCTCGCACCCAGGCATCCGTGGTGGTATTGTGCCAGCACTGGGCGAATTGAAGAAGTCGGCCTCCCACTCTGGGGACCCCCAGAGGGAGGCCCGTCCCATCATGCAGGAGGCTTATCTATTTGCTTGGAAGAAGGGCGCCTAGCACTCCAGGCTTGCTTCTTTGGCTTTGAGGCGGTCTTGGTTGCGGACTGCCTCGGGAAGGACTGACCCTTTGCCTGGCCCTGAACCCGAAAGGAGCGAAAGGCCGAGCTCCGGACCTTAGCAGGTGTCGTAGCTGAAGGGAAGAAGGCTGACTTGGATATTGCCTGGGTATCTACTATTTTGTCCAGGTCCGGACCAAATAGTAACTCTCCTTTAAAAGGTAAGGCCTCCAAGCATTTCTTTGAATCAGCGTCTGCTCTCCAAGACCTCAACCACAAGGATCTGCGAGCAGACACTGCTGCCGCCGAAACCCTAGAGGTCAGCAGGCTAGCATCCAAAGATGCTTCTCCAATGTAGGAAGCGGCATCTCTCATCTGTCCTAACAACGCCCTCTGGACATCCGGAGCTTCATCCGTAAACGTATCCTCCAAGGCGTTGCCCAACCCTCAATGGCCTTGGCCACCAAGGAGATGGCCATGGACGGCCGGGCTACAGCCCCTGAGAGAGAGTAAATAGACTTTAGACAAGTCTCCACCTTCCTGTCCGTAGGATCCTTCAGTGAGGATATAGACGGCAATGGCAAAGTAGCACTCCTGATGAGGCATGTTACATGGGAATCGACCGCAGGCGGAGTTTCCCATTTCTTACAATGCGCCTCCGGAAACTGATAATTGGACGCCAACCGCTTCTGTGGCAGGAATCCCTTACTGGGCGTCTGCCAGGCCATCGCCATGTGATCCATCAACTGATCAGACAAGGGGAACGCTGCAGAAGTAACCTTAGCTTTTTAAAACTAGGATACCTCGACTTGGGAGCAGGTGCCTCATCCTCAATCAGAATAAAGGCCCGCACCGCCCTAACCAGAGCCCGCACATTGATGGAAGACTTAGTGTCTACCTCCTGGACTGAGGTATCTGAGGCTGAGTCATCCTGCACCTCACCATCATCCGAGGACCCCTCAGAGTCCGAAAAATGCGCAGCCTGCGCCATAACTGTGCGTTTAGACGCCCTGGAGGGCACGTCACTGCGCAACATCGACTGAAAAGCCGAAGATGCTGCCGCCAAATCTTGGACAGTGTGGGAAAGCGCATCCACCCAGGGTGGAGGAGCTGCCACAGGAGCCTGAAACGGCACCACAGCCTGCTGCGCCACAGGGGTGGACTGTATATACATTGGCAACCCCGCATAGGGACCAACAGGCTGAGACCCCGGGGGAGTCTTCAATAATTGTGGGACACCCGGGGAATGGGGGATGGTAGGCTGGGGCAACGCCCTAGTAGGGACGGCAGTCGGGACCGACAGACGGTCCGCGATGGACACCAGCACATCGCCCATGGTGGCTCCTGCGACATAGGAGGTTTAGACGTACCAGGGACCGCCTGGCACCGTCCGCACAGGACGTCCTGTGACAAATTCTCCCTATCCACTCCTGCAGAACAGCGCATGCAGGAGAACAATACTGGAGTCACGGAGTGCTCAATCTCCTCCTCAGACATTACAGACTATATAATTAAAACAGTTATGACATAGGAAGAAAACGTGCACACTCACCAGTGTGCTGGACAACAGCCCACAATATGGCCCTGTGTAGCACACAACTGTATGTGACGGACCTCACAAATACGTGATCTATATAAGTGAGGTCAGTAGAAACACCCTTCCCCCGCACACCTGTAGGGCTTGTAGGAGAAGGAAAGGGATAGGTATAAGCTGACAGTAAGTAGAAATTAGCACAGACAGGCAGCACTAGCAAAAGTCACATACCATGCAGGAAGATATACTCACTGCACCTTTCCACTACAATCAACCTGCCCAGATTCAGTGTCTGGGAGGGCTATAGTGCTGTGTACACTGTCCTTTTGCAGGGGAGAGGTACACAGGGGGACCGGTCCGCGTGCTCCCTGAGAGTATCTGCGCTGCCACAGAGAAAATGGCTGCTGGAGACCTCAGAGGAGGAGTGGCCGAGGAATCTGCAGCTCAGCGACGCCAGACTACGTGCTGAAAGGCGCGCTGAGCTGAGGGGAGGAGCCGCTAGACAGGGAAGGCTTCCTCCCCTGGCTAGCATATTAACCCCCGGGTTGCCGGCATCCCGCTTGCCTTATTCACCCTGGTGGTCTAGTGGTCTGGCGGGGTATGCCTCCAATGGAGGGGGAGCCCGCCGCCACCGCTAGCGCCCCCGGTCTGTCCCTTAGACCGGGGGCATGGGACTGCATTTAAAAGGAACCCGCGCACCGCCGCTAATCAGTGGTGCACGGCTTACCTCGATCTCCCCGGCAGCAGTCCCGGGGGAAACCAGAGTCCGGCTAGTACAGACTGTCTTCCCCCGCCGCGATCCCCAGTTCAGTGCTGGCGTCGCGGCGCCAGCAGGGAGAAGGAGCGGCAGCGTGGGCGTCTGTACAGACAGCCCATCGCTGCCGCTCTGGAGAAAAAAACTGAAGTAAAAATAAAATAAATTTAACTTAGTTAAAAAAAAAAAAAAAGCAGCCCCCCCCCCCCCCCCACAGGGTGACCAGACTCCAGCCGGGCACCAGCTTAAACTGAGGTGCCTGTGGCTCGGGGGCGGGGTATAGAGGAGGATGGACCCAAGTGCATCCTGGGAGCAGCTAAAAGCTTTATCTCCGTGGTGCCAGAGGATCCAGCTATACCCCAAGGCCACCCTGTGGACCCCTATGGACCCTGAAGTAGAAATAAAAGTAGCCACATATGCTGCATAAGCAAACATTTATAGAAGTGACTGAGGCCCTCATTCAGAGCCGCTCGTAAGCAGCCGCTCGTTCGTTATGAGTGATGTTCGCTCATCTGCGCATGCGTACGGATTGTAATACGCATGCGCGAACCAGTCAGTGCGGCCGAAAATCGTTTGTTCGCTAAATAGCGAATGCCTGCTATTTTGAGTGACATGAGGAGGCGTATGTGGGTGGTAACAGGGGAAGGTGCTTGAAAACGGGGAGTGGAATTCAGAACGCATGCGTGCTTAAAGGTCAAAATGGGCGTTTTAAGGGTGTGCATAATTAACAAAGCAGCGTCATCGACCACGTCACTTGGTTGTTTTATAGTCAGAACTGCTCGCAAGATAGCGGTAGGAAAAACCAACCACAAGAATAGCGAGCAGTTCATACGCTGTTCGATGTACTCGATTAATCTAATAAATAGCGGACATGACGTATGGTGCGAGCGGCCAGGGGGCGTATTTTTCACATTTACGACCGCAAGTTTTATTCGCTCGTTCAGACAGAGGCGTGAACAGACCGCAAAGTGCGAACGGTTCATTTGAATAGCCACCCCTTTTTTCTGAACGAGCGAGCGCAAATAGCGTCCGGCTCTGAATCAGACCCTGAGTGGATAACAATTTCTTTCAAATAGAGTCTGCAGATAATAGATGAAAATAAAGACGACAGGATGTATGTATAGATGACCAGCCTGCTGTCACAGAAGTCTAAGGAGTTGCTAAGGCCCGCGTTGAGCAGGCTCTTAGTACGTATTGGCACTTATGTCCACTCTTGTATTGGTGTACAACTGCTTCTCTAACATAGCTTGCTTGGACATGCCATGATCGAAGTACAGAAGAAAAAAATAAGAAAGAATGTGTCTCTAATATGGCACACTGATAATGGTAGTGATACTATTTATAATATGAAAAACAAACACATTTTACAAAAGTGTCCGTATCATGGACTAGGGAAATACAAGTTAAAAAATGGGAAAAGATTTTCCAAAAGGGTGCAAATAAGTTGAAAATATGCAATAAAATCAGAGATTTGTCCCAAATATAAATTACCAAAATGGGATTAAGGAGAAGAATGATTAACTATATAATTACCATATGCAACATCTTGGTTTCAGATAAGAAAATATATATATTATATATATTTTCTTAAGGACACACTGTGGGACAAATCTCTGATTTTATTGCATATTTTCAACTTACTTGCACCCTTTCGGAAAATCTCTTAATTTTTTTAACTTCTATTTTGCTGGCCCTAGTCCTTGATATTGACATTTTGTAATATGAACAATAAATAAATTTTTTGTAACTTATATTTCCCTGGCCCTAGTCCATGATATTGACATTTTATAATATGAACAATAAAAGTTATAATTTACAAATAGTATCACTACCATTATAAGTGCGCCATGTGAGAGAAATTCTCTTATTTCTGCTGTACTTCAATAATTCTCATATTTGACAGTTGGCAGCCCCCCCGAATCTCAACATTGATTTGTAACAAGCAATACGGGGTTAGTACCATATATCAATGTATGCAGATGTATACACCTGTCTAATTTGGAAGTGCCATCACATATGACTTTTGCCAAGAATGTTAGATTGGCGCTTGAAACAACTTTATCCTTGCAGAATTTTAAAAAGGGTTCCTTACACCATAGTGCCTATAACTCTCCAATCCTTCTGTCAGATATAACTGCCACGAGGAACAAGGGGAATTCACTTTCGCATTAAGAACTAGCTTACAGTAAGGTCTCAAGGAGCCACAAAGCACTAGATTAAAAGGTCCCATGGAGCCACCAAGTGGCAAGAAAGCACATTCACCATAGAGGTCTCTTCACCACTTAAACGAATAATCAATTGTTTGGAGGACAATTGTGTGGATTTTTTTTATATGGAGTGTGGATAAGGTAAGATGGTCACGCAGTCCATCCTGTAGAAAATTAAGGATGTGCGTAACGGTTAGACTTTATATTCAAAATAGGTTATAAATCTCTTACAAAAACTAACAAACTAATATTTTATTGAAAAGTTGGCCTCCCTTGCTTGTAACCGACTGCTGGGTCCTTTATTTCTGAACAGTTAACACTTAATATCAATGCCAATAAATGTGGTTGTCACACATTTTAGGCAATAGCTGGAGCATGAAGCAATGCATCAGGATGAAGAGGTATAGAGATCATGATTTCTCCTGAAGCATCTCCCAAGATCCTGGAAATAATGGACACTGGTCATAATGAAAGGTTACTACATTTTCTTTTTTTTATATCTTTCATAGCATGTGAGAGACTGTATGAAACAGGAAAGACAAGCAATATAAATCCCCAAAGGATTAATAATGCATCCTCTCATATCCCTGGAAATTTGCATTAAGAGAAGAAAACTTGGTACGTTGGCAGTCTGGATTTTGGTCATAATGTTCCACTGAGGAAGCCCAAATATTTACAGCACCTGAGAGAGAGACATGCTCTCATTTCCAGTACACTGCTGCATTTTATTTTTTCAAGACCATAACCCTTATTCTATCTTTGGGAGGAGGAGTGACCCAGCCCAGTAGTATCAATATTAACCATTCTCGATCTGAGTGACATTCCCTGAGTTTTTAATATTGGGGTTTTGCCACCGGGCGAGAGACTTCTTGAAGGTTTGGGATAAACTAATGTGATCTAGAGATATATACCTCTGATGACGCTATAGGCAGAGCCACGGAAAAACATGTTGGGAGCCTTTTACATGCAATGGAGGATTGCATCTATTCTATTATCGAATGCTTAATACTCTTACCACAGCTCTAACTTCAGTATGGGACAGCAATTCACAAGGATTCCAGGAGACAGATACAACTATGCAAAGGATTGCCTTGCTACAGATGGGTCCACATACAGTGGTGGCCAAAATTGCAGACACATTTTGAAATTTGAATGTTTTTCAACTTCGAATGCTTAGAAAAACTGTTTCACTTCACACAGTGCAATGATTCTTATATCAAATTAAAGTAAATTTAATGCTGAATTTCAACACAGTAAACAGAGGTCAAATATTTGCATTACAAGGGAAGTTATGCAGTGAAAGCAACACTTAGGGTGAAAATCCCTGTGTACTTATGATGTTACTGTCCTATCAGTATTTCGTTGGGTATCCTTTATTTTTCAAGACAGCAGGACAGCGATGTGTCATTGAGCCAACCAATGTTTGGAGCTCTTCCTTCTTTATGTGGTGCCATGAGACAATTATAGCCTCAATAAATTGTCTTTTATTGGATGGACACCTCAGATGTACCAGTTTTTTCAAACAGAACCACAAATGTTTATGGGGTTCAGGTCTGGGCTGTTTCCTGGCCATCCCAGCACCTGTATGTCATTCGTCGTGAACCCCTTTATGCATGTCCGTGCAGTGTGGCAGGGAGCTGAATACTGCTGGAAAAAAATGGGGCATTATCTGGAAAAAGATCCCTGATAGAAGGTAGAAGTTTTGGTTGTAGGATGGTGTCAATGTACTTTCTGCTGTTCAGTGTGCCATCTATGACAAAGGCAGCCTACACAGCATCTGCTGTCATACATGCCCAGATCATAACACTTGTAGGATTCTTTGTTGTCGCTTGAATAAAATCTGGATGTACCACTTCCCCTATGCGACGTCTCACACATTTTCTCCCATCACTACCAAATATCGATATCTTAGTTGGGTCACTCCATATCTCTTGTTTCCACTGACCTTCTGTCCATGCAATGTGTCCACTGTATTCATTTCTGCTGCTGCTTTTTATTCAGCAATGGATTTTTTCGGGGAATCCTACCTTTTAGGCCAACCTCCGTTCGTCTTCTCCATTCCGTTCTTGCACTGACAAAAACACCAGTTGCACTCAGTTTACTTCTAATGGCCGCAGATGACATCCATCTGTCCCTGACGCAAATTCGTTTTATTCTCCTATCAACAGCTGTTGTGCACTTTTTCCGGCCTTTTCCTTCTTTGTTTTGTGTAGATTACGCTATCAGGAAACACAAACAAAACTTTCGTACTCCTGACGTTGTCACATTCCCACCAATTTCTCTCGCAATTGCTGCATACGAAAGACCATTTTCACTTACCACCACAATCCTGGATCTCGTTGCTGTGCTGCGGTCTTGAAAAATAAAGGATACCCAACGAAATACTGACAGGACAGTATCATAATTACACAGGGATTTTCACCCTAAGTGTTGTTTTCACAGCATAACTTCCCTTGTAATGCAAATATTTGACCTCTGTTTATTGTGTTGAATTCAGCATTAAATTTCCTTTCATTTGATATATGAATCATTGCACTGCGTGAAGTGAAACAGTTTTTATAAGCATTCGAAGTTGATAAACATTAAAATTTCAAAATGTGTCCGCAATTTTGGCCACCAGTGTACATCTAGCCTCCTTGCGCATTAAACAGCCCCTTCTAGTCGAGTTATGCTGTGGCGAGACTGAGTAGCGCCGCATGTCTTTTTGTGAGTCTTTATATTTTTAAATGAGTCTTATTTGCACTACTATGCAACTGGATAGCACAAGCAGCTTCTGCCCATTCAAATGATATGCATCATGCCTATGTTCTGTGAGCAAGTGCGGGTGTATCTGCATGCGAAATGCTACGTTACAGTGTCAGCGGCTGTAACACTTACGTAGAGTTTAGCATGCAAATACACCCACAGAACAGTCGCATTGTTGTGCAAATAAGACGCATTTGAAGGTAAAAAGATGCACAAAAAAAAAAAAAGATGCTCGGCGTTACATAGTCACACCTGGGTTGTGTAGCGCAACTTGTAGCGCACAGAGGATAGATGTATGTGGGCACATCTGTAGTTGGGACTCTCACTCCCTTGTCAAGCCTGGCAATATCCCTTCAATTCACATGCTGGGAGTTTGCTTCATGCGGTGTACTATCAGTCCCAAAACTTTAATTACCACTGTTTTTGGAATAGACAGAAGTCACAGTTTTGTTATTCTTAATGGTGAGGTTGACATCCAAAAAGTGTAAGCTACATTGAGATGTAAATTTAATGGTAGACTCTTGTGCGTTGAGGCTATTAATTATGGATGTAAGTTTCTCCCAAATTATTAACAGATCATCAATATATCTTATGTATAGTAAGATATGGGATCAGAGAAAGAGAATTTATGCTCCTGCGCAAACATAAATGTTAGCAACATTCTATCTTATAGCACAACTGCTTTTTACAAGTAATAAGCCCCATTGTGTACAAAATAATTCCTCCTAAGTGTTAATTCCAAGAGTTTAACAATCTGATGTCTAGTTTATCAAACGCAGAGTTCTGTAAAAAAAAATTCCACCGTTTACAGTCCCTCCTGTTGTGGTATAACTGTATAGAGGCTTTGGACGTCCAAGGGAGATGGACGCTCACTGGGTAACAATGAGATTAGTGTCATTATTAAAAGTAAGCGCTTTCACATTTTATTGAAAGAAAGGAAAGAAAAGAAAATATATATATTATACACTGTTCATGCAATGTAATTCTTACAATCTCTAAATCCCACTGATCTTTGATGGAACGTGGCCATCTGTCACTGTATTGCACAATTCTGCCTCCTACTGGTTTTAGACCAAACTGGTTCTGAATAATCATTGTAGAGTTATAGGATTTTGCTTTTCAACTTTAATCTTGGAGGCTGGAAAAAAAAAAAACTGTCTAGAGGTAGAAGGAACATTCTGCCTACTGTATTGCCTTTTTGGTTTATAGCTTCTTGCATCTTTGATTCGAACAAAATACTTTGCTACTGTGGCAAACTGTTTCTTCTCTCTCCAGTGGACTTCAGTAAGTTAAAGTCTACATTTTCACCAAATAGAATGGCCCTCCAAATGGAGACATTAACCAAGATATTCTTTCATTGGCATCTGCTATGCAAGGGCATCATCAGAGGGTTCTACTGGCCACTATTATTAATGCCATAACTCTACAGATATTTCCTAGATGGAGTGAGTGGCTCACATAATCTGATGGCCCTGGCTACTGATGCATAGGTGAGCAATGATTTCAATGTAGTAGCTGAAGAAATATGAAGTTTTTAGAAAGAACTTTATAAAACAAACCCACCTAGAGAGGAAATAGTTCTAACGACAATCAATTGCAGTATTTCGTCACCATTAGATGGATAAATGCTTTCTAGTCTTTTAGACTTTAACTGGCACCTTTCCACCTGTCCCCATTCCTTATGGATTACATATTTTCCCACTTGATAGGACTGGGAAATTATGTTGCTATGGCTGCGCTCCTCAAAATTGGAATGGTGCACCAAAAAGCACAAATCTTCATTACGTAATTGCATTGTATAGCTCAGTGTCAGTATTAAGAAAGTTGGGGAATATACCATGCCATTAATGGATAACTAATAATTACAATCACATGTTACATAATACATCACTATTTTAATGTCCAAATAAAAGTTATATTTTATTAGGCACTGCTTGTTTGAGTGTCCCATTATTGGAATACTAATCTTATCCTTGCTCTATGTTAATATGTTCCAGGGTGCACCACGTACAAATAGTAAACTGGCAACTAGTATGACCAAATTATTGGCATGGGTGCAGTGATATATATTGATTAGTAATTTGTTACATCACTCTTGTGCAGGTAGACAACTCTTTTGAAATGTACATATATAAACATCTATTTAACATATACCTTCGAATATATTGCACAGCCTACTGGACATTACAGATGTATCAATAAAAGAACTTCCCTTAGTGTCAATATGAACACATTGCATCATGGAAAGCTCCCATCAATATCAGCATGGAAACCATCTATATTTATTTAGTCCTGTTTGTCAGTTTGTGCAGAGGAACACATTCTAGCATTAATTGGGTAGCATCTATTTAATCATGTATACAAGTAGATTTGGAAGGGTCTGTAGTAGGGATGTGCAGGCTCGGTTCTACTCGGTTCCGTTCGTTTTTTTTTCCCGAATCTTATTGGGTTTCAGCTGTCACGAGTTTTGGATAGCCAATAAGATTCGGTAAAAAAACCCTAACGGAACAGAGTAGAACCGAGCCTGCACATCCCTAGTCTGTAGTACTTTCATTTGTTTGATGTTCTAACCCCACTCTACGGTGCCATGAAACCCTTGTGGTGGTAAATAAATTAAAGTTAATAAATGGCAATAAAATATTCTCCAGTATAAACACAGGGGTAGTCTCTAAAAGTGGAACAGTTAAGGGGATGTAAATAACTGAACAAAATACCCTCTTATTAGCAGTTCTTGATCATTTGAGTATGTACGTAAATCAAGAATTCTGATTTTGCCCCCACTTTGTTTTCAAAGAGTTTAGGAAAAAAGTTCTGCTGTGGATAAACAGGATCTACATTTTTACAGTCCATGGTTACACCATAGACCGCTCACATTACACCCATGTGTGCCACAAGCATAACTACAATAACCAATGCCGTCCACTTTTGAAAAGCAGGATGAGAAAGAAACCTAAAAGAGCGCAGCTGCTATAAAAGCTTTACTTTCTCAAAATGAAAAAAGTTATATTAGAAAGAACTTATTTTTCTTTGAACATCAATTACTATGACATGACATATCTATAGAGATAAACATTTCACCCCTTATTAAATGCCTTTAGTCCTACCTAGACAGTAAAAAACCTTTGATTTTGTCCTTATAAATTCAACAGAGTTTGATACCTGAGGATTTCCATAACCTGCTCCTGCGACTTCCCTTCTTCACTGAAAGACACATTGATGGCTCCCTCTTGCACAGAGCTCACCATCTTTTTACTGAGGGCCTCTATTTGTTCATGTAACAATCTGTTCTGCTTTTCCAAGTCATCGCAGCGTGACCGGTTCTTGGATGCCTCATCCTATGGAAAAAATACAAGGATATGAGGAAATGGCAAAATAATTTCTAATCTCTTTCTATTAATCATTACATATCTATCTTCATGGCTGTAGAAGTCTGCAGATGGTGTGTGCCAGCACTAGGGGGCAATGCACTAAACAACCACCAAATCTTGTAATAAAAAAAAAATACACAGCAAGAGGACTTGAATACTACATGATCATACAAATTTAGAGATCATTGTAGCATATATTTGCAAATACATGGTTTAGCGCCAGGCCACGACAAGGCTTCTCTGTACCGGTGTCCCTAACGCTACATAATAGCACCCAATCTGGGTCATATGAATGCATACTGTAGTTGGCTCTCTACTTAAATATACTGTATCTATGTAGGTGCTTTTATGTGGCACTACAGTATGCAATTATATGACCCAGAGTGGGTGCTATTATCATGTAGCATTAGGGACGCCGATACAGACAAACCAGGGTTCGCAAAATTCACGCTATAGTGCGTTTTTACGCACTACAGCAAACTGGGGACCCAGATTTAAAAACTGATTGGGTCCTGTAGGACCCGCTGGCTCTGTTTGTGCTGCTGTAGCCAATGGCTGCGCTGCAGCGTCTCCCCCAGCGAATGGCTGCGCTGCAGTATCTCCCCCAGCCAATGGGCGCGTGGCGTCTCCCCCTAAGCCTTGTATGCGCGGCGTCTCCCCCTATCCCATGTGCAGTCTATCTTTACCCCCTCCCTACCCCCTCATTTCTGCCCCAGCTGCTATCCTAACTATTGCCTGCCCCTAACACCCTCCTTGCACCCCAGTACTGCCCTAGTTATCTTCCCTTACCAGTCCCTACACCCAGTATTGCTTGCTCCTAACCTCTTCCTTGCCCCAGTAGTGCCCTAGCTGCTAACAACTCTTTTCCCCTATATGCCTTCCATACTGCCCCTGCTGGTATCTACACTTGCTCCCTCTCTACCACCAGTGCTGCCCCAGTTGCTATCCTGACCCAGCTCTGCCCCTAACCCCCTCTTTGCCCCCCCAGTACTGCCTTAGCTGCTATCTATCCTGGCCACTCCCTACACCCAGCACTGCCTGTCCCTAACCTCCTCCTTGCCCGCAGTACTGCGCCAGCTATCTACCCTCGCCCCCTCCTTACTCCAAGTACTGCTTGCCGCTAACCCCCACCGTACCCCCCCAAGTACTGCGCCAGCTGCTATCTACCATTGCCCCTCACACAGCCTGCCCCTAGTACCCTCCATGCCTCCCAGCACTGTCGCATCAACTATCTGCACTTACTCCTCCCTACCCCCAGCCCGCCCTGCCTGCCCTTACTCCCCTATAGCTGCAGCTCTACCCCAACTTCTCCCTGCCTTTACCCTCAGCTCTACCCCAACTGCTATATACCCCCCAGCACAGGCCCAACTGGTGCCTGCCCTCAACTCCCATAATATGTAATGGGACCCAGAAAAAGTGGTGTAGGACCCCAATTTTTTAAAGTGAGGGGTCCCTGGGGCCCACAATTTTTTCCACTCACTGCGATCACTGGGTTCTCAAACGTGGTCCTCAGGACCCCACACAGGTCACGTTTTCCAGGTCACCTAGCAGGTGCACAGGTGTATTCACTACTCACCGACATATTTTAAAAGATCCACAGGTGAGGATTATTTGACTTGTGATTCAGTGAGGAGACCTGGAAAACATGCACTGTTTGGGGTCCTGAGGACAGAGTTTGAGAACCTGTGCTCTAGGAGGTAAGGGGCCAATTACGATTGGGAGGTACAGACATTGGTGGTCATTTTTATTTGAATAACAGTTTAAATTCCTTTGAACAGGTGTGAGAGAAATTTGGTATAACCAATACCCTCCTTTTATAGCAATTTACAATTGAGACTCCCTTACAAAACAGCTTGAGAAAGCACTGCTGACACTCATGGGCGTGGTAAGATTCATTCAGAATACTGTCACAATGTCAACATGGACGCCCTGTCAACCAAAATGTCGAATTTTTCACTATTTTAGACCCACCCTAAACTTACTAGCACCAAAATGCTATGCTGACATTTTGACTATCGACATTCAGAACATGACCATATTGACATTTATATATGTCGACATAACTTCCATGTTGACATTCTGACTTGATGCTCCACTCACAACCTTCCCCTCCAGTTCACATACAGCAATCTCTATCCTATATGCCACTACCTGTGCTTCTTATTCCTGAAATAGAGGAATTACAGGGATGGCACCTGGTGGTAGCAATGACTATTCCTTACTCAGCGAGTGTCTGATGGCAAAGCAGTATTAGCAGGAACAGTCTATTATCACAAGTTATCAACAGCAGCAAAATCCTAACAGATTCTTTGAAGACACCAAATGACTAATTTGGCTAGCCGCTAGACTAAAAAAAGCAAACAAACCAAGCTATATTGAGATACAGACAGTGCTTCAACCCAGCTAAAACACCAATGTTGCTGTGGGAGATATTTAAAATAAATCTGAAATTAAAAGATTACTAGGCAGTGGGGTGTCGGGCTTATGTAAAGAATTGCATACTGCACCACGTCCAATTAAAGGAAGTACCATTTATACTTAGACAGTAACTTTATATTAAAAAAAAAACACAACTTTAAAAAAATAAAAACATGTTTTGCTTTCTTTTATATAGCTAGCTACCTTTAGCATACGTTCTCTCTCCTCCCAGGAAGCCTTGCACTCCAGTAGTTGGGATTCAGCCTTCTGTGCTGCCTCTTCTGTTTTTTGGCGTGTGGTGGTGGTATTTGCCAACTGCTCCTTTGCAGCCTGAAGAGCCCCGACATCAGCTGCATGAAGCATTAACTCACGCTCATACTTGTTCTGGGCCTCAGTAGCTATCCTTGCCTAACAAGAATAAATAAAGTTCAAATCCCACTCAAACCCACTTCAAAAGTAACATTTGCAAAGTGCTAAAACTCACTTGTTCTTGACAATCCTGTCTGGCTTTCTGCTCATTGTTTGCAGCAGTAGCAGCCCTCTGGAGAGCAGCTTTGACTTCGGCTTGCAGACTAGTTAAACTCTGTCTGAGCTGTGATACCTGTCAAAATGAAAATATAAAATGAAAATATAAAACACTTATTTACAGATGTATTCTCATACACTATTGCTGCAGTCACACCTAACCGGACTTTCTTGGCCCACCAGGTCCCGTGCGACTGTTCGCACAGAGCGATTGTCTTTTGCATTTTTGTCTGAAAATGGATCTTCAACGCAATTGGGTGTGACAAACTATGACGATACTGCACAGATTAATTTGATGGAGATTATGCAATAAGTTCCGATTTCATGGAACCATTTTTTCTCTGCGAGACCGTGGCTAAATGTAAAAAAGCAATCAGTTATAAGATTGGTTCAGCCTTATAATGGATTGCTTCTTTAAATTTAGCCACAATCTAGCAGAAAAACCAGACTGCTCTGTGAAATTGGAACATATTACATAACCCCAGATATGTAACACCTGTGTATCTGTGTGCGACAGCTTGAATCTGCTACGATGCGGCTTTTTTTCCACGCAGAGTTGCTTTGTATACAGACTCAGACGCACACAGATATACAAGTGCTGCAAATCAACTTAATCAGTGCAGTCTCGTGAAAGCAGTTTGTTGCATCCAATAGTGACTAAGTCGCATTATCATGTGAAAACAAACGCACAAAACCTGGCAGCTCACTCGTGACAGGCGTCTTGCGCCACATGGCGTATTGAAGCTAGGTGTATGAGGCCACATCTGTAATAACCTAATGCTAGATTAAGCGAGAGAAGTATTAAAATAAAAGACAAGCAGAGAAGTTGCCCACAACCACCAAATTCTCTCATGTATCTAGTACATTCTATATATTCTCCTTGTACTCTTTAGAAAGTTTGAAACAACTCCCAATAAGTAACCCCTGATTACCAATTCAAAACTCAAAATTTTCCACTATACAAACATTGACAACCATACACTTGAAAATCATAGCACTATAATAGGTTAGCTGCTAATCACAGCACAAACAAATAAAAATACATACATTTTAATACATCAAGATAGAAAATTCAAATTGAAAAGAAGGTTCATGAATTGACAGCTTGGTGACAAATATTCTTCAACAGCAATAACTGGAATTTGATTGGACATTGCCTCAAGGTAGCAGTCAACACTTCTACATATTATAAAATTATAGTTTTTCTTCTGCCCATTGCGCCTGCTAGATGTGTCTCAGAGTTGGATGCCTTATCTAGTAAGACTCCCCTTGTCATCTTTCATTCAGACAGGGTACCATTTCGGACTAAGCCTTCCTTTTTACCGAAGGTGGTTTAAAAATTATTTGAACCAGTATTTGTTTTCCCGGCGTTTCCGGGGCAGCCCTGTCCTATTCTTCCATGTCTTTAGGATGTTGTCTGTACTTTACAGATTTATATTGATCATACTGCTGCAATTAGGCGTACAAAATGAGAGTTATGGTAAGAACTTACTTTTGTTAACTCTCTTTCTTCGAAGTCCATAGGGTCCCCAGGGAAACCTTGGTGTGTGTGTAGGTGATGGGAAAAAAGCCGGGCACCACGCAGTTAAAGCTTTCAGCTCCCAGGATGCACTGGGTCCACTCTCCCTATACCCCATCCCCCAGCCACCTTCAGTTGGTAAAAAGCCAAAGGCTGCAGGAGTATAAGAGAGATGGAAGTCTCACACTCACATAGCAGGAGACGGGAAACCGGTGACCAGTATGATGGCCTATATGAAGCCAGGTGTGTCAGGGCAGGTTGACCCTATGGATTTTCGAAGAAAGAGTTAAAAGGTAAGTTCTTACCATAACTCATTTTCTTCTTCAGGGTCCATAAGCTCCATAGGGAGACTTTGGGGATGTCCCAAAGCGGTCCTTTTAAGGGAGGGGACGCTCCTGCGCTGAGAGAAGAATTCGGTGTCCAAAGGGAGCATCCTGAGAGGCAAAGGTATCAAATGCATAGAACCTTAGAAAGGTCTGGACAGAAGACCACGTGGCCACCTTACTACAAAGCTGGCACAGAAACAGACAAATCTCAGGTGCACAACTCCAAATTATTAATAGTATATATAAATGCAATAAAATTTTGCAATCAATAGAGGTTTTCAGCATAATCATGGCCAAGGTTATGGGCCTACCCACCATATCCAGGCAACCTCTTTCGGGTAGGTCCCTAACATACTAGGGTTCAAATCCAGAGCGCAGGACCCCCCAAAACTGGCCCAGCCAAGCTGCCCCAGGGCACCACCATAGTAAGAAAAGTGCAGTGTAAAGAGATAGTTAGGAGCAGCTGCATATAAAGAATGGAAATAAAAAAAAAGTGAAGTACATATATATTAAACACACAGTGAAGGGTTAAAATGTGTTATAAAGGAAAATGTGTTGTAATGCGGTGCCCTGAGACATATCAACCAACGCAATCCAGGGGGTCCCACGCCCCAAAAATGAACCAAAGTTGCACTACAGTATATAAATTGTAGGACTTACCTAGAATTGTGCCTAATACAGTGTGCATATACATTACCATACTCCATGCTTTTAAACCAATAATGAAGGGTGCTAATCCAGAGTGGGGGCGTCTCCTTTCCCTCAGAATGCAATAAAGCACATTAAATGCAGTATATGGGAAAGATTTCTGGACTGCACAACCTGACTATATATATGATGGGAGGTGCTACCTGATGAGACTAATTGCAGGCACAGAAAGACAAATCTCAGGTGCACAACTCCGAATTATTAATAATATATATATAAATGCAATAAAATTTTGCAATCAATAGAGGTTTTTAGCATAATCATGGCCAAGGTTATGGACCTACCCACCATATCCAGGTAACCTCTTTCGGGTAGGTCCCTACTAGGGTTCAAATCCAGAGCGCAGGACCCCCCCAAAACTGGCGGTTTCTTTCCCATTTACTACAAAGCTGAACAGCCGAGGGTGAGCTGCCCACGAAGGACCCACGGACAGAGTAGAATGAGCCTTAACAGAATTCGGAACAAGCAGGCCTGTCTGTGTGTAAGCTTCTGAGATAGTCATACAAAGCCATTTAGCCAATGTTTGTTTATTGGCTGGCCATCCTTCTTGTGAAATCCATAGAGTACAAACAAGGAGTCTTATTCCCGAAGAGAACTGGTACGGTCCACATAAATCCTGAGGGCGCGGACCACATCCAATGAGGCCTCACCTGCCGACAGGTCTGGTGATAGAAAGGCCGGTACTAATTTCCTGATTAATATGAAAGCTAGAAACAACCTTATGAAAAAAAACTCATGGCGAGTACAAAGCACCGCCCTGTCCTGGTGAAATATCAGAAAAGGAGGACAGGAGAGCAAACCCAATTCTGACACCTTTCTGGCAGATGGAATAGCCAGAAGAAAAAGTCTTAGCTGTTAACCACTTAAGTTCCACTGAATCTAGGGGTTTAAATGGAGGACCCTGAGTGCCCGAAGAACTACTGCCAAATCCCAAGGAGCCAGTGGTGGGACAATGGGAGGTTGAATCTGAAGGACACCCTGGAGGAAGGTGTGGATATTCAGAAGCTGAGCAATTCTATGTTGCTCAGCTTCCGTGCAGAGACATGTACTTTCAACGAGGCCAGGTGTAGGCAAAGGTCCAATCCAGCTTGACGGAATGCCAGTATTTTGGAAATTCGAAACACCTGAGGGTCGTAGTCTCTTGTATGATACCACTGGAAATATGTACGCCACACTTTTGGGTAGACCCTGGCAGAGGCAGGCTTACGCGCTCTAAGCATCGTGTTGATGACCGGGCTAGAGAATCCCTTGGACCTTCGCAGGGATGTCTCAAGAGCAACGCAGTCAAAGACAGACAATCCAGGTCCAGGTGAAGGCAAGGACCCTTTGACAACAGGTCCGGACGTTGAGGCAGCAAGAACGGAGTGTGGATTGAGAGACTCCGAAGATCTGAGTACCAATGACATCTGGGCCAAGCTGGAGTCACCAGCAGGACAGTGCCTCCGTCTTGCTTGAACTTCCGAAGAACTCGAAGCAGGGAGACTGGAGGAATTAGGTACGCAAACCGGAAGGTCCATTTTACTGACAGAGCATCCACCTGGCTTGCTTCGGCATCTCTTGTTCTGGATCCGTACACTGGTAACTTGTGATTGTGTTGGGAGGCCATGAGGTCCATCTCTGGGAGACCATATTTGTCCACTAGGAGCTGAAATACCTCTTGGTGAAGAGACCATTCCCCTGGATGCACGTCGTGATGGATGAGGAAGTCCGCTTCCAAATTGAGAACTCCTGGAATGAACACTGCCGAAATGGGTGGGAGATGAGATTCTGCCCATGTCAGAGTGCCTCCCTGATGGTTGATGTAAGCCACTGTGGTGGCGTTGTCGGACTGAACCTGCACGGGCTTTCCGTGAAGAATGTGCTTTGCCATCATGAGGGCCCTGTACACAGCCCGAAGTTCCAATATGTTAATTGGCAGGGATGCCTCTATCGTTGTCCACCTGCCCTGAAAGGAGTGTGGACCGGTCACTGCGCCCCATCCCCGGTGACTGGCGTCAGTTGTTAGGAGTATCGAGTCCGAGGCGACCCTTAGTTAGAGGAGATGTCTAGCCACCAAGAGGGGCAGACGCACCTCCTGAGATAGTACCATCGTCTGAGCGCTGATCTGGTGGGGTAATCTGTTCCACTTGGAGAGGATCAGCCCCCCTGCAGGGGCCTGGAATGGAACTGAGCATATTCCACCATGTCGAATGTGGACACCATGGATCCCAGAACCTGCATTGTCGAGTGGACTGACACCCAGTGACTGTGGAGGAATCTGCGTACTCGTTGATGCAGCGTAGAGAACTTTTCTGGAGTTAGAAAGATTCCCTGCTGGTAAGAGTCCAGAAGAGTTCCCAAATGAACCATCCTCTGAGAGAATTAGAGAGGACTTTTTCCAATTGATTAACCAACTGTGTGCTTGTAGACAAGCAACTGTCAGTTGCAGGTGGTGGTGAAGCACTTCTGATGAACTTGCCAACAAGAGGCGGTCGTCCAGTAATGGCACAAGCCGGATACCCTGACTCTGCAGGTGGGCTGCCATGACAGCCATAATTTTGGTAAATACCCTTGGGGCCGTGGATAGGCCAAAGGGCAGCACCCGAAACTGGAGGTGTTGTTGCAGTATGGCAAACTACAGAAAAAGCTGGTGAGAAAGCGTTATGGGCACATGTAGGTATGTATCATGACTGTCCAGTGATACCATGTAATCCCCAGGTTCCATAGCCAGTATGATGGCTCGTAAGGTTTCCATCCTGTACCTGGGCACCCTGAGAAACTTGTTCAGAGATTTAAGGTTGAGGATAGGCCGATGAGACCCATTCGGTTTCTGAACCAGAAAGAGTAGAATAATATCCAGTCCCTCGTTGAGATAGCGAAACAGGTACAATTACCCCTGCCTGCAGCAAGGACTGTATGGTTTTCTGGATCTGCAAGGCTTGGTCCTGTCAGAAGGAGGGCCTGTGCAGAAAAATTGGTGGGGAGGCCTTCGAAGGAATGAGGGTGTACGCCTGAGAGACCACTTCTTACCCAAACATCCTTGGTGGTTTGACACCAGCACTGGGTGAACAGAAGAAGTCAGCCTCCCACTCTAAGGTCCCCCAGAGGGAGGCCCGTCCAGTCAGACTGCGGGTTTACCTTGATGTTTGGAGGCCGGGCGTCTTGTGCTCCAGGCCTGTTTCTTAGGCTTGGCAGAGGAATGCCTAGGGAAGGACTGCCCTTTGGATTTTCCTTGGGTACGAAAGGACCAAAAGGAGCTTCGAGAGTTTGCAGGAGCAGATGCTGAGGGCAGAAATGCAGATTTGGATTTGGCCAATGTGGCAACAATCTTGTCCAGGTCTGGACCAAAAAAAATCTCCCCGTTATAGGGTAAGGCCTCCAAGCCTTTCTTAGAATCGGCGTAGCCACAGGGAACGGCAAGCAGACACAGCTGCAGCAGAGACCCTAGATGTCAGTAGACTAGCATCCAGAGCGGCCTCACCGATACATGCAGCTGCATCCCTAATATGGCCGACCAGTGACACCTGATTCTCTGGAACTTCCAAGGGAGTCCTCAAGTGTATCAGCCCAACTCTCTATAGCCTTAGCTACCCAGGAGATGGCCATGGACGGCTGGGCAACAGCTCCTGAAAGAGTATATAGACTTTAGGCAAGTTTCTACCTTCCTAGCCGTAGGATCCTTTAAGGAAGAAATGGAAGGCATAGGTAACATTGCACTTTTAATTAATCGTGTAATGTGTGAATCCACCGCAGGGGGAGATTTCCACTGTTTACAATGAGCCTCAGGAAATGGGTAACATGAGGAGAAACATTTCTGAGTTGATACCTCTTACCAGGCCTCAGCCATGTGATCCACCATCTGATCTGATAGAGGGAATACTGCCGAAGACACCTTTCTGTTCAAACAGAGGGTGTTTAATTTAGGGGCTGGTTCGTCATCCTCTATAACCAATGCAGCTCTGACTGCACGCACCAAGGCAGGAATATTAAGCCGAGGGGAGTCAAGGTTCAAGGCATCAGCCACCTCTCAGTCATCAGATGACATGTCAGATTCTGATAGCTGTGTGGATTGAGATGACAACACAGGACACTTAGCTGGTCTTACAAGTTTCTCACTCTGCAACATGGTCTGAATGGTTGTAAAAGTCGTAGCCAGCCACTGTACTGAGGTAGAGAACACATCCACCCATGGTGTAGGGTAACCTTGTAATAATCCCACTGTGGGAATGACCGCCTGCTGTGGTACATGAAGGGTCTGCACAATCAGTGGTAGTCCCTGTGAGTGAGGGACGGACTGCTGTGGTACACCAATAGGAGGAACCACAGCCGGGAACGCAAGGCGGCCCACAATGGAGGCCAGCATCTGAGGAAAAAAATGCCTAAGGGGGCTCCCTGTACTGATGTCAGGGGGTACGGAGCACCTGGCGAGGTATAACATCTCGCACATAACCCATCCTTCTCACTGAAAACCGCTGTAGACAGTCTGCAAGTTTGCGACATAAGTACAGGCATGTGTCCAATACCCTTGTCAGACATGTCTGCTGGGTAAATTATGCACAATTGCGCACTGTGTACAAAACAACTACCAGTATGTATAGATACCAAAAGGGAGAACTATACTGGTCCTGTCTTATGCTAGAAAAAAAATAATAAATATATATATATATATATATATATATATATATATATATATATATATATATATATATATATATATATATATATATAGTGTGTGTGTATATAATATATATATATATATATATACACACACACAGTCAGGTGCATAAATATTGGGACATTGTGGTGGTGAATAGAGGCCAAAATATGAAAATTCTGTCAAGGGCTTTGAAATGAAACAAACAAGATGTGATTTAACTGCAGACTTTCAGATTTAATTTGAGGGTAATTACATCCAAATCAGGTGAACGGTGTAGGAATTACAACGGTTTCTATATGTGCCTCCCACTTTTTAAGGGGCCAAAAGTAATGGGACTATCAACTCAAAAGCTATTTCATGGACAGGTGTGGGCTATTCCCTCGTTATTTCATTATCGATTTAGCAGGTAAAAGGTCTGGAGTTGATTCTAGGTGTGACATTTGCATTTGGAATCAGCTGCTGACGACTCTCAATATGAGATCTAAAAGATCTGTCACTATCAGTGAAGCAAGCCATCATTAGGCTGAAAAATCAAAACAAACCCATCAGAGAGATAGCAAAAACATTATGTGTGGCCAAATCAACTGTTTGGAACATTCTTAAAAAGAAAGAACGCACCGGAGAGCTCAGCAACACCAAAAGACCCGGAAAACCACGGAAAACAACTGTGGTGGATGACAGCAGAATTATTTAAACCCCTTCACAACAGTTGGCCAAATCAAGAACACTCCAGGAGGTAGGTGTATATGTGTCAACAATCAAGAGAAGACTTCACAAGAGTGAATATAGAGGGTTTACCACAAGATGTAAACCATTGGTGAGCCACAAAAACAGGAAGACCAGATTAGAGTTTGCCAAACATCTAAAAACAGGATTTTGGTATTTACCGTTAAATCCATTTCTCAGATTCCACAGGGGACACTGGAGCTTCATGACAGTGAGGTATAGACGGTGGGTTGCGTTAAGCCTGGCACTTTAAAAATCTGTGACTGGCTCCTCCCCCTCTATGCCCCATCAGCCCCAGTTTTAAAGAACTGAGCCCAAGAGGAGATGGAGAACAGACTGAACAGAGAAGGAGAACAGGAAAAGAAACAATCCAACATACTGACACACTGCAAGAACACAGCAGGCTGCAGGGATAAACAGTCACACAACGAAAACAGACCAAACTGCAACAGAACTGAAGCAGAACAAGTAACTGAGAACAGGCAAGAAGCACTGGGTGGGCGTCCAGTGTCCCCTGTGGAATCGGAGAAATAGATTTAACGGTAAGTACCAAAAGCCTGTTTTCTCCTTCATCCACTAGGGGACACTGGAGCTTCATGATAGTGGGGACGTCCCAAAGCTACCCTCCTGGGGGTGAGAGTGCTGAACGCCCTGCAAGACACTACAACCAAAATTTGAAGCAGAAGCCGCAAAAGTGTCAAATCTGTAGAAACATACAAAAGTATGAACCGAAGACCATGTCGCTGCCCTACAAACTGTGAAGCTGAGACACGTCTACGTGCCGCCCAAGAAGTACCCACAGAGCGCGTAGAATGTGCAGAAATGGATACCGGCGGTGGTCGAGCAGAAGCAACATATGCCTGACGAATAGTCAGACAAATCCACCTGGCCAAAGTTTGCTTAGACGCAGGCCAGCCATGCCAATTAGCATCATAAAGGACGAACAGAGCCTCTGATTTACGTAGCCCCTCAGTACGGGACACACAAATGCGAAGTGCCCGAACCACATCCAAGGAGTGAGAATCCCCAGAAGAGTCCGACAACGCTGGCACTACAATCGGCTGATTCAGATGAAAACCCGAGACCACCTTGGGCAAAAAGGAAGGGTGGGTACGAAGTTCCACCCGATCCTCGTGAAAAATCAAGCAAGGGGAATGGCAGGACAAGGCTCCAAGTTCAGACACTCGTCTGGCCGAAGCCAGGGCCAATAAAACGATCATCTTCCAAGTCAAATACTTCAATTCCACCTCCTGCAAAGGCTCAAAGGTGGCTGACTGAAGAAAAGATAAAACAAGATTCAAGTCCCAAGGAGCCGTGGGTGGCACAAAGGGGGGCTGAATTCTAAGTACCCCTTGAAAAAAGGTCTGAACCACCGGAATCAGAGCTATGCGACGATGGAAAAAAATTGAAAGAGCAGAAATCTGCACTTTAAGCGATCCCAAGCGTAAGCCCGCATCGAGGCCTTTTTGAAGAAAAAGACGATGACGTGGTAAATGAAAAGAGGAAGTGGAGGATCCACGACCTTCACACCAGGAGATATAAGCCCTCCAAATGCGATGATAATGCGCTGATGTTACCGGTTTTCTAGCCCTAAGCATGGTAGGAATGACCGACCTAGGAACTCCATGGCTTCTCAGGATGGCGGTCTCAATAGCCACGCCGTTAAACGAAGCCGCCGTAAATCCGGGTACACACATGGACCCGGTTGTAGAAGGTCCGATCGTAGCGGAAGAGGCCAAGGTTCATCTGCCAGAAGGAATAATAGATCAGAGTACCAAACCAGACGAGACCAATCCAGAGCCACTAGGATGACGGTGGACGACTCTCGTTTGATCCACTTGAGAATCCAAGGGAGGAGCGGAAACGGTGGGAACAGGTACACAAGGCTGTACGGCCAAGGGATCAGTAAAGCATCCGCTCCCACCGCTGCCGGATCCATGGTCCTGGAACAGTAAAGGGGTAGTTGATGATTTATCCGAGATGCCATTGGATCTATCTGTGGTTTCCACCATCTGCAAACCAGTTGATGAAAGACCTCGGGGATAAAGATCCTGACGACTGAGGTAGTCCGCTTCCCAGTTGTCGACTCCCGGAATAAACACTGCGGAAATGACCTCTACGTGTCTTTCTGCCCACAGAAGGATGCGACTGGCTTCGCTCATTGCCAGACGACTGCGGGTTCCTCCTTGGCGATTTATATATGCCACTGCCGTGGCGTTGTCGGATTGTATCCGAACCGGAAGTCCTCGTAACAGAGGAGCAGCCTATATCAATGCTCTGTAGACTGACCGCAGTTCGAGAACATTGATTGGTAAGAGGGATTCCTGCTGCGACCAAAGCCCCTGGAAGTGATTGTCCAGCACCACCGCTCCCCATCCGCGGAGGCTGGCGTCCGTGGTGACCAAGGTCCAATTCCAAATTCCAAAGCGCCGACCCGCTAACAGATGCTCCGTCCGAAGCCACCAGAGCAAGGATATGCGGGTCTGGGAAGACAAACGCACCAGCCGATGCATCTGTAGGTGGGACCCGGACCATTGAGACAGAAGATCCACTTGAAAAATTCTGGAGTGAAATCTGCCGAATTGGATGGCCTCGAAGGAAGCCACCATTTTTCCCAGGAGACGGATGCAAAGATACTTTCCTGGGTCTGAGTACCAGACGAACCAGCTCCTGTATGGCTATGGCCTTGTCCCTTGGCAAGAATATACGAATCAGAACAGTGTCTAGAATCATTCCTAGGAACTGAAGTCTCTGGGACGGCATCAACTGAGACTTCTGGAAGTTCACAATCCATCAGTGTTGAATGAGAATCTGATGTGTAAGGGACACTTGGTGTAAAAGGACTTCTGCCGTCGGAGCCTTGATGAGTAAATAGTCTAGGTACGGAATGATCGTCACCCCCCGAGAGCGCAAGTGAGACACCATGACGGCCATCACTTTGGTGAATACCCTGGGAGCTAACGAGAGACCGAATGGCAGGGCCTGAAACTGGTAATGAGCTTCCCTGATGGCAAATCTGAGGAAAGCCTGGTGAGGAACCCAAATTGGGACATGCAGATAGGCGTCCTTGATATCTATCGATGCCAGAAACTCTCCTGCCTCTAGTCCCGCAATGACAGAATGGAGAGACTCCATCTTGAACCTGTGAAATGAAAGATACTGGTTCAAGGATTTCAGATTCAGAATGGGTCTGACTGACCCATCTGGTTTCGGAACCACAAAAAGGTTTGAGTAAAACCCTTGTTGTCTTTGTGCAGTGGGAACCACCACAAGAACCTCGGCCAGCAAAAGTTTCTCGATCGCTTGACGCAAAATTAGTTGCTTCAAGGGATCGACGGGCAAACCTGTTGTAAAATAACGCACAGGAGGAGTGAAAGCGAACTCAATCTTGTATCCGTGAGATACCAGATTCCGAACCCAAGTGTCCGGAGAAGTCAGTCTCCAAACCTCCGAGAAACGCTGGAGACGAGCCCCCACCTTCGGATTTCCGAGATGGGATGGGAGCCCATCATGCCACAGGCTTGTCTGCTGGCTTGGGATCTGGACGGCGGGCATTATTTGTTTGACGTCCTCTAGCACGGCCTCCTCGCCCCGCTGAAGACGAACCTCGCGATCGTCCCTGAAATCTTGCAGATGCTCGAAAGGAACGAAAGGAAGGTTCCCTAAACGAGCGACGCGGAGGAGGTGCTGATGAAGGTAGAAAGGTACTCTTACCTCCAGTGGCCAGCGAGATCCACTTGTCCAGCTCTGGACCAAATAAAATATCGCCTGTGAAAGGAAGAGCTTCCACTGCTCTTTTTGACTCAGCATCCGCTTGCCAGGCACGAAGCCAAAGTGCCCGGCGAGCAGAGACCGCCGAAGCAGAAATCCTAGCGCCTACCTGGCCGATATCTCTGGAGGCGTCTCCTAAGTATACTGCAGACTCCTGAATATGTTCTGCCAAGGAATCAGATCTGCACGCGGAGTGTTGGATTTAAGACCCTCAGTCAATTGTTCCGCCCATTTTTCCACAGCCTTATTGACCCAAGATCCTACCAAGGCAGGCCGGAGAAGTGCACCCGCGGCCGTATAAATGGATTTCAAAGTGGTTTCTAATCTACGCTCTGAGGTTTCATTCAATGTAGTAGCTCCTGGAACAGGTAACGTGGTCTTCTTTGACAACTGAGAAACCGAAGGATCCACAGGTGGCGGGGTCTCCCACCTCTTCCTATTATCCGGAAATGGGTAGAGAGAAAAAACGCTTAGGAATCTGGAATTTACGGTCCGGATTCTGCCAGGCTGCCGTTATCTGTTCGTCCAACTGGAGAGAAAAAGTGAATGTGACAGCAATCTTCTGTGTCCTGGCAAATAAGGAGTCTTCTAACGATTCTGGAGCTTCCT
This sequence comes from Taudactylus pleione, assembly GCA_031769625.1. Classification (NCBI taxonomy): domain Eukaryota; kingdom Metazoa; phylum Chordata; class Amphibia; order Anura; family Myobatrachidae; genus Taudactylus; species Taudactylus pleione. The sequence goes on from JAUIMM010000601.1 coordinate 7,243,448, forward strand.
GGCCAGAAATCTTAGGAACTTCCCTTACCGCTAGGATGAGTGCATCAATACCTTGCATTGCCTCAGGTTCTTGTGAGTAAGTCTCTATGTCTGATTCGTCCAGCATCTCCCCTTCCTCCTGAGACGAGTGATCCGCTGCCAAATCCTCATCCGACTGTAGAAGCGCCGGGAGAGCCCTCTTTTCAGATGAGCGACTTACCATAGCTTCAGGAGCTTTAGACGCAGAACCCATCACCTGAGCAAGGCTATTCACCGAGCGGACTAAATTCTGAGCCCAAGCTGGTTCTGTTGCTAGAAAAGAAGGGTGAGATGTGTTAGGTAGATCTCTGGCGGCCTCCCGTTCCCTACGGGAAGCGGCTAATTCAGAAGAAAGATCCGCCATGACCCCTGCCAAACTATTTATGAAGGAGGGAGTGACAGACTGCGTGTTAGCACTCTCTGCTGCTTCACACGTCTCGCACAGGGAAGACCCTTCAGATCGAGCATGGGTAAATTTCTTCCTGCACTTAGTGCAGGCAAACAGCTTTTGTGAAGCAGCTTTTTCTGTCCTGGAAGTCATCATGTACTCACAGACAGAAACCACATACAACTCAGGAATGCAGAAGGAGTATAGGGAGAAGCAGAATTTCAATAATAATGCTACTCAAAATGCAGGCAAAGCAATATAGGAGGAGCAGAATTTCAATAATAATGCAGCTCAGAAACAGGGGCAGACAGTGCAATATAAGGGAGGAGCAGATTTTAATAATGCTACTCAATAGAAACCAGAAGGTAGTTAAAACTACACTCTGTAATTACAGACCCCCTGTAGAAGCTGTCAGATCTCCCCCTCCTCTTCTCTCCGTCCAGTGCCTTCAGGGAGCCCAATGTAGTAGCTCCTCTAGCTCTCTGAGGCGCCACTCCCGTTCAGAGCGCGCCAAACTAGCCCAGGCAGTGAAGGGAGGAAGAGGAGGAGGGACCCATAAGCTCCTCCTCCCAATGGCGGCCGCTATTGTATGCGCACGGCATACACTCTAAGCAGAACATGCGCGGCTGTTGTGTTCCCGCGCCAGCGGCACAACCGCCGCCAGTGATAAACGTGCCGGTGCCTTTTCCACAAGCACCGGCATGCAGAGGTAGGACTGCCGCTCCGAGCCTACCTAGCAGCCAGCGCCGGTGTTCTTTCCCAACACCAACGTGGCACTGACAGCTGCGCGCTGTTACCAGACCCAGCCAATTATTTACACCTCTCCTGCTAGTCAGGAGAGGTGTGCTACTTACCGGGCTGCTGCGGCCAGAGCGCTGGGCAGTGAGGGGAGAGCGGGGACCCGGACACAAGCCAGTGTTAGCTGTGGCGGGCCCCGCTGAGTCTAATGACTCCTTAACTGCCTAAAGCAGTCTCCCCTCCATAGGGTGACCAGACACAGGCTGCAGTAGCAGTGTGGTCCACTCTCTGGCGGCTCCCACGATGCAGGCAGACTGTCACAGCCAACAGTCTGCCTGTCCTCTTGCTTGATTTACTTTTACAAAAAATTTAATTTAATTTAAGGTCTGGAGACAGCCCCTGTGCATCGGCTCTACTCGGGCACATTCTAAAAACTGGGCTGATGGGGCACAGAGGGGGAGGAGCCAGTCACACTTGTAGATTTTTAAAGTGCCAGGCTCAACTCAACCCACCGTCTATACCCCACTGTCATGAAGCTCCAGTGTCCCCTAGTGGATGAAGGAGAAAAAGCCATTACAGTTCTGGAACAACATCCTATGGACAGATAAGACAAAGATCAACTTGTACAAGAGTGATGGGAAGAGAAGAATATGGAGAAGGAAAGGAACTGCTCATGACCTAAAACATACCACCTCATCAGTGAAGCATGGTGGTGGTAGTGTCATGGCGTGGGCATGTATGGCTGCCAATGGAACTGGTTCCCTTGTATTTATTGAGGATGTGACTGCTGACAAAAGCAGCAGAATGAATTCTGAAGTGTTTTGGGCAATATTATATGCTCATATTCAGTCAAATGCTTCAGAACTCATTGGACGGCGCTTCACAGTGCAGATGGACAATGACCCGAAGCATACTGCAAAAGCAACTAAAGAGTTTTTTTAATGCTAAAAAGTGGAACGTTATGCAATGGCCAAGTCAATCCTCTGACCTGAATCAGATTGAGCATGCATTTCACTTGATGAAGAAAAAACTGAAGGGAAAATGCCCCAAGAACAAGCAGGAACTAGAGACATTTGCAGTAGAGGTCTGGCAGAGCATCACCAGGGATGAAACCCAGACGATTATTAACCCCTGGGATGCTGGTTTACCGTACCAATAAGTCCCTGGTGGTCCAGTGGAACGCTATGGCCAGATCCTGCGTCCACACCCAGCACCTCCGGTCTGTTCCCTGAGGCATCGACTGCTATAACATGCGATTCACCGCGAGCAGCGACCCACCTTACCTGTCCCCTGATGTCTGGGTGAGGTCTGGGTCCTCTCCCGGGGCCCTGGCTAGCGCTGACCCCTGGAACGCCTGCGGAGATTCCCAGATGAGTACTGGCCGCGGCACCGGAGGGGTGATCGAGCCGTAGCGCAGACGTCCCATGGACAGTCTGCTGCTGCACGCTCTTAGTAGTAAAACTAAAATAAATAAAGCTTTAGGGGCTGCGAAATAGTGACCAGACTACAGCCGGGCACCAACGAAAATGAGGTGCCTCTTGCTTGGACGGGGTATAGGGAGAATGGACCCAGTGCATCTTGGGAGCTAAAGCTTTAACTGCGTGGTGCCCGGATTGGTTCCCATCACCTACACCCCCAAGGTCTCCCTGTGGAGCCTATGGACCCTGAAGAAGAAATTGGAGATTTGGGCATTAGAATCCCTCCCCCATTTCAGGACTTCCCAACTCTAACTGTGGAATAAGGAGTTGTTGTCTGGGCTCAGACAATAACAATTAGGGAAGGGGGGGGGGGGGGGTCAACACTGTTGGAATGAAGGGACACTACTCATAACAGAGTTTGACGGCAGATATGAACCACTTGGCCCATCTAGTCTGCCCTTCAACCTTTTGGAAATCTTAAACCTATAAGATTATTATGTTCTTCTGCCTATCCCAAGCACATTTAAATCGCTCTACTGTCATATGCCGCATACACACTAGATAAGTTGGATCATATGAACGATAACGTTATCGTTCATTGCGTTCAAAATAGTCTAGTGTGTAGGCAAGACACAGTTAACGATTCGCGCTTCCACGGATTATTAACTAGGTCTTTCATCGCCCATACTTGCGGGGCAACCCAATGATATAGTCAGGTTCTGAAAGTACGGGTATGAGTAAGGGTGCAGTCATGGATATCGTTCAGTGTGCATGCTCAATGTCGTTAACGACATTGAGCCCGGCAGTGCAGGGCAAACACGTAACGATATTGTTCCTGGAGCAATTTAAATTTTATATTGCTACCACCTCTGACAGGAGGCTATTCCACTTATACACTACACTTTAGGTGAAGTCATACTTCCTCAAAATTCCTTTGAGCCCATCTCCCTCCAGTTTCAGTGCATCTCCTTGTGTTCCAACATTTCTCTTCCTATGAAGAATGTCTCCCTCCTGTACCTTGTTAAAACCCTTGATATATTTGAAAACAAGAAATATGGTAAGAACTTACCTTGGTTATATCTGTTTCTACGAGGTGCTTAGGGTCCACAGGGATACCTTGGGGTATAGGTGGTTGGGGACCAACACAGGCACCACGCAGTTAATTTTTAGCCTCCCAGGATGCACTGGGCTCCCTTCCTGTACCCTGGCCAAGGCAACTTCAGTTACGTACCAAGCCACAGGCCGGAGGAGAAAAAGAGAAGTCTGGTACACACAAGAATCTCACGCTCACATAAAGGAGATAGAAAACTGGTGACCAGAACAAGACCCTACTGAAGCACAGGGCAACAAGGCGGGCGCCCTGTGGACCCTAAGGACCTCGTAGAAACAGAGAACCAAGGTAAGTTCTTACCATATCACTTGTTTTCTACTTCAGGGTCCTTAGGGTCCACAGGGATACCTTGGGGATGTCCCAAAGGAATATCCTTCAAGGGTGGGAACACTCCTGTGCAGAAAAGAGAATCTGCCGCCCGAAGGAAGCATCCTGAGAGGCGAAGGCATCGAAAGCATAATACCTTACAAAGGTCTGAACCGAAGACCACGTGGCTGCCTTACACAGCTGAAAAGCCAAGGCACCACGCCAAGCTGCCCACGAGGGACCCACAGACCTCGTAGAATGAGCAGTCACAGAGGGAGGACCAGGAATGCCCTCATGAACATAAGCCTCAGATCGATCCAAGCAAATCCATCGGGCCAAAGTCTTCTTATTGACCGGCCATCCCTTCTTGCGGAAACGGTACAAAACAAACAAAGAATCCGATTTCCGGAAAGAACAGGTATGCTCCACGTAAATCCGAAGTGCGCGAACCACGTCTAAAGTGGCCTCACCCACCGACAAACCTGGAGTGCGAAAGGCTGGCACAATGATCTCATTTATGTGGAAACTCAATACCACCTTAGAGAGGAAACCGGGAGAGTCCAAAGAACTGCCCTATCCTGATGAAAAACGACGACAGGAAAGACACCCTACTGGCAGATGCAATAGCAAAAAGAAAAACAGCCTTAGCTGTAAGCAATTTGAGATCCACTGAGCCCAGTGGTTGAAATGGGGGACTTGTAGGGCCTTCAGGACCACAGACAAATCTCAAGGAGCCACTGGAGGGACAAAGGGAGGCTGTATGCGAAGGACCCCCTACATAAAGTGCGGACATCAGAAAGAGGACCAATCCTACGCTGAAACCACACCAACAAAATCAGAGACCTGCACCTTTAAAGGAAGCGAGGCGTAGACCCTGATCCAAGCCGGCTTGAAAGAAAGCTAGAACTCTGGAAACCCGAAACCAGAGGATCATACCCTTTAGGGCGACACTATTCAAAATAGGTATGCCACACCCTTTGGTAAGTCCTGGCCGCAACAGGCTTCCGAGCCCTGAGCATGGTATTCACCACGAAGCTGGAAAAACCCTTCGACGCCAAGAGGGATGTCTCAAGAGCTACGCCGTCAAAGACAGACGACCCAGATCCGGGTAAAGACAAATACCCCGAGACAACAGGTCCAGGCATTGAGGTAATAGCAACGGATTGTCGATTGAAAGACTCCGACGTTCTGGGTACCAGTGACGTCTGGGCCACGCAGGAGTCACCACCAGGAACGTGCCTCCTTCTTGCTTCAGCTTTCGAAGCACTCGAGGAAGAAGGGAGAACGGAGGAAACAGGTACTCAAACTGGAAGGTCCACCGTACCGACAGAGCGTCCACCAAGAGAGCCTCTGCGTCTCTTGTTTGGGATCCGTACGCCCGCAGCTTGCGGTTGTGTCTGGTGGCCATGAGGTCTATTTCTGGAATGCCCACCTGTCCACTAGGAGCTGAAATACTTCCTGGTGAAGGGACCATTCCCATGGATGCATGTCGTGACGCCTGAGGAAGTCCACTTTCCAGTTGAGCACTCCTGGAATGAACACTGCCGAGATGGCTTGTGGATTGCCTTCCGCCCAAGTCAGAATGCGGGATACCTTATTTAGTGCCGCATGACTTAGAGTTCCTCCTTGAAGATTTATGTAAGCCACAGTTGTGGCGTTGTCTGATTGAATCTGCACAGGTTTCCTGTGAAGAAAGAGCCTTGCTTGCTGTAGAGCGCTGAAGACTGCTCGTAGTTCCAATATGTTGGATTGGAAGAGCAGACTCCGCCACTGTCCACCGGCCTTGAAACACGTGTGGACCTGTCACAGCGCCCCACCCCCGGAGACAGGTGTCCGTCATCAGAAGGACCCAGTCTGAGATCCAGAAGGGGCGTCCCTTGTTGAGATGAGACGTCTGTTGCCATCAGGCCAGAGACAGGCGTACCTCTGGAGAAAGCACGATCATCTGAGTGTTTAGCCGTTGGGGCAACCCATCCCATCTGGAGAGGATTAACTTCTGCAGAGGCCTCGAGTGGAACTGGGCACACTCCACCATGTCGAGCGTCGACACCATGGACCCCAGTAACCGAATTGCAGAGTGGGTGGACACTCTGATCTCGCAGACAATTGCGAACCTTCGTCTGCAACACCAAGATCTTGTCCTCTGCTGTTGAGAGTCCAACAGTGCCCCGAGATGGAGCATCCTCCGGAAAGGCGTTAGGGACTACTTCTTCCAATTTATCAGCCATGCGTTAGTTTGCAACACAGATATCGTCAGTTGCAGATGGTGGTGAAGTACCTCTGGAGAACCTGCTAACAGTAGTAGGTCGTCCAGGTAGGGTAATAGGCGGACCCCCTGCAGCCGCAGATGTGCCGCCATAACCGCCATGACTTTGGTGGAGCTGTAGAGGCGCCAAATGGTAGTGCCTGAAACTGGTAATGCTGGGTCGCTACTGCAAACCTGAGGAAACTATGAGATGTAGCTATCGGGATATGCAGGTAGGCATCCTGAATATCCAGAGACACCATAAAATCCCCAGGTTCCATAGCCAAAATAATGGAACGCAGAGGTTCCATTCTGAACAGAGGTACCCTCAAAAACTTGTTTAAGGACTTTAGGTTGAGTATAGGCCGGTATAATCAGTTTGGTTTCTGCACCAGAAAGGTTGGCGTAATAACCCGTCCCCCCTTGGGGTAATGGGACCGGCACTATAACCCCTTCCCGGAGCATAGAGTGTACTACCATGTGAACCTCCAGAGCCTTCACTGAATTTGAATGAAGGTCTGTGGTAAAGAACTGATGGGGAGGCCTTCTGCGGAAGGAGAGGGCATACCTGTGGGAGACCACTTCCCTTACCCAAATGTCTGTGGCGGTCTGGCACCAGCACTGGGCGAACTGAAGAAGTCGGTCTCCCACCTTGGGGTCCCCCAAGGGGAGGCCCGCCCAGTCAGGCTGAGGGTTTGTCGTCAGGCTAGGCGACTGGGTGTCTGGTGCTCCAAGCCTGTTTCCTGGGCTTGGTAGTCTTCTTGGCTCCTGGGTCTCGGAAAGGACTGCACTTCTGGCTCACCCTGAGGTCAAAGGACCAAAAGGACAAAGTCCCAGACACCGATTGAGCCGAAGCAGAAGGCAGACACACAGATTTTGCTGCCGCCAATGTATCCACAATCTTGTCCAAAGCAGGACCAAATAGGACCTGATCATTATACGGTAAACATTCCAAGCCCTTCTTGGAATCTGCATCTGCCCTCCTAGAGCGTATCCACAAGGGACGGCGAGCTGAAATAGTCACCGTAGAAATCCTTGAAGTAAGTAGGCTAACATCGAACGCTGTCTCATTGATGTAAGCAGCTGAATCCCAGAGATTACCCACCAGCAGAATTTGCTCACTGGTAGCCCCAGAAGATAATGACGCTTCCAAGGCATTGGCCCATTTTCTCCATGGCTCTGGCCACCCAGCATACAGCCATAGCAAGTCTGGCGGCCCCTCCAGCGAGAGAGTAAATGGACTTCACATACCTCCACTACAGTCCGTAGCATCTTTCAGAGAGGACATGGACGGCATAGGCAGGGTCGCACTCTTAACATTTTTAAAATAAAGCATAGGCTTATTCTCAGTCAAATCCTTGTCCTAAACCACCATGACCTCCCATATGAGGACTGGGATATTATTTATATATATATTTATTTATATATTTAGGACGTTCAGAATCATGAGATATCCAGATTCTCACCATCATCTGACGTCATGTCTTCCTCCTCCTAATGGGTAGACAGGGATGACAATAGCAGCCTTTTAGCCGGCCTAAGCGGCTATACCTGGGAATACTCTGCCTACCACGGTTCCGACCCTTACAGAGGGTTCATCCAATTAAGTTCTGGAGACACCTGAGGCGTAGGTTGAGGGGGGCACTGCACCACCACCATCTGCCCGGGGTACCACTGTAAGGGAGCCGGGACCAACGGCTGCTGCGTAAACCCCATGGGAGAGTACACGGTTGGAGCAGAGAGACGCCAGGGCTGTTATTGCCTTAGCCAAACAGGCCCAAGAGGGATCCTGAGCATTACAGGAAACCTGAGAAGGGCCTGGGAGCGCACATGTAGCACATAAGCCTCACCTATCAGCCTCCTCTTCCCCAATTTCTGCCTTATATCTGATGCAGGAAATCAGGACAGGTGCAGAACTCTGCACATTCTCCTCACTACCTGACATGGTAGCAGACACAATGTATGTGACACTTATGCCCAGAGAAACCATCTGTAACACAAAATAACCCCCCCCCCCCCCCCAAACAGCACCTGTACTGTAGGGGTCTAGCAATGAGAAAAAACAGGGATAGTTAAAATGGGTGACAGTGATTAAGAATACACAGACAGACAGCACTAGCATAAGTCACATACAATGCAGAGCAGTGCTCTAATGGCGTTTATTGTCAACTACACAGGCTCTGTACCTGGTAGGACAAGCGCTAACTACATATACCTCAGAGCCTTGGAGGGAGAGTATGTAGAGGGGGACCCGATTCCACCACTGACTCTGCTGCCTATCAGCAAAGATGGCCGCCGGAGCTCTGCAGTGAGGAGGAGCCGGGGGAGATTAATAGCGCGCCCGGAAGGCACGCTAAGCAGCAGGGTAGGAGCCAGCTGTTAAACAGGTATGGTGTACTCCCCTGGCCTGCTATTAACCCTAGGGACGCCGGAGCGGTACCTCTGCATTCTCCGTTCCCCATTCCCAGGTGGTCTAGTGGCAGCGCAGGACTCAGTGCCTGGCTCCACTAACGGCCTCTTCCCCCAGGGAGCCCTCAGCCCTGGGGAAGAATAGAAGAATGTGTAATGGCGAGCACCCGCCGCGGACGCCCGCTACTTACCAAGTCCCTGTACGACGGCACACAGTTAGGGTTCCTCCGGGGTCCCTGCTAGTGAAGACCCCGGTAGCCCGCAGAGGTCCCCAGATCAGTACTTGGGTCTCGGCGCCGGCGGGGTGACAGAGCGGTGCTGTTGACGTCTGCTGGACTGTCCACACCACTGCTCTTGAAGAATCTTCAGGGGCTGAGCCACCTTGCGTGGAACACCCGACTCCGGACGGGCACCTACAAAACTGAAGGTGCCTTGGCCGGGGTGCGGTGTATAGGAAGGGAGCCCAGTGCATCCTGTGAGGCTGAAAATTAACTGCATGGTGCCCATGTTGGTCCCCCAACAACCTATACCCCAAGGTATCCCTGTGGACCCTAAAGTAGAAAGTTTCAATCGTGTCACCCCTTTCCCTTCTCTGCTCCAAATTATACATATTAAGATCTTAGTCTTTCGTGGTAAGTTTTGAGATGTAGGCCATGCACCATTTTAGTTCTCCTTCTTTGTACAGTCTCTAATGTATTTATATCCTTCTGGAGACATGGACTCCAGAACTGAACACCGTATTCTAGATGAGGCCGTACCAATGACCTACACCAGTGGATCCCAAACTGGGTGCCGTGGCACCCTGGGGTGCCTCAGGGCACTTTCAGGGGTGTCTCCTGTAGGTAGTCAAGTACCAAATAAAATTATTTTTAGACAGTGTGATTGACAAAACCAGTGCTAATGACTGCAAATCAAAAACTATGATGACAAAAAGAAGCACGGCCCTGCCAACCACCACATAACTAAACCTAAGGGTGACATAAGCACAATTCACTTAACATTTTTGCTTGATTTCTCAATAAGAAACTTTTGGCCCAGGGGTGCCGTAGAAAAAATGCTGATACTCTAGTGCGCCGTTATTTGAAAAAGTTTGGGAATTGCTGACCTACACAGTGGCATTATTACTTCTGTCTTCTGCTACTTTTTCAAATAAGGGTTCCCCCGAGTTTACTGATGCCAGCTATCCCCAAATCCCTGAACTCTGATTCCTGCAGTGCATGGGGTGCTCTCTGGCAATCACACATGAATAACGTTTCAGGTTCACACAATTTGAAAGAGGGGACTCTCCTGAAGGTGCTATGATGGGGAAGATTGAACACTATACATACTCTGTTCTATTTCTGCAGCGTTTTACCATGTCCCCAGTACAACTATGCAACAACAGCAAATATGAGTGGACCTTTAGGTAAGAATTTAAGATCCCCAAACTCCAGGCTGAGCCTCTAAATCCTAAAGTTTCAGTGTTCCACAAGAAGTTGGTAAAAAACTACCGATGTCAGTAATTAATTACAAACAAACATGTGCTACAAAAAGTTGATATTGTGACAAAAATGAGTTTGGATTACAAGCTGCAACATCACCACATGTGAGAATTACAAACACAGAGAAAAGCAGAATTTACATTTAAAAACTCTGTTATGCTACCCAGACCAGAATACAGAGTTTGCTAGCACACCTTAATAAATCCATCTTAATTGAATTATTGGTCTTTTTTAATCCATTCTAGGGGTCAATCCATTTAGGTGCGAATTGTGAGTTTGTTTCCTGAAACTCGCAGACTTCGCATCAAAGCGCGCTCCGGAGAATTCTCCAATCCAATAAAAAATTCCTATTCTCACTACTTGCAACGGAGTGGTGCGAATTGACTGCCAAATGAGATTTGAGAGAAGTGCATGAAAAAGTGGGGAGACCATCCTGGACCGCCCAAAATGGATAATTTCGTTAGCAGGACCGCACAGTAGGCTGTTTGGGGGCATTAGGAAGGTACTGTAGGTCTTTAAATGGTGTCAAATGGCTGATTTGTATTTTTTTTTTAAATGCAAGAAAATGTATGTTTAAACTCAAAGGAAAAATGCAAAAAAAATATATATATTAAAAAAGGGTGATTTTGGGGTACTTTGAGGGCATCTTGAAAAATTGTAATCTATGAAATAATTATTTTTCAATAAAAAAAAAAAAATATTGAAATGAAATTTGGAGTAGCTAAACTAATGAAAAGTTGATTTTGGGGTAATTTGATTACTTTTTTTACCCCCAAAAATTACATAATTATTGGACTAATTAAGCCAATTGGAAACATCCAAATGCCTAGTTAGTCATTAGGGTTGGGGAAAGGGGTCCAAGAAGTTCAGCACTGTCCCGACATTTTAACCTTGAAATAAAGATTCCTTTCCATCTCACCCTCAGGGACTTGCGAATGGAAAGATGTGAATTCAGTCTGACTGATTCAATGAGAGTTGCTAATTGGATTGCAAAATATAGTCGAAGAGAAAATAGCAACTCGCACCTAATTGGATTGACCCCATAATGATGGGACACTGTGCTGAACCAATTGGACACCCCCCCTAATGACAAATCTCATTTGGCAGTCAATTCACACCCCTCCGTTGCAAGTAGTACAAATAAGCATTTTTAATTGGATTAGAGAATTCTCAGGAGCGCGCTTCGATGCGCAGTCTGCGAGTTTCATGAAACAAACTTGCTTCTCGCAATTCGCACCTAATTGGATTGACCCCTTTAACCTTAAAATAAAGATTTTCCCTCCCATCTCTCACCCTCAGAGAGGTGCGAAAGGAAGATTGCTAATTGGATTGCAAAATGAATTCGCTATGCAAATTCGAAGACTCGCTCATTGCACCTAATTGGATAGACCACATAGAATAGAAATTTTCGGATTAAACACAAAATTGTAGGTCTGATGATTTGCCTGTAGATCAAGATGTATAAGCCAGTCCTAAATAATACCTGCAGGTAATGGAGGGGGGAGGAGGGGGAACATCCGGAATAGTACATGTGTCACCACATACATCTTACTTTCTTGTGCGTTAAACAGCTATTCTAGTCGTGCCATGCCGTGGCGTGACTCAGTAGCGCAGAGCATCTTTTTGTGCAACTCTTTGCCTTCAAAAAGGTCTTATTCGCAAAGCAATGCAACTAGGACACACGCAGAATATAGGCATGCCGTATATTATAATCAGAAGCTGCTTGTGCATCCTATTTGCTTCGCGAATAAGATGCATTTGAAGGTAAAAAGTCGCAGGAAGATACGCTTTGCGCTACTGAATCACATGGTGCTCATGCGTTATGTTTAACACGACCTGTAGAGCACGGAGGTAAGATGTATGTGGCCACATCTGTATAAATGCTACAGTGTAAAGTGCTTATCAAAAGGGGAAACAGACACTTGTCACAGTAGTTTACTACAGTCCTTCACTTAAAAAAATAAAAAACCCCACACACCTATAACCTAATGATATGACAACATAGGAGGTCAAATGGCAACTCAACAACCTCCAACCCCATATTTATCTTTAAAGGAATCCGGTGTTTCCCAGGGTAGATGTGTAAAGCTGGGCATCCATTATACAATTTTCTGTCTGATATGTGTCCAATCTGGCTGGTTGGAATGAAAACCTGGTAATGTACAGTATGGGAGCAAATGGCAATCGTCCATTTGCTCACAAACACTGGAAAATAGTCAAAAATGGATGTTCAGACAAATTGGATAAAAACACAATTTAACCAATTTAAACAATTTTTTTTACCTTTTTCAGTGTTTAAAACCATATGATCGACTGTCATTTGCTCCCATACATTACCAGGTTTTCATTCCAGCCAGCCAGATTGGACAGATATCTGACAGAAAACTGTATAGTGGATGCCCAGCTTTAGTCTAAGTTTAGGGGAAGGAGGACATGGGTTGTTGGGGAGTGATAATATGAGATATGGTAAGAACTTACCTTTGTTATCTCTATTTCTACGAAGTCCATAGGGTTCCACAGGATACCTTGGGGTATAGGTGATGACGTCAGGCATCGGGCACCATAGAGTTAAGTTTTCAGCCTCCCAGGATGCACTAGAGTCCCCCTCCTATACCCCGCCCCCGAGACAAGGTATCTCAGTTACGTACCAAGCCATAGGCCTGAGGAGGAGAAGGAAGAGAGAGAAAAAAGATCTGGACACACACAAGAATCACATTCTCACCAAAGGGAGACGGAAAAACCGGTGACCAGAGCAAAGCCTGTGCGACAGGGCGGGAGTTCTGTGGAACCCTATGGACTTCGTAGAAATAGAGATAACAAAAGGTAAGTTCTTACCATCTCATATTTTCTACTTCAGGGTCCATAGGGTATCCATAGGATACCCTGGGGATGTCCCAAAGCAGTATCCTTCAAGGGTGGGCACGCTCCTGTGCTGAAAGGAGAATCCGCCGCCCGAAGGAAGCATCCTGAGAGGCAAAGGTGTCAAACGCGTAATACCTACAAAGGTATGGACAGTGGACCACGTGGCAGCCTTGCAGATCTGGACTGCAGAGGCACCACGTCGAGCTGCCCACGAAGGACCCACAGACCTAGTGGAATGAGCCCTCACAGAGGATGAAACCGGCAGGCCTTCATGAAGATAAGCTTCTTAAATTGCCATATGGATCCAAACTGCCAAAGTTTGCTTTGAAGCAGGCCAACCCTTTTTACGGAAGCCATAGATGACAAACAAGGCATCCGACTTCCTAAACGAAGGAGTGCGGTCAACTTAAATCCTTGAGGCCCGCACAACGTCCAGAGTGGCCTCACCCACTGAAAGGTCAGGTGAGTTAAAAGCCGGCACAACGATTTCCTCGTTGATATGAAAACAACTTTGGGAAGAAAATCAGGACGAGTGCGCAGCACCGCCCTGTTCCCATGAAAAATCAAGAAAGGGGGTCTACAAGAGAGCCCCTAAATCAGAAACACGTCTGGCCGAAGCAATGGCCAGAAGGAAAACAGTCTTAGCTGTCAGCCATTTAAGATCCACTGAGCCCAGTGGTTCAAACGGCGGTCCCTGGAGAGCCCTCAGGACCACAGCCAAATCCCAAAGCGCCACCGGTGGAACAAATGGTGGCTGAATTCGAAGAACGCCTTGCATAAAGGTTCGCACATCAGGGATTGTAGCAATCCTAAGATGGAACCAGACAGACAGGGCAGAAACCTGCACCTTCAAAGAAGCAAGGCGAAGCCCATGGTCTAGTCCCACCTGTAGGAAGACTAGCACTATAGACAGACGGAACTCCCGAGGTGCATAACCTCTCGGTCGACACCACTGGAAGAACATATGCCACACACGATGGTATATTCTTGCAGAAGACTGTTTCCGAGCTCTTACCATAGCTCGTACTACAGAGCTGGAAAACCCCCTGGACCTTAACATGGCCATCTCAACAGCCATGCCGTCAAAGACAGCCGAGTCAGGTCTGGGTGAAGACAAGGACCCTGTGACAGTAGGTCCGGTCGTAGCGGCAACCGCTGAGGAATGTCCACGGACAGACCCTGATGGTCTGAGAACCAGTGCCGTCTGGGCCACGTGGGAGCTTTCAACAGGAGCGTCCCACCTTCCCGTTTGAATTTCCGGATTACCCGCGGAAGAAGGGAAAACGGAGGAAAGAGATAAGCAAACCGGAACGTCCACTGGACGGACAGAGCATCCACCAGAGACGCCTTTTCATCTCTTGTGCGAAACCCGTACACCGGCAACTTGTTCTTGTGCCGTGACGCCATGAGGTCGATCTCTGGAAGACCCCACCTGTCCACCAGAAGTTGAAAGACGTCCTGGTGCAGAGATCATTCCCCCGGATGAACGTCCTGGCGACTGAGAAAGTCGGCCTCCCAGTTGAGGACTCCCGGGATGAATACCGCTGATATGGCCAGGAGATTGCGCTCCGCCCAAATCATGATGCGGGACACCTCTACGAGTGCCACCCGACTTCGGGTTCCTCCTTGCCGATTTATGTAGGTCACGGTGGTGGCGTTGTCCGACTGGACCTGCACGGGATGACCCTGGAAAACCCAATGGGCCTGCTGGAGAGCATTGAAAACGGCGCGGAGTTCCAAGATATTTATCGGAAGCTCCTTTTCCGCCTGAGTCCATCTGGCCAGGAACAAGTGTGGACCAGTGACCGCTCCCCAGCCCCGAAGACTGGCGTCTGTTGTCAATAGGACCCAGTTGGCCACCCAAAACGGACGACCCTTGTTGAGATGGGTTGTCTGCAACCACCAGGCAACCACCAGGCAAGGGACAGGCGAACCTCCGGAGTGAGCACCATCGTCTGGGATTTGAGACTCTGAGGCAGTCCATTCCATTTGGACAGGATCAATTTGCTGCAGAGGTCTGGAGTGAAACTGGGCATATTCCACCATGTCGAATACGGACACCATGGAGCACAGTAACCTCATTGCCGAGTGAAGAGACACACGGCGACTCTGCAGACAACTGTGCACCCTCAACTGCAAGGCAGAGATCTTTTCCCCCGTCACAAAGATCCTCTGCTGTCCGGAGTCCAACAAGGCTCCGAGGGGCAGAATCCGCTGAGACAGTATCAGGGTGGACTTTTGCCAGTTTATCAACCAGCTGTGCCGTTGCAGTACTGCAATCGTCAGATCCAAATGGTGTAGAAGGAGCTCCGGTGATCCTGCTACCAACAGAAGGTCGTCTAGGTACTGCAACATGCGGACTCCCTGCAGCCGCAGGGAAGCCGCCATGACCGCCATAACCTTGGTGAACACACATGGTGCTGTCGCCAGGCCAAAAGGTAACGCCCGGAACTGGAAGTGATCGTTGTGGATTGCAAACCTGAGGAACTGTTGATGGCGCGAAAGAATAGGGACAAGCAGGTAAGCGTCCTGTATGTCCAACGACACCATGTAATTCCCAGGTTCCAGCGCCAGAATGATGGACCGTAGGGTCTCCATCCGAAACCTCGGCAAAACCTTCCGCAGTTCCGTGGCTTTGTTCCGGTCTGATGGAAGACCCGTGGTGAAGAATCGGGATGGGGTCTGTGCCGAAAGGAGAGGGCATACCTGTGAGAACCAACCTCGTGAACCTAACTGTCTGTCGGGGTTACCGGCCAACACTGGGCGAACCGTAGCAGGCGGTCTCCCACTTTGTGACCCCCAAAGGGGGGCCCGCCCGTCAGGCCGCAGGTTAGTCATCGGACTTAGGGGCCGGACGTCTGGTACTCCAGGCCTGCTTCCGGGGCTTGGCCGATTTCTTGGGGCCAGCCTGTCGGGGAAAGGACTGTGCTTTAGGCCTACCCTGGGCCCTGTAAGGCCGAAAGGACGACGTACCTGAACTGGAAGGAACTGCAGCAGACGGGAGACATGCCGATTTGGCTGCCGCCAGCGTGGCTGCAATTTTGTCCAGATCCGGACCAAATAGGACTTCTCCATTAAAAGGCAAAGCTTCCAAGCCCTTTTTGGAATCAGCGTCAGCCTTCCAAGATCGCAACCATAAGGTGCGACGAGCCACCACCGCTGCCGAAGAAATCCGAGAAGTCAGGGTACTGATATCTAAAGCCGCTTCATTAATGTAAGTGGCTGAAATCCCGGAGATTGCCCATCAACTCGGTCTGTTCAGCCGAACAGTCGGAATCGAAAGACGCCTCTAAACTATCTGCCCAGCGCTCCATAGCTCGGGCTACCCAACAAATGGCCATAGCCGGCCTGGCTGCCCCCCCCCCGGCAAGGAAATAAACGGACTTTAGGCAGATTTCCACCTTACGGTCCGTGGCATCCTTTAAGGAGGACAAGGAGGGCATGGGCAACGTGGCACTTCGGACCAGGCGTGTCACATTGGAATCCACCTGTGGCGGGGATTCCCACTTAGCAAAATAACTGTCCGCAAACGGATAAGCCACTGCTAAACGTCTTTGAGGCTGATACCGTTTGCCAGGATGTTTCCACGCCTCCTGTAAGTGGTCCACCAATTGACCCGAAAGAGGAAACACTGGCGTAACCCTTAACATCCTTGAAAAAGGCATATTTGGATTTTGATACCGGAGGTTCATCATCCTCAATAACTAAAGCTGTGCGGACTGCACGAATAAGGCCAGGTATATAAACCTTAGACTTAGCGTCCGACTCTTTAGTACGGAGAGGTTCTTAGTCCGAAAGATCCAGAATCTCCCCATCATTGGTCGTCCCCTAGTCATCCTCATAAGGAGTAGACAGACGCCACCGTCCGCTTATGAGGCCGCAACGCAGACTCCCCTTGTAACACGTCTGACAAATGCTGCACAGAACTTGTCAGAGAATTAACCCACGCAGGCTCCTGAGAGACCGGAGGAGGGGAAATAGGGAGACTGTGGGGTACCATCAGTTGTCTCGGGAACCCCTGCATGGGTGACGACACCACTGACTGCTGGGGCAATCCCATCTGAGGGAACGCTGGTTGCGGAGCTAACTGGCCCACTAGGATTGTAAGCGCTTTAGCGAAACAAGCCCAGGGCGGTTCCTGAACCGGAGCCATGACAGTAATTGGCCGCGTCAATAAAAACACTGCCGACATAGCCCCTCCGCGCTACCCTGCCCCTCCGCTATAAGTACCTTACACGTAGTACACAGAAGCTGGAGAGGAAAATCACTCTCAGACATGATGGCAAGTATGTGACCCCTCTCACTGAAACGCGTTAGTATAGTGGGAGAACCACCCTGCAATCACCGCACGGGCTTTAGCAGAAGAAGAGCAGGGACAGTGAAAAGGCTGACAGTAGAAAGTGAAAGTACAGGCAGCAGACGCTAGCAGCAGTCACATACCATGCAAAGAAATCAATCCCTGCACTATCAGCGCTGATCCTCAACTACGCAGACACAGAGGGCCTGATTCAGAGCCGCTCGTTCGCTCCGAGCGATGTTCGCACATCTGCGCATGCGTATGGGTCGTAATGCGCATGCGCCAACCAGTCAGTGCGGTCGGAAAACGTGTGTTCGCAAAATTGCGAGTGCCTGCTAATTTGAGTGACAGGATGAGGCGTTTGTGGGTGGTAACAGGGGAAGGTGCTTGAAAACTGGGAGTGGAGATCCGAACGCAGGCGTGCCAAACGGTCAAAACGGGCGTTTTAAGGGTGTGCATAATTAACAAAGCAGCGTCATCGACCACGTCACTTGGTTGTTTCTTAGCCTGAACTGTTCGCATGATTGCGGTAGGAAAATCCAACCACAAGCACTGCGAGCAGTTCAGACGCCTTTCGATGTAATCGCTCAAATAAATAGCGGAGATGACGTAGGATGAGAGCGGCCAGGGGGCGTCTTTACAAAATAGCGAGCACGTTTCGTTCGCTCGCTCAGAGGCGTCAACAGACCGCAAAGAGCGAGCGCTCAATTTAAATAGCCGGCCCCTTTTTCTGAACGAGCGAGCGAAAATATCGTCCGGCTCTGAATCAGGCCCAGAGTCTGGTAGGACACAGCGCTGCATACACAGACCTGTTCCAAGAGGTATGCCGGGGAACCCAGACCACGATGCCACCGATCAGCAGCGTCCACCATGCTTCAGGAAAGATGGCCACCGAGGAGCAGAGGAGGCCGGCCTGGGGGAGGAGCGCTGCCTCAGGGCCAATCGGGAAGTACAGAGAGGCTGTGTGCAGCGGGGGAGGCGCCGGCTGTGTACAGGGAAGGCGCGCTCCCCTGGCATGCAATTAATCCCTGGGACGCCGCAGCGCTACCGCTCAGCTGCGGTCCGCTGTCCCAGGGGGGTAGTGGAAGCGCAGGTCCGTAACCTAGCTCCACGCTGCAGCCAGTCCCCAGGGAGCCCCCTGCCTGGGGACTCCGGACCATGTTCCAGCAGGAACCCACCGCGGGACCCCGCTGCTTACCTGCTGTCCCCCTTAAATCCAGCCATGGTCCCAAACATCTGGGGTCACCGCAAGCTGTGACCCCAGATGCCTACCAGCATCCCCGGATCAGTACCGGCGTTCTGGTACCGGCGGAGGTGTAGGGAAGACAGCATGGACGTCAAGAATGACTATCCATGCTGTACTTCCAGATGTGCAGCCACAGCTGCCTTGTAGAAAACTTCAGGGGCTATCCTTAGCCCCCCTCTAACCAGGTGCATCCGACTCCCAGCCGGGCACCAACGAAACAGATGCCTTGGCTCGGGGGCGGGGTATAGGAGGGGGACCCTAAAGCATACTGGGAGGCTGAAAACTTAACTCTATGGTGCCCAATGCCTGACATCATCACCTATACCCCAAGGTATCCTGTGGATACCCTATGGACCCTGAAGTAGAAAAAAGGCTTAATGACCCATGTGTATTTTAACCTTTGTTGGGAAGATGTACTAAGCCTTGGAGAGAAAAAGTGGAGGGAGATATAGTACCAACCAAACAGCTCCTAACTCATGTTACAGGCAGTGTTTGAAAAATGACCGTAAGGAGCGGATTGGTTGGCAGTTTCTCTCTCAACTCTATCACTCTCGATGATTAGTACATCTACCTTATTGTTTATAAAAGTAGTATAGTTACCTGTGGAAAGCTCACAATTAAAACTTTCTACGTTTATCTGCAAACCAATCAACTAAAGCTTAACACTACTGTACAGCCTGTTTTTTGTTTTTTTAACTGAACTTCTCCAAGCTTTAGCCAAAGCCAACTATCTAAATGGCCGTGCAACATGTATAATAGGTGGTGGAAGCTATTACATTTATTCTATTGGGGTGTGCCCTTATTGTCAATCACCAAAGGTAATGTTTGAGGCTTAAAATTAACCAATCTCAAGAGAAAATAGTGCATGAATTAAAAGGCAATTATGAAAGCAATATTAGTGTCTTTAAAATAGACAGCAGAGTAGTTATAGCATGCTCTCAGAATATAACTTAATATTGGTATCAACGTATTTTAGGGGAAGACCAAACCTGTTGCTCCATGTTTTCAACAGCTTTATGTTTCTCATCCCTAAGCTCCTGCTTCTCCCTTTCCGCTTCCATCAGTTTCTTCTCCAGTTGGGCCTGGTACTCTGAGGCCTCCTTCAGGCGCGTTTCTATGGTTTTTTGTGCCTCTTCAGTAACCTTCCAAACACATTGATAAAGCGCTGATCAATATATGCTTAGAGACTGCCCAATGCAGGGCAGTTATTGCAATTGCCACACTTTCTTTGCTCCTACAGTATCCATTACATTTTGCTAAATATTAATTTGTTTTAAACAGGGAGCACAGATTTACTGCCAAGCATCTCGTACACATTTTGAAACTCTCTGGGGGAGGGGATTAATTTATTAACGCTGGGCATGTAATTAATGGACGTCTATTGGAGCAATTCAATTGTTGCTCCGATCAGACACCCAATGATATTGTACATGCCCAAAAGGACGGGGTTTAGATGTGAAAAGTGGTTAACCCCGTCTAAAATCCTGGTTTGGGCATACAAACCACCGTTTGAATAATCCTTAGTTTAGATGCCCAAACCATGATTTTAGACGGGGTTAACAACTTTTCACATCTAAACCCCATCCTTTTGGGCATGTACAATACCAATGGGCGTCTGATCAGAGCAACAATTGAATTGCTCCAATAGACATCCATTAATTACATGCACAGCGCTAACAATTGAATTCTCCCCTTTAAGATCAAAACTTCTATTTATCAAATAATCAGATAACTATGTTTTGGTTTCAAGACAAT
The DNA here is from genome assembly GCA_031769625.1 of Taudactylus pleione. Classification (NCBI taxonomy): domain Eukaryota; kingdom Metazoa; phylum Chordata; class Amphibia; order Anura; family Myobatrachidae; genus Taudactylus; species Taudactylus pleione. Next base: position 7,263,722 of record JAUIMM010000601.1, read on the forward strand.
GCTCAACTTTACCTGTTTTTCCTTGTTCAAAGATTCTTCCAAACCAAGGACAACCTCTCTGTATTGCTCCACATTGCTAGTTGAAGTTTTTATCCTCTCTTTCAGGTCATTAATTTGCTCCTCGGACTGTGCCAGTTTATTCTTTAACTCTTCAATATCTTCACCTTTATCATCAGCATCTTGGATAATTAAATGTTTAATGTAAAATATTAATCCTGAAAACTACATACTTATGACAGAGGACATGAAGATCTGCAGATTATAATTTCTTAGAAAAAAAAAAAAAAAAAAGTCCAAAAGACTACCTTTGCTGGATGATGTCTGGCTTGAACGGGCCAATTGAGCTTCAAAGTTACCAAGATGTTGCTTCAATGTAGAGATTTCTTTGTTTGAATTTTTTAGAAGTTCCCTTGTATTATTGTGAAGATTTACCTCTGACTCGTACTGTCTTTTAAGATCCAAAATCTGAACCTGAAAACCACAAGTATTACCAGCCTGCTTCTATAAAACAGTTGAAGAAAGACTTCTGAACAGAGCACAATAAATACTCACATCTTGATTTTTGCTCAGCAAGTGTTTCTGTTCCAATTCATATTCTAATTTCTTCTTAACTTGGTTTAACTCTTGCTCTAGCCTTTCAACCTGGTTGTTATAACGTTGCCTGATTTCTGTGTCAGACTTTTCGAGGGTAACCTAAAAGGAAGGAAGGAAAACAAAAAAACAAAAAAAAAAACTTTGAAACATGCAAGACCCTTCTATCAAAAAAAAAAAAAAAAAAAAAAAAAAGAAAATGAATGACCAATACAGCAGCAAAAGTATAATGGTGCATACACACGGTCAGATTTTTCTTCAGATCTGAACGATAACGATTTAAAAAATCGTTCATCTGACAGATATGTCAGATTTTCCTTCAGATATGAACGATGCGCGTTCCCTATGGTCAGATAACGATATCTGACATCTGATGTGTTTGCAGTCAGACTTTTACCATTCCATTAGTTTTAATGCAGTCAAAAATCGTTCATCTGACAAATCTGACCGTGTGTATGCTCCATAAGAAAACCACCCACCCCTGTGGGCACTTTAATAACAGCAGATGGAGTGGTAGTTTAGACTCCATGTAGAGTTTTAATATGTCCACACATTGGTGAGCCTCCATACTCCAAGGTTTACAGTATCCAATAATTGGATCAAAAGGAATGGCATTTTTATTACTAAACAATTCAATTTTGAATTACACACCTCTACCATTATGTTGCTAGTTCAGTTCAGTCCACTCCTGTACAACCCCCCTCCCCTTCACTTGAACACTTAATATACTGACCTGGATAGTTTGTAAATTAGTGAGCAGTAAGTTTTGGCCCCTTTGCTCAGCAAGTAAGGACTCTCTTTCTTGAGAAAGACGGGTTTCAGTCACTTTCAAAAGTTCCTTTTCTCGCCTTAAGTTTTCTGCCCTTACCTTATTATAAACAGAATGAAAACAAGTTAATGAATCAGCAAAAGTAATAACCAAATACATTTATCTTGTGACAGAGAAAATAGAAATCTAATGCTGGGTACACACTAGAAAAACATATCTTTCAGTAGAACGATCTGCCGTCTGAGTGGCCAATTAGTAAGCTATACACATTTACCAACTGGCCACTCATTGTGTCTGGACTGACAACTCAACAGGGTCCGCACAGTTGAGGGGTCAGTGGTCGCAGCAGCAAGTGTAGAGGCAGTTCACGAGTTACCTACACACACACGCAGATGCACCGGTATACCTTTTATATATCGCCATCAGCTGTGCTTCAGGGCCAACCTGAACAGTTTGCGAACTAAGTCTGTCACAGTACACACCAGCAGATGCACTCGCGATAAGGAGTTATGGTAAAACCTACCTATGTTAACTCTTTCTTTGAAGTCCATAGGGATACAATGGGGTGTAGGTGGGACCTTGGAGGACCGGACACCAACAGCAAAGCTTTTCAATCCAAGGATGCTCTGGTCCTTCCCCCCTATACCCCCACCCACAGCCTGAGGGCAACGCAGTTTTGTTAACAAGCCCAAGGCAGGAGCAGGAGAGGAGAAAAGGAAAACTGGTACACGGAAGAATCACACTCTCACACAGAGAAAGAAACAAGTGACCAAGAAAAGAAACCCATATAAGCTAGGAGTGTCAGGGCGGGTTTCAAAGAAAAAAGTTAACAAAGTTAAGTTTTACCATAACTCTACTTTTCTTTTTCAGGGTCCATAGGGCTCCACAGGTAGACAATGGGGATGTCCCAAAGCAGTTGTTCAAGGGAGGAAGTGCTCCCGAGCTGATAGGAGAACCCTATGCCTGAAGGAAGCATCCAGAGAGGCAAATGTATCAAAGAATAAAACCTAAGAAAGGTGTGGATAGACGACCAGGTGGCCACCCTGCATAGCTGTTCAGCTGAGGCGCCACGCCGGGCTGCCCACGTGGGACCCACAGAGCGAGTAGAATGAGCAGATACTGTAGCCGGCACAAAAAGGCCAGCATGCGTGTAAGCCCGTGAGAGTCATGTGAATCCATCTGGCCAGAGTCTGTTAGCTGGCCATCCATTCTTGTGGAATCCATATAGGACGAATAGGGAGTCTGATTTCCTGATGGAAGTAGTACGGTCCACGTAGATCTTTTGTGCACGGACCACATCCAAAGAGGCCTCATCTGCCAAGAGGTCTGGTGATTGAAAGGCCGGAAGCACAATTTCCGAAACGAGAGGCCACATTGGGAAGGAAGCCGGGCGTGTTCCAAGAACCTCCCTATCCCGATTAAAAAGGGAGAGTGACAAGAAAGCGCCTCTAAATCAGATACCCTATGGGCAGATGCAATAGCCAGAAGAAACAGTCTTCGCAGTGAGCCACTTGACATTTACTGAATGGAGGTTCTTGAAGTGCTTGGAGCACCACTGTCAAATCCCATGGAGCCACAGGAGGGACATAGGGAGGCTGTATATGTAGAACACCTTGTAGGAAGGTGTGAACATCTGGTAGAGGAGCAAGTCTACGCTGGAACCAGATGGATAAAGTAGAGACCTGAATTTTCAGAGATGCTAGGCGGAGGACTAGATCCAATCCAGCCTGAAGAAAGGCAAGAATTCTAGACACCTTAAAAACTTTGGGTCATAGTTTCTTGGAGCACACCATTGGAAATATGAATGCGATATTCTGTGTTCAATCCTGGCGAATGCAGTTTTACGGGCCCTTGAGCATAGTCTGGACCACAGAGCTGGAAAATCCCTTAGCAGTTAGGAGGGATGTCTCAAGCGCCAAGCCGTTAAAGACAGACGGGCCAGGTCTGGATGTAGAAATGGACCCTGAGACAACAGGTTGTACATGTAGAGGAAGTTGAAGAGGAACGTTTGAGAGACTTTGAAGATCGGATTACCAATGGCGTCTGGGCAAAGCCGGAGCCATCAACAGAACTGTGCCCCCTTCCTGCTTGATCTTCCGAAGAACTCGAGGAAGCAGGGATATTGGGGGAAAGAGGAATGCCAAATGGAAGGTTCATTTCACTGACAATGCATTCACGAAGGCTGCGTCGGGGTCCCTTGTCCTAGTTCTATATACTGGAAGTTTGTTGCTGTGTCTTGAGGCCATGAGCTCCACATCCAGCACACCCCATTTGTCCACCGGGAGCTGAAAGACTTCTGGATGTAGAGACCACTCTCCTGCATGCATGTCATGACGGCTGAGAAAATCTGCTTCCAAATTGAGAACTCCCGGGATGAATACCACAGATGACTGGGAGATGGCATTTGGTCCATGTATACACACTTCTGCCCGACTCAGTGCCTCCTTGGTGATTGAGGTAGGCCACTGCCGTGGCATTGTCAGACTGTACTTTGCCTCGACTGGGATCCAGCGGCCCTGGAAGGAGTGCTGACCGTTCACTGCGTCCCACCCTCGGAGGTTTGCGTCCATGGCGAGGAGAGCCCAAACCGGTATCCGAAAGGGGCGTCCCTTGTCTAAAGAGAATGTCTGTAGCCACCAGGCTAGGGACAGGCAAACCTCCGGGGGAAGGTCCATCATTTGGGATTGAAGAAGATGGGGTAGGCCGTTCCACCTGGAGAGGATCAGTTGTTGTAGGGGTCTGGAGTGAAACTGAGCAAACTCCACCATGTCAAAGGTGGACACCATTGATCCCAATGAATTGACACTCGGCGACTGCGGAGCAGTCTGCGCACTCTGTTGTATTAAGGAGATCTCGTCTGTTAGAAAGATCCTCTGAACCTGAAAGTCCAAGAGGGCTCCTAAATGTACCATTCTTTGAGAAGGTGTCAGGGAAGACTTTTGCCAGTTGATCAGCCACGCGTGCGTTTGTAGGAAGGCAATTGTTACCTGCAGACGACTGAAGAATCTGAGGAGCTGGCCAACAGCAAGAGATAGTCCAAGTATGGGAGTAGTCTGATCCCTTGGCGACTAAGGGAGGCCGCCATAATTGCTATGATTTTGATAAAGACCCGCGGGGCCGTTGAGAGGCCAAACAGTAGGGCCTGAAATTGTTAATGCTGCTGTAGGATAGCAAACTGGAGATATTGTTGATTAGAAGGCGCTATAGGTACATGTAGGTAAGCGTTCTGAATGTCAAAAAACACCATAAATTCCCCAGGCTCCATAGCCAGGATAATAGAGCGGAGAGTTTCCATATGAAACCTGGGCACCCTGATAAACTTGTTCAGAGATTTGAGGATAGGCCGATGAGTTTCTGAACCAGGAAAAGGGTAGAATAGCAGCCCTTGCCTCGATGTGAAGAGTGGACCGGGATTATTACTGCTGAATTCATTAAGGGCTTTTTTGGGGCAGCAAGGAGGCCCTGGGAAAAATAACTGCTATTGATGGGGGGGGGGGGGGGGGTGTCACCTTAGGAAGGATAGAGCACATCAGTGGGAGACCACTTCTCTTACCCAGGCATCTGATGTGGTCTGACGCCAAAAGTGGGCGAATTGAAGTAGTCGGCCTCCCACCCGGAGGCCTGCCCCGTCAGGCTGTAGGCTTGTCCTCAGACAGGTGGACGTCTAGTAGCCCAGGCTTGTTTGGTCCTAGGCTTGGAGGCCTTGGCTGATGCCTGCTGCCGTGGAAAGGTCTAACCCTTAGCTTTTCCTTGAGAGCGAAAGGACCGGATGATGTCTGAGGCTTTGTATTATATGTAGAGGGCTGGAACGCAGTCTTGGAAGCTGCCAAAGTAGTGACAATTTTATCTAAATCTGCACCAAATATGATATCTCCAGAATAAGGAAGGGACTCCACAGCCCTTTTTGAACCGGAGTCTGCTTTCCAGGAACCGTGCCAAACAATACTACCGAAGTGGCAGATATCCTGGAGGCCAGAAGAGCTGTATCCATAGCTGCTTCTTCTAAGTAGGAAGCTGCATCTCTAATGCGAGATATGGAGGATAGTTGTTCCCCTGAAGCATCATGGGGGAATGTCTCTTCTAGGGCCTCTGCCCAAATCTCAATGGCTTTTGCCCACAGGCCGTAGCCCTAGCAGGACGAGTAATGGCTCCTGTAAGAGTATATGGATTTGTGACAAGCTTATATACACCTATCTGAACTCTGCGTCAAGGAGGTTGCAGTATGGATGGGTAAGGTGGCATTCTTAACCAGACGTGTTACATGAGAATCCACTGCTGGGGGAACTGCCCATTTATTGCAATCCATAGCCGGAAGAGGGTAACAAGGAACTTAAGAGTTTTGGAATTTGAAACCTTTTACCGGGCATATTCCATGCTTCACTCATGTAATCAGATTGCTGATCAGAGTGAGGGAACAATAGTAAAACTGCCTTTTGTCATATAAAAAGTGGTTGTTTTTTCTTAGCGCCGGGTTCTTCCTCTTCTATTTGTAAAATAGATTTTACAGCTCTCACAAGAGCAGGTATAGTTCATTTAGTGGGTGGCACAGAGTCAGAGTGAAAGGTCTGCGACTTCTGCCTCCCCAGTTGATATATCAGAATCAGATAACTGGGTGGACTGGGAAAATAACAGCACGTTTAATAAGTAAAGGCTTTTCCTTTTGCAGCATTTGCTGAAAAACTGTAAAGGTATTGGCCAAACTCTGTACTAAGGTAGACAGTACATCTACCCATGGGGAAGGCAAAGGATTTGAAAGGAGTACCTGCTATGGCCATCCCAAGGGGGGGGGGCTAGCACAGGGACTTCCAAGTGGTTCGCAATCTTTGTCAGTACCTGAGAAAAGGCATCCCAGGTTGGGTCCTGAGGAGGAGACACCGGGGCTGAAGGGCCAGAGTCTACCAATTAGTACAAAGACCATCCTGAATGAAGTCCTCTGGGGCTAAGCCCGCTGAGCAGCACTTACAAGATACCAGAGTAGGAGCAGCAGCATCAGGCTATTTGTTATTCTTTCCTCTGCCAGACAGAACCACAAGAATAAAAAAAAGACAGTATGATACAGTGCAGTCAACACCCTGCAGTATGTGTAATATGCCACAGTGTAGTGTGCAACCTACGCTATATAGTATGTGACAGCCCTCACAAATAAGTAGGAGACATGAGGTACAATGAACCCCCTTATACCTTAGTATGTCAGTGTAAATTAGAATAAAGGGAAAGGTATAAGCTGACAGTAAAGAAAGTAGAGATCAGCGCTAGTACAAGTCACATACAAACAGAAAAAAACACTATATATGTGCAATTGACAGATATATAATCAACTACACAGACCGCAGGGGCTGGTAGGCTATAGCTCTGTATAACCTGTCCCGTGGGAGAGGTACCACGGTAGACTGGACTGTTCCCGGAGACCTGTGAAGCAGAAAATGTCTGCCACACGTCTCTGCAGGGGCGGGTAGTGAGGGAGGAGCAGTTCAGGGAACGGCTAGACCGCAGTGGAACTGCACCCTGAGCTAGGGGAGAGGCTACAGGGAGAGCGCCTTCACCCCATGCTGACGTTAACCACTGGGTCACCTGTCCTCTAAATATGCCTCTGCTCCAGTATATTAATGCCCCGGTGGTCTGATTGAGTCATGGGCGCACCAGTGTACACATCAGTGCCTCCAGGCAGTCTCCTGAGATCAGAGACTAGAGTGCGTAAAGACGCGGGCACCCACAAGCAGAGGTCCGCCTTACCAGTCCCCCTGGATTCCAGGCTGCAGTCTGGGGAGCTTGCTTGCTAGCTGGTCCCCCAGCCCCCCCAGTTAAAAATGGTGACCCAGCTCCTGCCGTACACCAACGAAACTGAGTTGCCCTCAGGCTGTGGGTGGGGTATAGGGGGAAGGACCGGAACATCCTGTGATTGAAAAGCTTTGCTGTTGGTGTCCGGTCCTCCAAGGTCCCACCTACACCCCATTGTCTCCCTGTGGAACCTATGGACCCTGAAGAATAAAATATGAGATATGGTAAGAACTTACCCTTGTTATCTCTATTTCTACGAAGTCCATAGGGTTCCACAGGATACCTTGGGTATAGGTGTGACGTCAGTCGCTGGGCACCATAGAGTTAAGCTTTTCAGCCTCCCAGGATGCACTAGGGTCCCCCTCCTATACCCCGCCCCCGAGCCAAGGCACCTCAGTTAGTTATCAAGCCATAGGCTGGAGGAGGAGAAGGAAGAGAGAGAAAAATGATCTGGACACATACAAGAATCACATTCTCACCAGAGGGAGACGGAAAACCGGTGACCAGAGCAAAGCCCATCTGCAGCACAGGTGCGACAGGGCGGGAGTCCTGTGGAACCCTATGGACTTCGTAGAAATAGAGATAACAAGGGTAAGTTCTTACCATATCTAATATTTTCTACTTCAGGGTCCATAGGGTATCCACAGGATACCTTGGGGATGTCCCAAAGCAGTATCCTTTAAGGGTGGGCACGCTCCTGTGCAGAAAGGAGAATCCGCCGCCCGAAGGAAGCATCCTGAGAGGCGAAGGTGTCAAACCTGTAATACCTCACGAAGGTATGGACAGAGGACCACGTAGCAGCCTTGCAGATCTGAACTGCCGAGGCACCACGTCGAGCTGCCCACGAAGGACCCACAGACCTAGTGGAATGAGCCTTCAGAGAAGGAGGAACCGGTAGGCCTTCATGAAGAGAAGCTTCAGAAATAGCCATACGGATCCAGGCTGCCAAAGTTTGCTTTGAAGCAGGCCAACCCTTTTTACGGAAGCCATAGAGGACAAACAAAGCGTCCGACTTCCTAAACGAAGAAGTGCGGTCAACATAAGTCCTTAAGGCCCGCACAACATCCAAAGAGGCCTCACCCACGGAAAGACCCAGTGAGTTAAAGGCCGGAACAACGATTTCCTCGTTAACATGAAACTGGGAAACAACTTTGGGAAGAAACTAGGGCCGAGTGCGGAGCACTGCCCTGTTCCCATGAAAAACCAAGAAAGGGGGTCTGCAAGAAAGAGCCCCTAACTCAGAAACACGTCTGGCCGAAGAAAAAGCCAGAAGGAAAACAGTCTTAGCTGTCAGCCATTTAAGATCCACTGAGCCCAGTGGTTCAAACGGCGGTCCTTGGAGAGCCCTCAGGACCACAGCCAGATCCCAAGGCGCCACAGGTGGAACAAAGGGCGGCTGAATGCGGACAACACCTTGCATAAAGGTGCGCACATCCGGAATAGTAGCAATCCTACGGTGAAACCAGACAGATAGGGCCGAAACCTGTACCTTCAAAGAAGCAAGGCAAAGCCCATGATCTAGTCCCGCTTGCAGGAAGGCGAGAATCCGAGACAGACGAAACTCCCGCGGTGCATAACCTCTCGGTCGACACCACTGGAAGAACGTATGCCACACGCGATGGTATATCCTCGCGGAAGACTGTTTCCGAGCTCGCAACATGGTACGCACCACAGAGCTGGAAAACCCCCGGGACCTCAGCATGGCCGTCTCAACAGCCACGCCGTCAAAGACAGCAGAGTCAGGTCCGGGTGAAGACAAGGACCCTGAGACAGAAGGTCCGGTCGTAGCGGCAACCGCAGAGGACTGTCCACGGACAGACCCTGAAGGTCTGAGAACCAGTGCCATCTGAGCCACGCGGGAGCTATCAACAGGAGCATCCCTCCTTCCTGTTTGAATTTCCGGATTACCCGTGGAAGAAGGGAGACCGGAGGGAACAGGTATGCGAACAGGAACGTCCACCGGACGGACAGAGCATCCACCAGAGACGCCCTTTCGTCTCTTGTGCGAGACCCGTACACAGGCAACTTGTTGTTGTGCCGGGACGCCATGAGGTCGATCTCTGGAAGACCCCACCTGTCCACCAGCAGTTGAAAAACGTCCGGGTGCAGGGACCATTCCCCCGGATGAACGTCCTGGCGACTTAGAAAGTCCGCCTCCCAATTTAGCACTCCCGGGATGAAGACCGCTGATATGGCCGGAAGATTGCGTTCCGCCCAAACCAGGATCCGAGAGACCTCTACGAGAGCCGCCCGACTGCGGGTTCCTCCTTGCCTGTTTAAGTAGGCCACGGTGGTAGCGTTGTCCGACTGGACCTGCACCGGGTGACCCTGGAGAAACCGATGTGCCTGCTGGAGAGCATTGAAGACCGCTCGGAGTTCCAAGATATTTATTGGAAGCTCCGCTTCTGTCGGCGTCCACCTGCCCTGGAACAAGTGTGGACCCGAAACTGCTCCCAAACCCCGAAGACTGGCGTCCGTTGTCAACAGGATCCAATTTGGAACCCAGAACGGACGTCCCTTGTTGAGGTGGGTCGTCTGTAACCACCACGCAAGGGACAGGCGAACCTCCGGGGTGATCACAATCGTCTGGGACTTCAGAGACTGAGACAGCCCGTTCCACTTGGACAGGATCAGGTGCTGCAGAGGTCTGGAGTGAAACTGGGCGTATTCCACCATGTCGAACACCGACACCATGGAGCCCAGTAACCTCATCGCCGAGTGTCTGCACCCGGCGGCTGAGCAGACAACTGCGCACCCTTGACTGTAAAGCAGAGATCTTGTCCTCTGTCACGAAGATCCTTTGCTGTCCCGAGTCCAATAAGGCTCCAAGATGCAGAATCCTCCGAGACGGGATTAGAGTGGACTTCTACCAGTTGATTAGCCAGCCGTGCCATTGCAGCAGTGCAATGGTCAGGTCCAAGTGGCGTAACAGGAGCTCTGGAGATCCTGCCACCAATAACAGGTCGTCCAAGTACGGCAACATGCGGACTCCCTGCAGCCGCAGAGAAGCCGCCATGACCGCCATCACCTTGGTGAAAACACGTGGTGCTGTCGCCAGGCCAAAAGGTAACGCCCGAAACTGGAAGTGGTCGCTGCGGATTGCAAACCTGAGGAACTGTTGATGGCGCAAAATAGGGACATGCAGGTAAGCGTCCTGTATGTCCAATGACACCATGTAGTCCCCAGGTTCCAGCGCCAGAATGATGGACCGTAGGGTCTCCATCCGAAACTTCGGAACCCGCAAAGAATTGTTGAGTGCTTTGAGGTTGAGAATCGGACGATACGACCCATTGGGTTTCTGTACCAAAAAAAGATTTGAATAGAAACCCTGGCCCCTCTGGGAGAATGGAACAGGCACTATAACTCCAGCCTGGAGCATAGTGTGCAATACCTTCCGCAGCTCCGTAGCCTTGTTCCGGACTGATGGTAGACCCGTGGTAAAGAATCGAGCCGGGGGTCTGTGCCGGAAGGAGAGGGCGTATCCGTGGGAAACCACCTCCAGAACCCAAGTGTCTGTCGTAGTGGCCGACCAACACTGGGCGAACTGCAGCAGGCGGCCTCCCACCCTGGGATCCCCCAAAGGGAGGCCCGGACCATCAGGCCGCAGGCTTGTCATCTGGTTTGGGGGCCGGACGTCTGGTACTCCATGCCTGCTTCCGAGGCTTGGCCGATTTCTTAGGGCCAGCCTGTCGAGGAAACGACTGTGGTTTGGGCCTGCCCTGGGCCCTAGATGACCGAAAGGACGATGGTCCAGAACCAGAAGGAGCAGCGGCCGACGGGAGACAAGCCGATTTGGCTGCCGCCAGCGTGGCCACAATCTTATCCAGATCCGGACCAAAGAGAACTTCTCCGGTAAACGGCAACGCCTCCAGACCGTTTTTGGAATCTGCGTCCGCCTTCCAGGATCGCAGCCACAAGGTGCGACGAGCAGCCACCGCTGCTGAAGAAATTCTAGACACCAGAGTACTAATGTCTAGGGCCACCTCGTTGATGTAGGTGGCCGAATCACGGAGATTACCAATCAACTCCGCCTGTTCGGCTGGACAGTCGGAATCAAAAGAAGCATCTAATGAATCCGCCCAGCGCTCCATCGCTCTGGCAACCCAGCAAATGGCCATAGCCGGCCGTGCTGCCCCCCCCCCGCAAGGGAATAAGCGGACTTCAGGCAGATCTCCACCTTGCGGTCCGTAGCATCCTTAAGGGAGGACATAGATGGCATCGGCAATGTGGCACTACGGACAAGACGGGTCACGTGAGAATCCACCTGTGGAGGGGATTCCCACTTTGCAAAATAATTATCCGCGAACGGATAAGCCACCGCCAGGCGTCTCTGTGGCTGGTATCTTTTGCCAGGCTGTTTCCACGCCTCCTCTAAATGGTCCACCAACTGACCTGAAAGAGGAAAGACTGTGGCATCGCCCTTCACATCTTTGAAAAAGGCATACTTAGATTTAGCCGCTGGGGGAACTTCGTCCTCAATCACCAAGGCTGTGCGGACCGCCCGAATAAGTCCAGGAATATATACTTTGGACTTGGCATCAGCGTCCTTAGTATGGAGAGGTTCCTAATCGTAAGGATCCAGAATCTCCCCATCATCAGACATCCCCTCGTCATCCTCATAAGGAGCCGACAGAGACGCCACCGGCCGTTTATGCGGCCGCATCACAGACTCCCCTTGCAACACATCCGACAAGTGCTGTACAGAACTCGTCAGGGAGTTAACCCACGCTGGCTCCTGAGAAACCGGGAGCGGGGAAATAGGGAGACTGTGGGGTACCACCAATTGTCGTGGGAAACCCTGCATGGGTGACGACACCACTGACTGCTGGGATAAACCCATCGGTGTAAACGCGGGCTGCGGAGCTAACTGGCCCACTAAGGCTGTAAGCGCCTGAGCGAAACAAGCCCAGGGCGGCTCCTGTACCGGTGCTGTAACCGTAAGAGGCCGCGCCAAGGACAAACACTGCCGGCAAAGGCCCTCCGCGCTACCCTCCCCCTCCGCTAACGGTACTTTACACGTAGTACACTGTAGCTGGAGGGGAAAATCACTTTCGGACATGATGGCACCACGCATGTGACCTCTCTCACCAATTATATCTTAAATAGGCGAGAGACCACCCTGCAGCACCGCACCGCAAGGGCTTAGCAGAAAGAACAGGGACAGTAATAAAGCTGACAGTTTAGAGAAAAGTTACAGGCAGCAGCGCTAGCACAGTCACATACAATGCAAAGAAATCAATTCCTGCACTAACAGCGCTGATCACTCAACTACGCAGACACAGGGCTGCATACACAGACCTGACCACAGCGGAGGAGAGGTATGCAGGGGGACCCAGACCACGATGCTTCCTTCCAGGCTTCCAGCAGCGTTCACCATGCGTTCTGGAGAAGATGGCCGCCGAGGAGCAGAGAGGAGGCTGGCCTGGGGGAGGAGCACTGCCACAGGACCAGTCGGCAGCGTGCAGAGAGGGCTGTGTGCAGCGGGGGAGGCGCCGGCTGTGAGACAGGGAAGGCGCGCTCCCCTGGCATGCATTTAACCCCTGGGGACGCCGAAACGCTACCGCTCTGCTGCGGTCCGCTGTCCCAGGGGGTAGTGGAAAGCGCAGGTTGGTCGCCTGGCTCCACGCTGCAGCCAGTCCCCAGGGAGCCCCCTGCCTGGGAACTTAGGACCATGTGACCGCGGACCCCGCTGCTTACCTTTGTCCCCCTTGGATCCGGCCATGGTCCGGAACATCTGGGGTCACCGCAAGCTGTGACCCCAGATGCTCACCAGCATCCCCGGATCGGTACCAGCGTTCTGGTACCGGCAGGGGTGTAGGGAAGACAGCATGGACGTCAGGACTGACTGTCCATGCTGTACATCCAGATGTGCAGCCACAGCTGCATTGAAGAAAGCTTCAGGGGCTCTTCTAGCCCCCACTCCGACAGGTGCACCCGACTCCGGCCGGGCACCAAACTAAACTGAGGTGCCTTGGCTCGGGGGCGGGGTATAGGAGGGAGACCTTAGTGCATCCTGGGAGGCTGAAAAGCTTAACTCTATGGTGCCCAGCGACTGACGTCACACCTATACCCAAGGTATCCTGTGGATACCCTATGGACCCTGAAGTAGAAATATTGTTTATTGATTGAACAAATTATACATCAACAAGTGTTTGCCCAGTATTAGGCAAAGTTACTTTTGGACATCGTTTCTCAACATATATCAGTATATGTGTGTGTGACATGGTGCTTTACGCTCAAATTACTCTTTTGACTGACGTTAGAGTGTTCACTATAGGATGCGGTCCTTCTCAATGAATCAACAGTATTGCCGATGCCTTATTTTGCTTGAAGTTCAAGCTCAATATAGAGAGACGTATATCCAGTATGGATATGTAAACAGAGCTCGACTAGGGATTAGTCAACAAATACCATGTGGCACAAAAGTAATAAAAAAAACAAAAAACACAACTGGTAAAAAAGACCAATATAGCAGACAAAAGTTTGTAAATGTATACCAAACTTATATGAGGACCGTCCTGTTATGAGGATGGGCGAGGAAAGGATTAAAAATGACTGAGCAATGCATTTTCATAAATACTCACTTCGGCAACTGCTAGTTTTTCATTAGCTGCTCTCAAATCTTGTGTCATTGTGTTTATTATCTGTTCCTGTTTCTGAGTAGTGGCAGAAAGCTTCTGTGATTTTTCCTGTAGAGAGGATATTTCTCGACGGTAGCTTTCAACATTGTCTTGCAACATTTCATATCTAATAGAGTAATAAAATCAAACATTACAATTTAGAGTACCCTTTGGATATAATTTTTGCAAGCGTTCTATGATCTAACCAAATACAAATAAATAAAAGGGAAATAGAAAATGTTGCTGCAGATAACACTAGGCATAGAGGTTCCATTCCAATCACAGAAGGTAGGACCGCTCACCTGCTGGAAGAGCAATTTCAATTCAATTAGCTTTCTGTGCGATAGAACTCACTTTCTCTTACTGACACTTGCTGGAAAAGCAAGTGTATGCACCCATCCATGGCATACTGCCATTTCAGGAGGGACAATGTAGTATGCGCAACTGGCTTTGCACCTGGTGAGTTAATACAATGGGACAGGCCAATGATGTCCCTGAAGCAGCGGCTGGCTGGCAAGTTTTAGCCTGGGGGGCAAATGCATGCAAGCGGCCCTGGCAAGTATAGATGGCACCCTGCCATCCGACACTCTAAAGCAGTTATGTGGGGCTCCTGCGGCCAAATGTTTCTTTTTGAACTTATTACAGGTCAGAGAGGTTTTCTGCTTTACGTGTAATAGTGAAATTACAGTCCTACGCTGCTTTTGCTCACACGCTAGGGGGTGACGTGACAAGGGGGAATGCTCATTATGGGTGATGACAGGGCTTATATATGAGCTTTTTCTGTTATTGACTCTTTGTTTCACACAAAATAAATAAATCAATCACTGGCCCAGTGATTGCGCTGAGCGACAAAATGTGGGTTCCAGGGACCCTCCACTTAAAAAAATAAAATAGGGTCCTACCTGACCATTTCTGGGTCCCATCATAATTTAAGTTTTAGCGCTCCCAATATACCCCTCAGACCTCACCAAATGCCATCACACATCCCCACATACCCCTAGAATGCCCAGCTGATACCCCCAATAGCATTGTAGTATCTACTTTCCCTTCACAGAGAGGACCCTGACGTTATTAGCTACTGTCCAACGTCATTCCCTACCATCCGAGTGGGCATAGAGGGGGAATATAACCTTGTGGAGAGAGCCCAAAGTATGGCAAGCGTAGCGAGCCCGCGAGGGGACAAGTTTCTTCTTTAGGTGGCCTTTATGGGACTGTGCATGTCGCTGGCGCGGCTGGCCCAAAGTGCTGAAAATGGGACCGGCCTGGGGGGCATCTGTCACCCTGCCCAGCCCGCCTCTGCCCTGAAGCTTATCTCCGATTTTTCTTTTTTTCCTTACTTGTATTAAGTACTATTAGGACATTACCCTAGAAATGTATAGTATTCACTAGAAGAGTGGGTAGGTAATTAATTTACAAATATTGTTTTGCAAGTCTTCAAGACCAAACAAACATTCTTCCTCCATAAATGTACGTTTACTTCCTGGAATTTTGTGAGTTGTGTAACCCCACCTTGAACCGACATGGCAGTCCTAAATAACACCCAGGCCAATATTTGGGCATTTTCTCAATCATTCTCTAATATCTGAGGACAGAATAAGTCATATAATGCGCTGTTCAAATAGGTGATGTATTAATATAAATACTAGTGCCTCTGACCATATTTTCTATGTAAAAGTTTTAGGAAAGGGCCAATATATCAAGAAAGCTTCATAAGAAGCATTTCATTTATAGATTGTAGAAGCAGAGGCCATCACCTGCCAGGTGCTGTGACAAGTTTCCTAAACCCATTTCAAAGCTGTAGTCACACATATCAGATATTTAACAACCTATGACATCTATGCATTTCACTGAAATGCCCAAGCCTGGGTATCCTGAATGTCTACATCAAACAGCCTCCAATCAAAATCTTGATATCAGCCAACTGTGACATACACAAAAACATTACCTTACACAAGTTACAGGACACAAATGCAGTCTTTACTACAAATACTCTATTAAGTAGTTGTGATAAATGTTTACAGAGTACTCCACTATAAGCAGAATCACCAAAAGCAGAATTCATAGATTTATTTGGCAGTGGACAGTTACCAACGCAACATCAGTA
Organism: Taudactylus pleione; assembly: GCA_031769625.1. NCBI lineage: Eukaryota > Metazoa > Chordata > Amphibia > Anura > Myobatrachidae > Taudactylus > Taudactylus pleione. The sequence continues at coordinate 7,279,584 of JAUIMM010000601.1, forward strand.
TAAAGTAAGACGAATAAACAGAAACCGCTTCTAGTTCATATGTTAAATGATCAGATGGTTAATGAGGGAAACTACGAACGTTTGCATTACACACTTACCGTTTTGAAGCAAATTCCAGTTGGGTGGATATTTTTGTATTTTGGGAACGTAGTTCAGTAACTTGTTCCTGAAGTTTCTCATTCTGCTCATTAAGCATTCTGTCATTTTCTGCTTTTTCTTTTCTGTAATTTTCAAACACTTCCTGAAGCTGTGCAAAAAATTAAACATTAAAAAAAAAAAAAGAACCAAGAGAAAAAAGGAGTTAAATGCTCAGTACCACCCTAAATAAAAAGGCCAACACTGAGAAAGGCTGAACATCAACATCAGTAAAAATGATTATGTAAATTAGCATGACCACCATTCCTCAAACACACACTTAAGATTTCTGAAACAAAATCCACCTTCTAAAAGTGAAGAAAACTATATAGCATGCCTAAAAATTAAAACTATTAAACTTAAGGCAGACCAACCACACTATTTTCCATTTGTATTTGTCCAATGGACATATTAAGCAATAACTGTACAAGATATTCATGTAGAAGAAATATTCAGTGAAAAATAAAGCCAGAAAGTTCTAAAGGTGCCCATACACAGTGTGATAAAGCAGCCAATCTGATGGATTAGTAAGATTTGGCTGCTATATCGTACCGTGTACGGGCAGGATATCGTACATCGCACCCACAGATCTTACTGCAGGTTCAGTCGATCTGGGGATGCGATGTGCGATCCCATGCAGTGCTATGCGGGTGGGGGGAGTCGGCATATCAGGCGGTCGACCCCCCCATCGCACAGTGTACGGCCAGCTTAAGACTACAATATTACAGTGTGAAAAGTTGGGAAAATCTGATGTACTTTTAGAGTTGGTAGCAAATCTGGCAGAAGTTTACAAAATTTGTAGCCATACAAGCCATGTTACATTGCAAGGTGCAAAAAAAATAAATACATTTTGACAACGTAATTTAGAGTTGAGCTAAGACACTCTGGGACAGATTAAGACCCGCTCGCTAGGATATTTATAACATAAACATGAAAACTACAGGTATAAAAGTGTCAGGCCCATGTCTGCCAATGGACTGTTGGAGTTGAGCTGAAGCTACGATCAAAAGCAAACACATTCATGTAAAACTTCGCAAATGTGTGGACAAATGACCAGATGGTAGCCAGAAAAATCGACACAGAAACCTTTACTGATCTGTGCCCTTCCTTTTAAGAATCAGGGAGCCCTGCTCCAATTTAACCATGGAGATTTACCAACAAAATCACCAAACGGTTGTCTGCTTGTATGCTGGCCATCCCCTTGTCTACATCATAGAATAGAAAAGATCTTCTGTACTGTGTGTGATGAAAGTCAATTTTTTCTTAAAGTAGGGCCTGATACAGAATATAATGTCAATATATCTGTGTCTCTCTGTAGGAAGGTGTATCTGTATAATGTCATGCTAAAGTCTAAAGTTAGGTGTCAAAGCCCTTAGTGTAGTTCTTTGAAGCTGGGATGAATGTTAGAAGGGTTTTCCTTCCCATAGCATCATAAAACTTGGTCAACTGTTAAAATCTGTGGTTGTGGGTATTGAACACAAAGTACAGGGTCTGTTCATAGCCCCAGTGGGCCAGGTCTATAAACCCTGGAGTCAGGATGTGCAGCTGGGCATAAAAAGGACCTTACTTTGACCTGTATAAGTGGTATCAGTTTGCTGTTCCACAACTTTAAACAGTTTGGGTGAGCCAATCAGCCACTCTCTGTGGGGAGGCTTAGTATCCCCACCCCCCACCCCCTCCCAGGGGGAGTGAGGGGGGAAATAGCTAGGCAAACAGGGATAAAATGCAGGCTCACTGGGCAGGTGGTGTGATTCTCTGCTTGAGGCTATAAACAAGACACAGGGCACCTGAATTCATCATTAGGAAGGCCTCAACCCAAAGCTGTTCTGTTTTTTTGTAACATCCTTATATCCCTTGTAATTTTTGTACATAAGCTTTGAAGATATTTCTTGAATTAAACTAAACTAATTTTAGTTCTTGGAATCGGTTTTTATGACCCAAACGCCTCATGTTACCTATGTTTAAACATTGATAAGTTTGTGTGTACAGGTGAGAGCAGAACCTGGCCTTACGTTTTAGCATTAAATTGGTCTTCTGCTGGTGGCAGATACCGGAGTTAATAACCACACGCGCTGAGGTATTGGTGTAAGGTCACGGCGGCGACTCTCAGATTGTCGTATCTGGGAAGAGGTCGTCACGGAGGTCCATGACACTGTGTACATCGTGAGTCTTCTAAACATAAATCCTTCAAAGCAATATGAAAAATCAGAGAATGAAGAGAGACCTCCTCTGCCAGACATACCACGGCCTAAGAGTGGAGCGAGGATATCTTGAAATCAGATGGAACTTGGAAATAGGTTTGGGCTGAAAGAAAGACTTCAGGGAATTGTATCAAGCCTTCTAAAGAGTGGAGAGGTGGACAAGTGAAGTTGCAACCAAACAGCTTCTAGCTAGCATTTACTAAGTACAAATACATAAGTGTTTGTGCAGGCCAGAGTTTTGGACCTAGCGCCACGAAATTTGGCATGGTGGTGTAGTTTGACAAGGATTATAGGATTTTGCCTAGGTTTGAACTTAGGGCCTGATTCAGACCCACTCGCGAGCGGCTGTCCGCTCGCAAGTGGGTCGATGGTCTGCACTGAGCATGCGCACGACGGAGGGAGCTCCGTCGTGCGCATGCGCCAGACACGACGAGCGAAGGACTTTCCTTCGCTCGTTGTGTCCGATCAAAGGGGGCGTGCTGTCAATGTTGATTGACAGCACGCCCCCTTTGGTGGGCGTGCCTCCCTGACGGGGGCGTTCCCACGGGAACGCCTCCCGTCAGAAGCCGGCCCACTGACATCACTAGTGATGTCAGTGGGAGTGATTTTGGCTCTGATAGAGCCAAAATCACTCCGGAGTTTGCGGTTGAAAACCTCAACCGCAGGCTCCGGCTCGCAATTTCGATGGTCGCGATGGTCACGACCATCGCGGCCATCAAAATGCACGCTCGTATAGCCTGTGGGTGGTGACCCACAGCTATACGAGCGTCCAGGAGGACGCTCCATGAAAATGGAGCCCGGCCCTCATTCAGAGCGTGCGCTCTGCTCAGAGCGTACGGCTCTGAATGAGGGCCTTAGTCAGCAGCACACTGCCACACAATCCCAAAAAACCAGGACACTCTTAAATTACACAGGTTTTGGGGCTAAGGGTCTGGCTTCATACACACAGTCACACTCATCTCTTCCAAAGTGCTGTGTTCTGTTACTTTTCCAACAGCCGCATACATGAAATACGAAATTAGTCAGCCCTCTGTATTTGCATGATAAGCTGACATTAAACAGTGTGCATTATTAGCATTTCATTCACAGTCTCATCTTACAGCAGCCGCCCTGTGAGTCTTAGAGTGCCTGGCAGGCTCATGAGCAGCTCAGCACTTAATACATTCAGACTGTGGCAGACAGCATAATCAATCCACAATCATTGATCCTGGCAAAGCTTAGCATACAGTGATAACATAGAGCAGGGGAGTTTCATCACAGCCTGTTAAGTCTGCTGCCATTTCGGGACAAGGAGGGGGCTGCGACAGCCTGTTTCCCAAAACGGAGGCGTGTCACCGCTGTTGGGTGAGGGAGTAGAGGCCAGGATCTCAGTCGGCTGATGGAAATTTCCAAACTTCTTTCCCTCATCTGCGGCGGCTAGCTTGCGTGACCCCATGGTCACCCAGCCGGCCAAAGGGATCGCATATTATCCAATGTTGCGCCCTTGGACACAGCTTGGATCAGTAATGCATGAATGTGGTGTGACGCCTCTTGCTGCATTGCCATATTACAGCTATCACAGTTTTTAACATGTTAGCAGCTGCGAAAGCATATCCGTCTGCAGCAGAATCACCTTCTCTGTTCTGCTGGGATTTATGAAATGCAAGTGATTTTGTAAGCTATACCGATTTCTGTTCTGTAAGTCAGTCTGCTCCTGATATACCCCATCCTGTGTGTTTTTTTTGGGGGGGAATTGTCCCACTTGTTCGCCCGATACAAAAATCGGATAGGATGACAAACAACAAAAAGAATAGTCTAAGAACGGGGAATATCTGAGAAAAAAAAACAACCCAGTTTTTCGCCACTGAAAATATATCAGGGTTAATTAGATACCGGCTGTCGTCTTCAAGATCATGGCTCTACAGGCACACCATTACAGTCAGCCACACTAAACCTAGGTGATAAGGGCCCCTGACTTATTAGGTCTTCTCTTAAGGAGAGAAAGTGATAGGTTCGAAGTCATGAAAAGAATGCCCATGTATTTCATGGTTATTCTGCAGCAACTAGGATGACCTAAAGATATTTACATGCCTTATTACCTGTGGAAGCACTACTTCACACAAAGATCAGAACACTGTCTACAAATGTGTTCTTTGGATAAAGTGTTCTGGAATAGAAGTGCTTAATCTTAAACCAGGTACACACTATGCGATCCATTCAACGATCATTCCGAAGCAGATCCCGCAGTCATGTGCAATATCGTCCGGTCGGTCTGCACGGCCAACCGGACTATCGCTTGCGACGACGTTGCAGGTAAAAAAAAAGGACGGAACAAGGGATTGTTTCATTGTTCATTACATCATTCAGTGTGTACCTGCGGTACAATATGTCGGGCCAACGTATCGGCCAGATACACATCGGCAAGTGTGTACCCAACATTGTGGTTCACCTGCGAAGTCATAACGTCAACATTCAGCTGACTGTACACAATAGGATAGCTGAAACTGTTTCAATTACTGCATTAATTTGAAGGAAAGTTCTAGGTGGTATACCACTGCCACGGCACTGACCATCTTTATACCTTTTCCTCACCACAGATTGGGTCCTCTGACTAGAGTGTTGACCACTGCTCACAGGTGCAGTACAATTATTGGGAGCTTTGACTCCTGTGGTGTCTAAAGAGCTTGAAAGTCACGCTAAAGCCCCCAGCCTTATAAGTTGGCGTCTGTTGTCATCATAGTTCGTCCACTCCCAACTGGTGATATTTCGACACTAAACCACCAGAAGACTGACATCGAACGGGAAAAAAACTGGTACTGACTAGTCAGATAGTGTGAAATTAAGGTGGTTGGTGTTCAACCACCAGAGGAAGACACGGGTCCGAGGGAACAGGTGAAGGTGAGATCTGTCCCACTTTGAAAGTATTTTCAATTTGAGCTCCTGAGAGTGGAACTTGCCAAACTGGATAGCCTTGAAGGACCAGCTAACACAAGAGGCCCATGGAAATCATCCATTTCTTGCGACCGCAGTAGTGACTGGAAGGCTTGGATCTTGTCTTGCTGAGAAAAATACTTTGCAAGGACGTGTCAAATATTAGTACCCTCTGCGACGGACTTAGATTGGCCATTTTAAAGTTGACAATTCACCTATGAGTCATCAGAGTATGGTGTGTCAGGAGGACATGAGAGTTAAGTATGTCCCCTGACTCACCTTTATGAGGAAATAGTCAAGACACGGAATAATCACCGAAAGTGAGCCGCCATCACTGCCATAACCTTGGTAAAAACTCAAATGGCGGAAGAGAATCCAAAAAGGAAGGCTCTTAAATGAAGGTGGATGTTCTGAATTGCGACCTGAAGGTAAGAATTGGTGCGGTTCCCAGATAGGGATGTGTAAATAAGCATCCAGAATTTCCAGGGAATCCAGAAATTCCTCTTCTTCCAGGAAAGGCAATACTGCGAGATTATTCCCTGGAAAAGAAAAGGAAGCTACACAAAAAGAGTTTGCTTGTTCGAAGTGTCGAAGCTGGCTAATTGGCTGAGACAAGATCAGTTTAAAATTGGATCGCAGCGACGCCATCTTGCGACTGGCCACAAGACGCCATCTTGGAAATGAGATCGCAAGACGCCTTTTTGCGAATGGCCTCCTAAGCGCCATTTTAGATAAACTCACACTTTAATACATGTGGCGATATTACTATTAGCATCATGCGATTGCATCTTTCACCATTTCTCATACACACATTAATAAGCACAATTGCGCTGTTAGTCGCATATTAGCGAATGCATAAGATCCTGTATGAAAACGCTGAATATTAGCTTCATACACACGCATCTGCCCCAAGTTAACTAGCATCTTTACATCAAACCCCACATACTCACACATTACATATTCACATACAAGGTTCCATAAGCTTTAAAGGTATAAGATTCAAGTATGCACATTTACTATAATTGTTATGAAATAAAGATTATTTCGTAACTAAGGTTTTATACGTGACAAGTAAGCCATGTTTGGTATTGTACTGATGCGTACTCTCTCAACAGTATTCCGGTAATATCGATGGAGAGATCGCAACATGCATTCTCAACTTATGGACCGCAGAGACTTCAAGCAACAAAATGTACATTATATGAACAACTGTTAGGATTTGCATGAGGCGGGAAACCAGAGACCTCCAGTTGTTAGAGGCTGGACTGTGTCTATTTGAACCAACCTGTTAAATTCCTTGTAACATATGCCCTCTCCTTTAGGACCAATGGTATTAGCAACAAACTTCTCTATTGTGTTGTTTATTCCTGGGGGGTATAAATATGTGTGCTCTGACCCTGGGTTCCTAGTCTTCGTGCTGAATGCTGATTGACGAGGGGTTTCTTGCTGATGCCTAACATCTGGACCAGAGAGCGCTGCGTATGTATAACTGTACTTGGGTCTGTGTAATTTCTTTGCGCTAAGATTATATGAGCATCATAGCGTGTAACTGCTTTACTTTTACTTGAATAATACTTTGTGCTTTGGAACCACAGGTTCTAGGTCTGGAGTCTTTTACTGTATGACTGCGTACCCAAAATAGCGTCATCCTTAGAGGTTTATAGGAAGGATATTAGAAGGTATAGGCAGGGGTATTTATAAGGTTCAAAGGCAGTATCGTTAGAAGTATAAAGCAAAATTACGAAACAGAGTCCATCTTGAGCTTGTGGAACTGCAGCTGTAAATTCAGGATTTTACGACCGAGGATGGGCCATACTGAACTGTCCAGTTTCGGTACCACAAAACAGGTTTGAATAAAACCCCTGGGATTCTGAGTAACATCTCCTTTAAAAGGTCACATGCTTCTGGTGAGAGACTAGTAGTGAAAAATATCTAGTGGGGGAGGACAGAGGAACTCCAACTTGTAACCTACCGAAAGGATACTCCTTCACCAGGAATCAGAACAAGTATGATGATATGAAAATGAAGACATGCTCTCCACCCTAGGAACCCCTATGTGGGGTCATGCATCTCCTGAGCCTCCTGGGAGTCTGTCAGAGATGTGCAAGACCTGGCAGACAGCATCACAGAGGACAATTCTAGGTCACATTACTCAAAAAGATCATACTTTTCTTTTTATGAGATCAACTCTCCAAATTTGAGTCCCTCCCAGGACAGTAGGATAGCAAGACGCCTGCGTTTCGGAGTGCCGGTGTGTCTGGACACCCCACCTACTCTTCTGGAGGCAACTTGCAGTAGTTTTCCTAAGGAGGAAGAAACTTGTACCAACCCCTGAACCGAACGAGCAAACCTCTGAGCTCAGGGAGGTGTAACAGTCCAGTAAGCCGGGAATACTGATGGACCATCCCAAAGAGGTCTTTCTGAAATTCCAGTCAAAACAGGAGGTACTGTTATATCAGAAGGATGAAAAACTAAGCGCAGCAAAGCTGCCAATTGCTGGGACAGTTCAAACATAACACCAGACAACGTCACTACCCAAGATGGGGACACACCCGCAGACACAACACTGAGCCTCTGCGGCACATGACTCACAGACTTCCCTCAGTCAGACCGTGCATGAGTACATTTTGCTTTATACTTCGAACAAGCAAACACTTATGTAGCTTCCTATTCTTTTCCAGGGAGTGATCTCGCAGTATTGCCTTTCCCGGACATAATGGGAGTACAGGTAGGGGTATGGAGCAGTATTCAAACAAACCCCAGAGAGACAATTAAGCCTGTACAGAATTTCTAGCAGTTTGTTTCACCATATACATTCTGCTGATAGCAATCTGACATGCACATATGCAAACAGTCTTTGCAGGGTCTGACTACAACTGTCAAAAGGTATATGTATTCCAAAATATATATTGCCAGGTTACTACTGTCAAACAGACAAACAGTTCACATATAGGCAGCATACACACAGCCACACTAAGTAAATATACATCTTCTACCCCTGAATGTATAGAAGGGGAGAAGTAAACAAGCCTGTATCCTGTGACAGGGAGGCAGTTACTTCTGGCAGGCTTTCCTGTGTGCAGGAGTGCGCTCAGAGAAGGAGGGGAAGGCTATGCTGCCTGGAGCAGGCTGGAACCGATCATACAGTCAATGCTGGCCCCGCCTCCTCCTGGTCCCCGCGAACAGCGTCCATGGGACCCTGTAAGGCAGTATAACCACTTGAAGTGGCGATCTGTCCAAAGACAAATCCTACTTACAGCTACCTGTGCCTCTGTGTCCATCTCCAACGGGCACTTGGAAATAAAAACAAGTCAGGCGGGGTATAGAGGGCGAGGAACCAGGTTTCACACACCACCAGCTATACCCCAGTGTAACTCCAGTGTCCCCCAATGGATACAGGAGAGAAAAGAAATGTATTTGCGCCTTTTGCATTGTAACATGGTGTGTCCAGGCGCTGACCAAAGCTTAGGAATCTCCTCCAAAAGGATGTGGTTCAGTCTATCAACAGTGACCAGCTCTCCCAGAGACAATCACATGTAGGAAGCGGAGAGGGTACCACCTCATTGGCGCTGTTGCAGACATCGTAGGCGGTCCAGGTGATTTAGCAGATAAAAGAAACATTTGTTATAAAAACGAAAGAATGCTGTGTTGAAAAAAATAAATAAAATTACTAGAAAATTAAAAATGGTCAGCAGAGCATAATCAGAGTATAGGAGGAAGAGGAGTTTCCAGGCTTGATGAAGACATTTAAAAAAGCACAACATCCTGGTGTCCAGTGTCCTCCAATTGTATGAAAGCAAAATGAGAATTACACTATGTAAAATTTTATATAAGGAGCCACTTCAGATATAAATAATCACCTGTTTCAGTGCAGCTTTAGCTTCAGTAGCCTCTATGGATTCAGAACTTGAAACTGCGGGAGCTGGTGTGGAAAGGAGCTTAGATGATCCAGGTGATTTTCTTGGAGTGGAGGTCATAGATGCCTCATCTAAAGATCGGTAAGAGAGTGTAAATGCAACCTTAAAATTAAACTTATGGTAATTCTTTGAAGACTTGGTGTCCATGTAAACTCGCACTAATAAATTAATTTCATCTGTGCATTTCCAGTGCTAGATCAGATACTCTTATATAGGCCTTATCTAATGAAGTCTACACAATAACCACTGAAGATATTACATTTCAGTATTAACATACATTTTAGTCAATTTGTTATTACATTGATATAAAAATGTTCCAAATTGCAACTTAACTTACAATTAGAGGTGTTTAAATATATAAACTAGGGATGTGCAGGCTCTGATTAGTTCGGATTTGCACACCGGGTTCAGATTTTTCCCTCCAAAAAACGGGGCTCAGAAAAAGGCAAAACGTCATCTTTCATGGACAAACATCATTCCTGTACTTTTGTCCAGGAATGATTATGTTTGTCCATGAAAGATGACGTTTTGCCTCTTTCTGAGCCCCTTTTTTGGATGGAAAAATCCGAACCCGGCGTGCAAATCCGCCTGCACATCCCTAATATAAACTTCCCACATTAAGAGAGTCAGACATCACTCAATTTAATTTTACTTGTAAAGGGGTATCCAATTAGTCCCTGTTTTTCACTGATGTTTTTATTTTCCCCATCCTATTATTTCATTTGAAATAGGATATTTCGGGCGAAAACACATAGGTTTGTGAACTTATCGCGGATCCTATGTGCTTACACCAGTTATGGTAGGCTTACCTTTGTTAACTCTTTCTTCGAAGTCCATATGGTCCACAGGGATACCATGGGGAAAATGTGGTTGGAGTGATCCAGGCACCAAAAACTGTTAAAGCTTTCAGCTCCCAGGATGCCTCAGGTCCTCCTCTACATATACCCCGCCCCTGGCCACAGGCATTCAGTTTTGTAAACAAGCCCAAGGCAGAAGGATAGAGAAGGAAGAACCATGAACACCAGAAACACACACAAGATGAGGGGAAAAAAAAAACAAGAGATATGGTAAGAACTTACCTTTGTTATCTCTGTTTCTATGAAGTCCATAGGGTCCACAGGGTGACCTTGGGGGTATAGCTGGATCCTGGATCCTCGGGCACCACGGAGTTAAAGCTTTTAGCTGCTCCCAGGATGCACTTGGGTCCAACCTCCCCTATACCCCGCCCCCGAGCCACAGGCACCTCAGTTGGTAAGCAGCCCAGGCCGGAGGAGGAGACGAAACAGAGAGAAGGAAGACTGGAACACACAAGAACCATACTCACAGAAATGGGAGACGGAAAACCGGTGACCAGTCACAGAGCCCATATGAAGCCAGGTGCGTCAGGGCGGGTGCCCTGTGGACCCTATGGACTTCGTAGAAACAGAGATAACAAAGGTAAGTTCTTACCATATCTCTTGTTTTCTACTTCAGGGTCCATAGGGGTCCACAGGGTGACCTTGGGGATGTCCCAAAGCAGTCCAACTAAGGGCGGGGACGCTCCTGTGCTGATAGGAGAACCCGGCGCCCAAAGGATGCATCCTGAGAGGCAAAGGTGTCAAACGCATAGAACCTCAAAAAGGTCTGAATGGAAGACCAGGTGGCCGCCTTACAGAGCTGAACAGCAGAGGCGCCACGGCTAGCAGCCCAAGAAGGGCCCACGGACCGAGTGGAATGAGCCTTAACAGAGGCTGGAACAGGTAAACCCTCCTGCATATAAGCCTCAATAATAACAGAACGAAGCCAACGGGCTAGAGTCTGTTTGTTGGCAGGCCAACCCCTCTTGTGAAAACCAAAGAGGATAAACAAAGAATCCGACTTCCTCACAGAACTAGTCCGGTCCACATAAACCTGGAGTGCCCTTACAACGTCTAAGGAAGTCTCCCCAGCCGAAAGATCAGGTGACTGAAAGGCTGGTACAACAATTTCCTGATTAATGTGGAACCTGGAAACCACCTTAGGCAGGAAATCAGGACGAATGCGAAGCACCGCTCTGTCCTGATGAAAAATCAGAAAAGGGGGACGACAAGAAAGCGCCCCCAAATCTGAAACCCTCCTGGCAGAAGCAATTGCCAAGAGGAAAACAGTTTTAAAAGTTAGCCACTTGAGCTCCACTGACTCCAAGGGCTCAAAAGGAGGACCCTGTAAGGCCCTAAGAACCACCGCCAAATCCCACGGGGCCACAGGTGGCACAAAGGGAGGCTGGATTCTCAAAACACCCTGGAAAAAGGTGTGTACGTCCGGCATAGCAGCGATCCTGCGCTGGAACCACACCGACAGGATTACGTCTTTCTTCACTGAAGGTACACGTATCTGGTCTAAGTCCAAACCGGACTGAAGGAAAGCCAGAATACGCGAAACTCGGAACACCTGGGGATCATAGTTTCTGGCCTGGCACCACTGAAAATAAGTGTGCCACACTCTGTGATAGATCCTCGCGGAAGCAGGCTTGCGCGCCCTCAGCATGGTGGTAATAACGGAGCTAGAAAAGCCCCGAGACCTCAGGACGGCTGTCTCAAGAGCCACGCCGTCAAAGATAGTCGACCCAGATCCGGGTGAAGACAGGGCCCCTGAGACAACAGGTCCCGCCGTTGAGGTAGGAGGTACGGAGCGTCGATGGACAGGCTCCGCAGATCGGAGTACCACGGCCTTCTGGGCCACCAGGATCAGTGTGCCTCCGTCCTGTTTGAACTTGCGCAGGACCCGAGGCAGCAGAGATATCGGAGGGAACAAGTAAGCCAGTTGAAACAGCCATTTCACCGTCAGCGCGTCTATCAGACTTGAACCTGCGTCCCTTGTCCTTGACCCGTACACAGGCAGCTTGTGATTGTAACGGGACGCCATCAGGTCCAGCTCTGGCAGCCCCCACTTGTCCACGAGTAGTTGGAATACCTCTGGATGAAGCGACCATTCCCCGGGATGCACATCGTAACGGCTGAGGAAGTCTGCCTCCTAATTGAGGACTCCTGGGATGAAAACTGCCGAGAGAGCTGGAAGATAGCGCTCCGCCCAAGCCAGGACGCGGGACCCCTCCGACATCGCAGCTCGACTGCGAGTCCCTCCCTGGTGATTGATGTACGCCACCGTGGTGGCGTTGTCCGACTGCACCTGAACGGCCCTTCCGTGAAGAGCGGTGCCGGACGACTGCAGGGCTCTGTATACTGCCCGCAGTTCCAGGATGTTGATGGGAAGAATCGCTTCCTCCGCCGACCAACGACCCTGAAGTGACAAGGAGCCTGTCACCGCCCCCCAACCCCGGAGACTGGCATCTGTCGTGAGCAGAACCCATTCCGGGATCCAAAAGGGGCGCCCCTCCAGGAGATGCGCTGTCTGCAGCCACCAGGCTAGGGACAGACGCACCTCCGAGGACAACACCAGCATCTGAGAGCGGATCCTGTGTGGCAATCCGTTCCATTCTGAAAGACTCAGCCCCTGCAGGGGCCTGGAATGGAACTGGGCAAACTCCACCATGTCGAATGCCGACACCATGGACCCCAAAACTCATCGCTGAGTGCACCGACACTCTGCCACTGCTCAGACAACTGTGAATCCGCAGCTGTAAGGAGGAGACCTTCTCCGGAGTCAGAAAAATCCGTTGCTGACGAGAGTCCAGCAGGGCCCCCAAATGAACCATCCGTTGTGATGGGATGAGGGAGGATTTCTTCCAGTTGATCAACCAGCCGTGCGCCTGTAGACAAGCGACCGTCAGGTGGAGATGCTGGATCAGTACCTCCGGGGAGCTTGCCAGCAAGAGGAGGTCGTCTAGATACGGTAGCAACCGTATCCCCTGGCTCCGAAGGTGAGCCGCCATGACCGCCATCACCTTGGTAAATACCCTTGGTGCCGTGGAGAGACCAAAGGGTAGAGCCCTGAATTGGTAGTGGTTGTGGAGAATAGCAAACCGCAGAAACCGTTGGTGCGATGTTGCTATAGGCACATGGAGGTAGGAGTCCTGGATATCCAGGGAGACCATATAATCCCCCGGTTCCATCGTCAGTATGATGGAACGCAAAGTTTCCATCCTGAATTTGGGAACCCTGAGAAACCTGTTCAGGGACTTCAAATTGAGGATGGGGCGATGAGAGCCATTGGGTTTCTGCACCAGAAACAGCGTAGAGTAATACCCCATCCCACGTTGAGACTGTGGTACGGGTATAATGACCCCCGCCGTCAGCAAGGCCTCTATGGCTTCCTGAACCTGCAAGGCCTTGGTTTTGTCCTGAGAAGGACTTGTGCAAAAAAACTGGCAAGGCGGCCTGTGCCGAAAAGACAGGGCGTACCCCTGGGATACCACTTCTCGCACCCAGGCATCCGTGGTTGTATTGTGCCAGCACTGGGCGATTTGAAGAAGTCGGCCTCCCACTCTGGGGTCCCCCAGAGGGAGGCCCGTCCCATCACGCAGAAGGCTTATCTTCTGGCTTGGAAGAAGGGAGCCTAGCACTCCAGGCTTGCTTCTTTGGCTTTGAGGCGGTCTTGGGTGCGGACTGCCTCGGGAAGGACTGACCCTTTGCCTTGCCCTGAACCCGAAAGGAACGAAACGCCGAGCTCCGGACCTTAGCAGGTGTAGTAGCTGAAGGGAGGAAGGCTGACTTGGATTTTGCCAGGGTATCTACTATTTTGTCCAGGTCCGGACCAAATAGTAATTCCCCATTAAAAGGTAAGGCCTCCAAGCCTTTCTTTGAATCCGCGTCTGCTCTCCAAGACCTCAACCACAAAGATCTACGAGCAGACACTGCTGCCGCCGAAACCCTAGAGGTCAACAGGCTAGCATCCAAAGATGCTTCTCCAATGTAGGAGGCGGCATCTCTCATCTGTCCTAACAACGCCCTCTGGACGTCCGGAGATTCATCCGTAAACGTGTCCTCCAAGGCGTTGGCCCACCCCTCAATGGCCTTGGCCACCTAGGAGATGGCCATGGACGGCCGGGCTACAGCCCCTGAGAGAGAATAAATAGACTTTAGACAAGTCTCCACCTTCCTGTCCGTAGGATCCTTCAGCGAGGATATAGACGGCAATGGCAAAGTAGCACTCCTGATGAGGCGTGTTACATGGGAATCGACTGCAGGCGGAGTTTCCCATTTCTTACAATGCGCTTCCGGGAATGGATAATTGGACGCCAAGCGTTTCTGTGGCAGGAAACGCTTACTGGGCGTCTGCCAGGCCACCGCCATGTGATCCGTCAACTGATCAGACAAGGGGAACGCTGTAGAAGTAACCTTAGCTTTTTTAAAACTAGGATACCTTGACTTGGGAGCGGGTGCCTCATCCTCAATCAGAAGAATAGCCCGCACCGCCTTAACCAGAGCCCGCACATTGATGGAAGACTTAGTGTCTACCTCCTGGACTGAGGCATCTGAGGCTGAGTCATCCTGTACCTCACCATCATCCGAAGACCCCTCAGAATCCGAAAGATGCGCAGCCTGTGCCATGACTGAGCGTTTAGACGCCCTGGAGGGCACGTCACTGCGCAACATCGACTGAAAAGCCGAAGATGCTGCCGCCAAATCTTGGACAGTGTGGGAAAGCGCATCCACCCAGGGTGGAGGAGCTGTCACAGGAGCCTGAAACGGCACCACAGCCGGCTGTGCCACAGGGGTGGACTGAATATACATTGGCAACCCCGCATAGTGACCAACAGGCTGAGACCCCGGGGGAGTCTACAATAATTGTGGGACACCCGGGGAATGGGGGATGGCAGGCTGGGGCAACGCCCTAGTAGGGGCGGCAGTCGGGACCGACAGACGGTCCGCGATGGACACCAGCACCTGGGAAAACATCGCCCATGGTGGCTCCTGCGAAATGGGAGGTTTAGACGTACCAGGGACCGCCTGGCACCGTCCGCACAGGCCGTCCTGTGACAAATCCTCCCTATCCACTCCTGCAGAACAGCTCCTGCAGGAGAACAATGCTGGAGCCCCGGAGTGCTCAATCTCCTCCTCAGACATGACTTAGGAAGAAAACGTGCGCACTCACCAGTGTGCTGAACAACAGCCCACAATATGGCACCGTGTAGCACACAACTGTATGTGACGGACCTCACAAATACGTGATCTATATAGGTGAGGTCAGTAGAAACACCCTTCCCCCGCACACCTGTAGGGCTTGTAGGAGAAGGAAAGGGATAGGTACAGGCTGACAGTAAGTAGAAAAAAGACACAGACAGGCAGCACTAGCAAAAGTCACATACCATGCAGGAAGATATACTCACTGCACCTTTCCACTACAATCAACCTCCCAGATTCAGTGTCTGGGAGGGCTATAGCGCTGTGTACACTGTCCTTCTGCAGGGGAGAGGTACACAGGGGGACCGGTCCGCGTGCTCCCTGAGAGTATCCACGCTGCCACAGAGAAAATGGCCGCTGGAGACCTCAGAGGAGGAGTGGCCGAGTATCTGCAGCTCAGCGACGCCAGACTCCGAGCTGAAAGGCGCGCTGAGCTGAGGGGAGGAGCCGCTAGACAGGGAAGGCTTCCTCCCCTGGCTAGCATATTAACCCCAGGGCTTGCCGGCATCCCGCTTGCCGCTTAATTTACCCTGGTGGTCTAGTGGTCTGGCGGGGTATGCCTCCGCTGGAGGGGGGGCCCGCCGCCACCGCTAGCGCCCCCCGGTCTGTCCCCTAGACCGGGGGCATGGGACTGCATTTGAAAGGAACCCGCGCACCGCCGCTAATCAGCGGTGCGCGGCTTACCTGATCTCCCCGGCGTCTTCCGGCAGCAGTCCCGGGGGAAACCAGAGTCCGGCTAGTACAGACTCTGGTTTCCCCCGCCGCGATCCCCAGTTCAGTGCTGGCGTCGCGGCGCCAGCAGGGAGAAGGAGCGGCAGCGTGGGCGTCTGTACAGACAGCCCAGCGCTGCCGCTCTGTAGAAAAACTGTTAGTAAAAAATAAATAAATAAATTTAACTAAGTTAAATAAAAAATTAAAAGCTTTAGGGGGCTGCTCCAGCAGCCCACCCCGCAGGGTGACCCGACTCCGGCCGGGCACCATCTAAAACTGAGGTGCCTGTGGCTCGGGGGCGGGGTATAGGGGAGGTTGGACCCAAGTGCATCCTGGGAGCAGCTAAAAGCTTTAACTCCGTGGTGCCCGAGGATCCAGGATCCAGCTATACCCCCAAGGTCACCCTGTGGACCCCTATGGACCCTGAAGTAGAAAATAGAAAAAAAAAAATTACCCAATGCAGCCAGGTGCGCAAGGGTGGGTGCCCTGTGGACCCTATGGATTTAGAAGAAAAAGAGCTAACAAAAAGGTAAGACTACCATAACTCATTATCTTCGTCAGGGTCCATAGGGATCAGCAGATACCATAGGGATGTCCTAAAGCAGTTCCCCTAAGGGTGGGGGACGCTCCTGAGCAGAAAGAACCACCAGTTGCCCAAAGGAAGCATCTTAAGAGGCAAAGTGTCAAAGACGTAGAACCTAAGAAAAGTGTGGACAGAAGACCACGTGGCTGCCTTGCACAATTGTTAAGCACAACAACGAAATGCCCATAATGTGCTGTCGCCGTGTTTGGAACAGGGAGATCAGCCTGCACGTACACCTGAGAGATAGTCATACGCAACCATCGAGCCAGAGTTTGTTTACTAGCTGGCAAGCCTAGTTTGTTAAAACCATTTAACATAAGAGAGCGTCTGATTTTCTAAGAGAGTTTGTACGATCCAGATACAGAGAGCACGAACCACATCCAGGGACGCTTCACCTACACAAAAGGACTGAAGACTGAAAATCTGGAACTATAATCTCTTCATTCACATAAAAACGGGCCACTACCTTAGGAAGGTAACCCTCCCTTGTACAGAGAACAGCTCTATCCTGGTGAAAAATCAAAAAGGGGAAGCGACAAGAGCGCTGCCAATTCAGATACTCTGTCTCCTCGCTATCTCTTCTGCATGCAAAGGGTCTTCGCTGTCAACCACTACAAATTCACTGAGTCCAGAGGTTCGAATGGGGGAGCTGTACTACATTAGATTCCTTCCCTAATCATATGGGAACATATGTAATTAATAATGAAATCTTAATCAAATCCCCTCATTATTTTGAGGAAAAAGTGTTAAGATTTAATTATTAGTTACATATGTTCCCATATGATTAGGAAGGAATCTAATGTAGTACACTTTAGCATTTTAATCGGGTGAGATATCAATGAATTTTATAGTATACCTTGGTACACATTAAATTAAACACTCAGAATTAAAATTAATTCACAGTGGGACCTTCAGTTTTTATCATCACATTTTTCTTTATTTTTATGTATATTCACGAATGTATTTTTGTTTGCGGAAAGTTTTAAAACTTTTGCTGGAAACACTTAACTTTTATTTCTTTTGAATTAAAACATTTTTCAACTAATATTGTGTGCCAACCAAGACTACTTCCATTTGCTCTGTTTTGAATGGAGACAGGTCTAACCCAGCCTGGAGAAAAACAAGTACCCGTGACACCCTAAAAACCTTAGGTCATACTTTCTGTGGGAACACCATTGACTAAAAGGACTACCAAACTCTAATAGATTAATAGATGCAGGCAGAGGTAGGCTTTCGTGCCATAAGCATCATTTGAATCACAGAGCTGGAGAAACCTTTGGCTCTTAAGATGAAAGACTCAAGAGCCACGCCGTCAAAGACAGACAAGATAGGTCAGGATGCTGACAAGGACCCTGCTCTAACAGATCTGGCCATAGAGGAAGAGGCAATAGAGTGTCTATGAATAGATTCCGTATGTCTGAACAAATGGTGCCTGGGCCAAGCAGGAGCTACCAGTATTACTGTGCCGCCTTCCTGCTTGAAATTCCTGAGGATCCTTGGGAGGAGGGATTTCGGAGGAAAGAGATACGCCAGATTGAAGTTCCATCTTACTGGCAGTGTGTCCACGAAGGCTGCTGAGGGATCTCTGGTCCTGGGGACCTTGTGGCTATGACATGATGCCATGAGGTCTATTGTCTGGTAGGCCTCATTTGTTCACCAGGAGTTGAAAAACCCCCGGGTGGAGAAACCACGCTCTGGCATTTGTGTACTGACTACTTCGGAAGTCCAATTCCCAATTGAGGACTACCGGGATGAATATTGCAGAGATGGCCGGAAGAGGACGTTCTGCCCAAATAAGAATGTTTTTCACTTCCCTCATGGCTGCATGACTGAGTGCCTCCCTGATAATGGAGATAGGCTACTGTGGTCACGCTGTTGGACTGGATCGGCCTGCCCTGGAGCAGGTCCTGTTCCATGATGAGTGCTTTGTATACTGCTAGAAGCTCCAGAATGTATATGGGCAGCTGACTTTCCTGATTTGTCAATCTTAACTGAAAGTATTCGGATTCCCTGAAGCCTGAGGTAGACGGTCATAACTGCCCCATTATTTTGGTAAAGACCCGAGGGACCATTGATAAACCAAAGGGTAATGCCAAAAAAAAAATTGGTGATGTTGTTGCAGGACAGCAAACCGTGGAAATGTTGGTGGGATGGCGTAATAGGCACATGCAGATACGCATCCTGAATGTGCAAGGAAACCATAAAATCCCCAGGCTCCATTGCCAAAATAACTAAGAGTTTCCATATGGAACTTGGATACACAGATAAACTTGTTGAGGGTTTTTAGATTTAGAATAGAGCAGTGAGACCCATTCAATTTCTGAACCAAATGCAGATTGGAATAATAATCTGCCTGCAACAGGGAGTAAATGGCCTCCTGAAGGGCCAAGGCCTTCATCGCATCTGATGCGGGATTTGTGCAAAAAAAAAAAAAAAAAAAAAAAAAAGAAGGACTTCTGGGGAGGAAGCCTCTGGAAAGCGATGGCATATCCCTGAAAGAGCACTTCTCGGACCCAGGCGTCTGTTTGATACCAGTAATCCGCAAATAGAAGTGAGCCTCCCACCCTGGAATACTCCAGGAGGAGGCCTGCCCCATTAGGCAGAAGGTTTGTCACCCAGTTTACAAGCTGAATGTCTGGCCGGTCCAGACCTCTTAGTTTGTCGCTTGGTTGAGCTGCAAAACTAGACGGCCTGGAGAAAGACTGTTTTTACTCATCCCTGAGGACAAAAGAACCGAAAAGAAACTGCCTAGACTTTAATGTAGCTGTTGATGGCAGACCTGCATATTTTGAAGCTGCCAGAGTAGCTATTATCTTATCTAATTCTGCTGCAAAAAGTATATTCCCAAAGAAAGGCAAGTATTCCAGAGCCTTCTTTGACCCTGTATCTGCTTTCCAGGACCTTAACCAAAGGACTCTACGAGCCACCACTGAGGCTGCCGATGCTTAAGAAGCTAGGAGTCCAGCATCTATTGCAGCTCCTCCCAAACAGAAGGCTGCTTCCCGTATGAGGGAGCTGTTCTCTGGTAGCATCTGATAGAGAATCTTCCAAAGCCCCCGTCCATTCAACAGCCTTGGCTACCCAAGCCCCAGCCATAGCTGGTCGAGTAACAGCTCCAGATGACGAAAATACTATTTTTAAGACCAGTTTCAATTTTTTCTAATCTGTAGGATCTTTAAGAGAAGATGCTGACGGAATAGGCAACGTAGCATTCCTGACTAAGTGTGTCACATGAGCATCCACAGTAGGAGGAATTTCCCACCTCGTACATTCAGAAGCTGGGAAAGGATACAACACCACTAATCTGTTCGGAACATAAAAGTTTATCTGTGTTACTCCATGCCTCTTCAATAAGTTCAGTGAGCTGCTCAGATTTAGGAAACACTTTTTACCACCTTCTGGTCTTTAAACATTGTAGCCTTCTTTCTAGAAGCCGGTTCATTATCCTGTATATTTAGGATTGATTTAACCACCCTCACCAAAGGAGGAACATCCACTAGAAGGATGGTCCTCCTCTCCCGAGCTAGACCCTGGAGAAGAACCCTCCGATGATGCGTCTGAATCTACTGAAAAAAAGATAACTTCCACTTAGGTGCCTTAGTGACTACCGGTCTGCTCGCAACAGCCGACTGAGCCATACTCTGACTTGAGTGGGCATAAACATCCATCCAGGAAGGATGTATAGGAGGGACAAACATAGCATGCTGTGGGTATCCCATACAAGGAGGCAGTGTGGGAGTAGCCATACGATCCACAAAGTGCTTCATTATCTGAGACAAGGAGGACAACAAGATGGCTCCTGTGCAGGGGCTGGTAAACTGGACAGGTGAGGTGGTTCTTTACAGAATGGAAAGTGTGCTGTCTGTTATAAAGTCTTTAGGGGACAAAGCAGCCAAAAACAGGATTTACATGAAACCAGCAAAGGGGCCTCCACCTTCCGTTTCTCTTTACCTTTTGACATTCATTAAAAAGGTAACAAATGCATGCAATGTGACCGCCTTCACAAATACTAGTAAATGTGAAGTACACAGAGAAAAAACCCCCACCCACCTGTACCAGAGGGATGAGGAGAAAAACAGCGATAGTTATAACTGACAGAAATAAAAGGCAGCATCAATACAGCAGCTAGCAACCCGTCACATACAATGCATATGTAATATAGTTGCAACAGACTCAACTACTCAAACGCGAGGCTTGGTAGAATATACTGTAGAGCACCATATACCTGACCCGAGGGAAAGGTATACAAGGAGAATGACCCAAAATCTCCTGAGACCAAATCGCTTCAGCAGAGCCCTGATCATGGACTGTGAGCATCTCATATACAAAAGGGGGGTAGGAGGAGAGATCCAGACGCACAAAAACTTTTGATGGATCTGCATCGGGGGGGGGGGGGGGGGGGGGAGCTGCAGGGGGGAGAGCCTACCTCCCCTAAGCTGGAACAACAAGTCAGGTACGTTGGCCTCGACGCAGCAGAAGAGTCTGCTGCTGATCCCTGGCGTCAGACGATAAGGCCTCGGTGTTCTAGTGAGGAAGCAGACGCTCCAGGCCCTCACTGCAGGGGCTGCCAGTGAGTCTCCAGCGCCTGAAGAACTGCCATGCGCGATCCCCCGTAAGCGAGGACTCTCCTTACCTGACATTTCTGTTCGTCCAGTTGCAGTCCTGGCCCCAGGAACACTGCTTGCAAGCTCTGCAATCACCCGCCGAAATCACCAGAGAGGTTACTGGTGTTGCGGCCCGGTGGAGGTAGACTGAGTCACAGCGCATGTGTCTTAATTCAGCACTACTAACTCAAAAACAGAAATAAAATAAAACAAAAGTAAAAACTTGGGACTGCCTGAGCAATCCCGTTACAAAGGTGCGTCTGAATTCTGCCGCACCAAATGAACAAATGAAGGTCTGTGGCAGGGTAAATCTGGAGGAGAACCTGAGGCATCCTGGGAGCTGAAAGCTTAACTGTTTGGTGCCTGGATCACTCCAAACACATTTTCCCCATGGTATCCCTGTGGATCCCTAAGGACCCTGAGGAAGAAATCCCTGATAAGTACCGACGTCAAGCAAACTTCGGGGCTAATTGGATAGCCCTGGGGGATCAACATTGTTCAGGGCTAATTGGATACCGCTCTTAATATACCACACTTACATTTACAACTTTGGTGTAAAATCCACCGTGATTACCAAAAATTTTAAACAGCAATGCCATGTTTCGCTTTTAATATCGGTGAAGTTTTAGATTTATGGGTTAAACACATCGATAATCAAGATACAGTTTAGTAATTCACCACTTACTCCAACTGTTGTAACCCAGACCCTGTTATACATTCTCCAGAACTGCGAAGCTGCTTGATCTTTTCTGCAGTTTCTATAACCTGTTGGTTTTTTGGGGTTTTATATGAATG
The DNA here is from genome assembly GCA_031769625.1 of Taudactylus pleione. Taxonomy (NCBI): domain Eukaryota; kingdom Metazoa; phylum Chordata; class Amphibia; order Anura; family Myobatrachidae; genus Taudactylus; species Taudactylus pleione. The sequence continues at coordinate 7,301,481 of JAUIMM010000601.1, forward strand.
GTCGACAGTTACACTGTCGACTTTACTTTGACGAATGAGCTGAACATATTTATGGTCACAATTATGCAGAAATACTGAAAATTTTAAAAGGCTCTCAATTTCCCAGTGTGTACAGATATGTATATATGGTCATATGGTTATATTTATGTAGAAATGGCAAAGATTGTAAAGGGCTGAAAAACTGTGTAGCATTTCACATACACATCCATAGGTTTGATCTGGATGTTTTTATACGTTGATTGAAATGTTTAAATATGAAACAAAACTGAATGTTGGGAAGTTCTTATTTTAAAGGACTTGCTTTACATAAAGCAAACTGCATCATAGATTAGTTAACCTCACTCGTCTATACCCCAGTGTAACTGAAGTGTCCAAAATTTACTCCAGTCTGCTAAGAGAATAAATACATCATATCAAGTGGATAATGCCATACCTGCTGCAGGCAATGCAACACCAGTTGTTTGAGCCAAAAGTATACGATACAGGTCACGCTGACGTACAACAGACTCTACCATGTGCACTTGATGTTGATGGTTTTCATTAAACTGTTCCAATTCAGAACGAGCTTTTTCTAGCTCTTTTTTCAGCTCAGAGGTTCTAGAAAGAAAAAAAAATAAATGTAAACTTAAATTAAGCCCACTTCCAATTACTAAAACACAATCTCTTCACTCCACCTTGTTAATCAAAGCAGAAGCTAGCTAGAAAAAAAAAATAGGCCCCAGCTGCAACTTAAATAGCATTAAGGAATTAAGGATAGCCTCAATCTACCTGGCTGTTGCATTCGTAAGAGCAGCAGCATTAAGAACAGAAATGCGATGAGTCAGGAACCTCAGGTGTTCTTCACAATACAGAATGTTTAGTACTTGGCACACATCGCATAATAAATCTATGTCCCGTCTCTTGGAGAACCTTTATCAGCCACAGTCTTCTACCTGGAAAGAAGCCAGAACCTGAATTGCTCCAGAATTAAATACTGTGAGGTCTATCTGGAGCAGCCAACTCCTCTATACAGAGGAGTAAACATTAAGCAGGCCCAGTAGTGCCATGTGGCACACCCAGAAAAATTGGAACGGAGGATTCCACAGGAAGCAGCCACAAAATCTTATCCTTGATCACCTGCATGGGATGTGCAGATAATAGAAAGCTAAGCTATGATCTGGATCAAAGACTTTGTCCAGGTTGGTTCTGCCAGATTGGTAGTATAACCAATCATACATGGCAGTTGGTCTTCAGACTCACAGAACTGATGGTCCTCAAAGCAAGTTGGAGTGGCATTTTGAACAGGTATATAAATTTTACCTATGTCAGCCTCCCAGACTTCACTCTGAAAGTACTCCTTTTATCGGACATAAAAAGTAAGCAGCATAAAAGTCTCCTCTTCTGTTAAGTCTCTTTCTTTGACTCCTTAGGGGGCACAGAGGGGACTCTGGGTATAGCCTGGAGGAGAGTCTGGGCACCAAACCGTTAATTGTAAATTTCCAAGAGCTCAGGATTCCTCTTCTACATCCCACCCCCAGCAGCCAGTTCAGTTAGCAAGATCACAGCAAGTAGCAAGACAGAGAAGGAGAAAGAGGACTTCCACACACACACACACACACACACACACATTCATCTGAGAGGATAGCCGGACCGGTCACCAAGGAAACACCCTGTGCCTCCTATGGAGTCGAAGAAAGAATTAACAGCAAGCAACATAAGTCTCCTTATCTTCTTCCTCCACTAGGGATGACCCTGGGACTTCCCAAAGCTGTCTTCCTATGGGATTGACGCTCCCGAGCTGCAGTGAGAACAGAATGCCCAAAGGTGGCGTCTGAAGACGCCAAGGTGTCAAATGCATAAAAACTGATAAATGTATGAGCAGACGACCATGTGGCAGCTTTACACAGCTACTCTGCGGAAGCGCCACAGCGGCTGACCAAGAGGTCCCCACCGACTGGGTGGAATGGGCAGTCACAACGGCAGGGGCAGGAAGTTCCGCCAAGGTGCAAGCCTGGCGGAAAGTGAAACAGCCAGCGGGCCAAAGTTTGTTTAGTAACTGGCGAGTCCCGCTTGGGAACAACATACAGGACAGAGAAAGTGATTTGCGAATATCTTCTGTTTATGTAATGACAGAAAGCCCGCACAACATCCAAAAAGGCTTGCGGCTGAGAAGAATCCGGAACCTGGTAAGACAGTACCACAATTTCCTGGTTGATGTGGAAGCGGGACACCACCTTGTAAAGATAACCCAGGAGAGTCTGCAGCACAGCCCTTTCAGAGTGGAAAACCAGGAATGGGGAGTGACACGACAAGGCGCTCAAGTCGAACACCCTCCTGGCCAACGCGATGGCAAGTAGAAAGACGGACTTCCACATAAGCCAATGCAGCTCAACAGTCTAACAGTTCAAAGGGAGCCGATTGGAGAGCCCAGAGAACCAGGGAAAGGTCCCAGGGAGCCACGAATGGTGGATGAATGTGGAGAACCCCCTTAGAGAAGATGATCCGCACATCAGATAACAGTGCCACCTGTCCCTGGAGAAGAACCAACAATGCCGAAACCTGGACCTTCAAGGACAAGTGCCGGAGTCCCAAATCCAGACCTGTCTGCAGAAAGGAAAGGACACGGGAGATGCATAAAGACCCGGGGATTAAAACCCCTAGCCACAAACACAAAATAGGTGAGCCAAACCCGGTGATAAATCCTCACGAAAGAAGGCTTTTAGCATTAAGAATGGTCCGAATGACCCTTCTGAAGAACCCCTTTGCTCTCAAGACTGATTTCTCAAGCACGGCCATCATTTGGAGGGGGAGGATGGGGTGGGGGACGGACTGCCGAGACTGGAGTTCCCTGCTGCCCTCCGGCACCACCATATAATACAGGTATGAAATTTTTGGAGACTGTGCGTGAGATCGTGATGTCACACTGCGACGCGTGAGGAGTAGGATTTGGACGAAGCAACAAGGATGTAAGTGTGGCGGCTGGAGACACAGAAGGGGGGCTGGCTGGAAAAGGAAAGATACTGCAGGGCTGAAGTCGCAGAAACATCTGGGGGGGGGGGGGTCTGCCTATTTGGTCAGTCCCAGGCCCCACAATTTCTGATGGCAGTCCTGGTCTCAAGAGCCACCCTGTCAAAGCAAGATAAGCCAGATCTGGATGGAAGCATGGACCTTGGGACAGATGATCCCGCCGCAGAGGGAGACTCAGTGGTGCGTCTATGGAGTGACCCAGAAGCTCTGTATACCACACCCGCCGTGGCCAATCCGGAGCCACCAGGAACACTGCCCCACCCTTTAGCTTGAATCTGCCAAGAACCCAAGGAATCAACAAGACTGGAGGGAAAATGTATATTAGAAGTAACTCCCATGGAACCGCCAGAGCATCTACCAGGAGAGCGCCAGGATCCCTGGTGCAGTAGCATTACCTCGGCAACTGGTGGTTGACAAGACGCCATCATGTCTATATCCGGTAGGCCCCAAAGATGAACCTGCACTTAGTAGCACCCATGGCAGCTGACCTACTTCGTGGCACAGTGATTGCCAGTGCCACCCTGGTGGTTTATGTAGGAGACAGCGGTCGCATTGTCTGACTGTACTTTTAATGGACACCCCTGGAGAAGAGGTTTCACCAGGCAAAGAGCCTTGTACACAGCTCATAGTGCCAAGTCGTTTATGGACAGCTGGCTTTCTTGAAACATCCAACGACTCTGGAAGGTTTATCGACACGTTACCTCCCCCTACGGTGGTGAGCAAGACCCAGTCCTGAATCCAACAGAGGTGGCCCCTGTCTAGGTGTGAAGGCTGGAGTCACCCTAGGAGGGAGAGACGAACCTCTCGGGGAAGAATGAGCGTCTGCCCTTTGAGATTCGGGTGAGACTTATTTCACGGTGTCAGAATGACCAGCTGGAGCGGCCAAGAGAGGAATTGTCCATACTCCACCATGTCAAAAGGTGGAGATAAGAGACCCCAGGATCTGCATACAAGGAGTGTATGGACACTCGACGGTGGCTCAGAAAGGAGCGGATTCTGGATTGCAAGCCCAAAATCTTGTCTGCTGAGAAGGATCTATGGTGGATTTCCACCAACTGATTGGAACTACTGCAGTCACACAGGTGTATAGTCAGGTGGATGAGATCCCTGAGAACATTTTGGGACTGGGTCAGGAGAAGCAGGTCGTCCAGGTAAGGCAATGATCCGGACGGCCTTGCGGCCAAGATGCAACGCCATAGTGAACAAAGAGGACAGTGGAGGCCAGTGTCCAGACCTGCAGTCAGGCAGGACCACAAGAGATACTGAGACTTTGTGGCAGCCAAGCCAAGCTGAAGGCCTATGGCCAGACCTATGAGAGATAGGACTGAGACTTTTGACAGACTTTTTACATGCAGACTAGCTGCCCATTATAGATAGGGGTCAAGCAGTGAGCTAGTGCCCTGAGTGAGGGCTAGGTTGTTTTGGTTTTCCATTTCATGCTGTAAGCTGACAAAGCTCCATTTCATTTTTACCACGAAAGCGGTGTGTGGACCCTGATTAAGCACCTAGACAACGCACACTTTATTGAGTTAATCACACTATATCAGAGGTTCCCAAACTCGGACATCAAGGCACCCTACCAGCACAGATTTTCAGGATATCCATACTTGGCACATGTGACTTATTTAGTACCTCAGCTTGATTATACCATCTATGAACAAACTGGGATAGCTTTAAAACCTTAACTGTTGAGGACAATTTAGTATCTCCTGCACACTATAACTAGAATATTCCTAAACTGCTGCATGAGTCTCTATCCTTTGGAAAAATAAACCTATATTGTAAATCATGTACATTAAAAGTCTCCTCTGATTTCTGTGCTGTATAACAGCACTTGACCACTTCCAGGTGCCATTGAAGGATTCTGTAAGCATCAGCGACTATTCTAGTACATCTGAGAGAAATTGTGGCAGTACACAGTAGAGAAAGTCAGTGAATGACTGCTGGCCAAGAAGCACCAGGCTTGGTCAGCAACAGTGCGGTCACTGTCGTAGGATGGCCTTACTCTGTCAAAGTTAAATGAACTTGTCGATTTCGACAATTAAAGCTGGAAAGTATTTAAAATTTAAATTTGCTCCTCCCATATGCACCATGCTGCTCATTGTGGGAAGGGGCGACCTCACAAACAGAAGAGGGTATAGACACTGAGTTCCATGTCTTACTCTGAAGCAATACTTTCTTGCTCTTCTTTCTCTTTGGCTTCACCAAGCTCCCTCAGTGCCACCAGGAGTTTCTGATTCTGTTGCTGAAGCTCTTCAATGTTTCTGTAGGTAACTAAATGTTGTGTTATAACTTCAGAAGAACTGGTTATATTAGCAGAGCTCACATCGTCATCTCTTTGGACATGGTTTCCTCTCGCCTCCTCCAGCTCCATTAATAGTATTCTGAGCTAGGATAGGAAATGAAAAGGAAGAATTTCAGTATAAAAGACATTAACCGTAAGCCTTGACTCTGATCACTTTCCATTTTCACATCCATCTTGGTTTGACTACTGTAATTCTTAGCCTTCCTGGCCCTCTGCACTCCAGTATGTACTGTGCACTGTTGATCTTATTAACCGATCTAAAACTTCTTCTATCCCAACTATGCCAAATCGGCATAGGAGAAAGAAGAAAATGCAAATGTTTGGTCAACACAACTCAATGCATGACTCTCCCATATTCTGCATATATAAAGGTCACAGTACACAAATCCTGCTGGTCCAAAAACCTGTTCAACATCTCTTATAATCTCCTATGTACAACTTTTCAGGCTCCCCATCTGTATCTTATTCCTATTTAGATTGTACATTTTACAAACAGTTACTACTTCAAGCTTTAATAGCTTTGCTTTTCATTTTTTAAATTTTTAACATCATAAAAATTATGAAGCAAGCTATAAATTGATGATGGTCCAAACAGTGGACATTGAGGTCCATTCACATATTTACACTGGAGAAATTGCACTTTAAGACTGTGTGGAAACAGTCTAAGTGATGAATTAAAATAGATATACAGGTGGAAAATAAACACACAGAGGACAGAACCTCACAATGGCACTAGTGTGACTCTAGATTATTACAACTCTCCACAATAAATTGATGCAAGTGTAGTCACACAAAATCCTGTGCCAATTGAATACGGTAGCAGCTACTAACGTATGAGGAGCTGGGCCTCATCTAATATCTCAACAGGACAAAATTAATCAAAGAGTGCTAACCATATACATTAACAGTTTAATAATACCAGCAAATAGCACTAAATAGAATATTAAATAGATCTAAAAATAATGTCAGCTGATCACAATAAATAAAACATACATAAAATTACTAAACACAATTTGACACAGTGTAAAGCGATAAAAAAAAAAAAAAAAAGGGACCATGTAATTCTAAACATGTGTAGTATCTACACATGTAATTAACCATAATCCATTGGTAATTGGTTCTCCCTTCCAGAGTTGTACAAATTCCCTTGTTCCTAAAGGTTAATTGCATACATACGATACTGTTCCATTAATGGCAATTGAAAGCTCTTGAGCACAAAAGGTATAAATTTATATAGATTTTCCATTTTCTCTATCTTGCGATGATTAGTTGGTAGCAAGATGAGATACTTTTGAGGTGGATTAGCAACAACCAATCCACAGTGTTGCAATCTGGTGGCAACAAATAAACTTCAATTAGTCAGCTATGCTGGGTGTGAAACAGTCCTGAATTTGAGTAGCATGCAGCAGTCCGTATATAAACACTTATTATCGTAGCAGTCAGACATAAATGACAACCATGTAATACACCTGTGTATTACATGGTTGTCATTTATGTCTGACTGCTCTGATCGACTAACACAGTAAGAAATCATTTTTTAGATATATTCACCTCCATAAGTGTTTATATACTGACAGCTGCAATGCACCGTATGTTACGATACCTTTCTATCATAGCCAGCATTAACAATTTAAGCAATTTGGTCATATGCAACAGAAGTTACTGTAGCACAGATGGGCTAGCCTTCACTCCTCACGCATATCAATGAGCCTTGGGAGGCCCGGTCACCAATTCTCCAATGTCAATCCTTGAACAACTTTTGGTAGGTACTAACCACTACATACTGGGAACATCCCACATGACCTGCCAATTTGGAGATGCTCTGACCCACTAGTCTAGCCATCACAATGTGGCCCTATCAAAGTCGCTCAGATCCTTACGCTTGCCCTTTTGTCCTGGTTCGTTTAGGAACAAAATATTAATTTTTACAGTAATGTGTAAAACTGGGTGGGGGAACCAAACAAAGATAAATGGCAGTTTGATTGATGCAAAGATTTAGAGAATAGTAAAAATTAACACTCGCTAAATACACAATTAGTGTCAGGGAGTGTTATTAAAACATAGGTGGGTGGGGCAATAAAAAGTTTTTAGTCCAACCTGCTGAGATAGGTCTTTCAGTTGTAGCTCCAACCTCTGGTTTTCCTTTTCAAGCACTGCAGAAGTTTTGTTTGCTTTATCAGTTTCATTTTGCATACGTTGAATTTCCTTGAGAACGAGGGGAAAAAAAAAAAGTAAAGATACAATTTTGAGAAATTGTGCAAAGCTAGAATGCAAACATTGAGAATAAAATACCCTCATTGCCTGCTCAAGCTTAGCAGACAAGCTTTCCACAGTTTTCTGCATACGCTCATATTCCTCTCGCTGACGTTTTAGAATAGGTGCTTTAGCCTCAACCTCCTTCACTATGTCATCCAAATACTTTGTAATCCTTTTATTTTCCTGCTTTTCAATTAGCAGTTGATCTTGCGTTTCCATGTATGCATTATAGAGCTGAAAGTAGAGAAGATAATCATGACAATTTAAAAAGTCATGCAGATAGGATCATAAACTAAATCTATAACAGAGGCTCTCAAATGATCAGTACAACTTAAAGTGTCATCATAGGTGCAGAAAGATTTTCCACATGGGTATATTTACTAGAGTGCAGGTTTTTACAAGTGGAGTTGTTGCCCATAGCAACCAGATTCTTCTTTTTACCTGGTACCTTCTAGAAGATAATAGCTAGAATCCAATTGGTTGCCATGGGCAACACTTCCACTTCTAAAAACCTGCACCGTAGTAAATAAACCCCTCAATCCATCTTAGAGACACATGGTGTTGTGTTGAGGGGGCATTTAAAGGTTAAGTTTCTCCAAACACTCTTCAGGTTTTACATTGCACAGCCCCAAAAGGATAGGTTAAAAGAAAGGAGCAACAAACATCACACATTCCAAACATGCAACAGAACTTAAAAAAGACCCCAAGAGTTGAAGTGCAGAGTACCCCAGTCGAACTGAGAAATGCATTTAACGCAAGCATGAAAGAAGGAAAAAAAAAAAAAAAAAGAAAAAATTATGTGGGGGACACTGCTACAATGGGAACATTCCAAAGCTACCACCCTAGGAAATACAAGCATATTTGAAAACTAAAAAAAAAATTTGATAAACGTGAGAACAGAGCACCAGATGGCTGGATAGGCGAAGGCCCCATGCTGCTTAGTCTAGGAGACACTCACTTATCTGGTAGATTAAGCAAACATGTTTTAGAACTGCTGTCTGGAACCATAATAAGCTTGCTAAAAGGTGGACCTGATCCACCTGGGAATTTTTTACTTTAAAAGGTTTTCAATTCCAATCCCACCTCTGCATGACAGAGAACCAGCAAAATGTTAGCACTCCATATAAAGAAGAAAAAAAAAAAAAAAAAAAAGACAAAACTAATTTTTAACTATAGCTTTAAACCCTAAGCATCTCCCCTCTGCAACCCCAGCATGTCAGTACAATTTTGAAAATGCCCATTAAGGAGAAGCAGTAACCCAGTGAAACAGTTATAACAAAAAAACAAAAACAGAAACAGTAGGGAACAAAAAACTGTCAAAAACACCACACGACTGAGCGTGAGGGAGGGAATGCAGTGTCCCCCAGCCTGATTCAGATAAAAGGATTCATCACTAAGTAATCAAAAATCCTCTTTTCGCTATAATCAAGGTTGGGGGACACTGAACCATGGGATGTTCAACAGCTGCCACCAGGGGAGGGAACGCACAGGCTGCCCGACCAGAGAACTGTACGCCCAAAGTGGACGTTGCCGGAGGCAAAGATATGAAACCTGTAAAACCGAGCGAACGTGTGGACAGAGGTCCAGGCAAGCTGCAGAGCAGACTTGTTCAGCTAAAAGGTACCATGTTGCGCCGCACAGAAGGTTGCCACCGTCCGAGTAGAATGAGCAGACACCCTGGCTGATGCTGGTCGCCCCGCACCAGAATAGGCTTGAGTGATGACTGAGCAGATCCAACGTGCAAACGTCTGCTTTGTAGCAGGCAAGCTACGTTTCTGAGAGTCTTAAAGAACCAGCAGGGAATCCCTATAACGGACAGAAGAAGTTCTGTCCAAGTAGATCTGTAGGGCCCGGACAACGTTCAACATAGCCAGTTCGTCCTAGGAAGTCACCGATGGAGGAAACACAGGAAAGACAATATCCTGGTTCAAGTGGAAAGCCTAAACAACCTTAAGGTTCGAATGAAGTGTACGGAGAACCACCCTTTTGTTATGGAATATGAGAAACGGCAGCTTGCAAGATCAAGTACCCAATTGGAAACCCGCCGGAGCTGAGGCAATGGCCATAAGGAAAATCAAATTTCCAAGTGACAAATTTAAGGTCCACTGAATCCAAAGACTCAAAGTGGGCCTTGCTTGAGAGTGGAGAGGACTAGGTTAAGATCCTATGGAGCTACCAGGGGCTGAACCCACAACATTCCCTGTAAAAAAGGTCTGAACCTCTGGAAGAAGGGTCGCTGAAAATAGACATAGCCGAAATTCGCACTTTCAAGGAGCAAAGCCAGAAACCAGCCTCCAAACCTCCATGAAGAAAGGCCAAGAACCGAGGAATTAGGATCCAGCCATGAACCGGAAGCAATTACAACATACGGTTCAGATGTACCTACAACTGGGAAATAGAATAGGCCTTCACGAACCGACCCACAAGGCGAATAACGACTTATTACCCAATAAAAATGGACAAAACAAAGGCTATAATAAAATACAGATAATTCTTGGATAGGCCAACAGCTGCAGAGGAGAGGAGCTGAATGAAAAAAATATGAGATATGGTAAGAACTTACCCTTGTTATCTCTATTTCTACGAAGTCCATAGGGTTCCACAGGATACCTTGGAGTATAGGTGTGACGTCAGTCGCTGGGCACCATAGAGTTAAGCTTTTCAGCCTCCCAGGATGCACTAGGGTCCCCCTCCTATACCCCGCCCCCGAGCCAAGGCACCTCAGTTAGTTATCAAGCCATAGGCCGGAGGAGGAGAAGGAAGAGAGAAAAAAGATCTGGACACATACAAGAATCACATTCTCACCAGAGGGAGACGGAAAACCGGTGACCAGAGCAAAGCCCATCTGCAGCACAGGTGCGACAGGGCGGGAGTCGTGTGGAACCCTATGGACTTCGTAGAAATAGAGATAACAAGGGTAAGTTCTTACCATATCTCATATTTTCTACTTCAGGGTCCATAGGGTATCCACAGGATACCTTGGGGATATCCCAAAGCAGTATCCTTTAAGGGTGGGGATGCTCCTGTGCAGAAAGGAGAATCCGCCGCCCGAAGGAAGCATCCTGAGAGGCGAAGGTGTCAAACCTGTAATACCTCACGAAGGTATGGACAGAGGACCACGTAGCAGCCTTGCAGATCTGAACTGCCGAGGCACCACGTCGAGCTGCCCACGAAGGACCCACAGACCTAGTGGAATGAGCCTTCAGAGAAGGAGGGACCGGTAGGCCTTCATGAAGATAAGCTTCAGAAATAGCCATACGGATCCAGGCTGCCAAAGTTTGCTTTGAAGCAGGCCAACCCTTTTTACGGAAGCCATAGAGGACAAACAAAGCGTCCGACTTCCTAAACGAAGAAGTGCGGTCAACATAAGTCCTTAAGGCCCGCACAACATCCAAAGAGGCCTCACCCACGGAAAGACCCGGTGAGTTAAAGGCCGGAACAACTATTTCCTCGTTAACATGAAACTGGGAAACAACTTTGGGAAGAAACTCGGGCCGAGTGCGGAGCACTGCCCTGTTCCCATGAAAAACCAAGAAAGGGGGTCTACAAGAAAGAGCCCCTAACTCAGAAACACGTCTGGCCGAAGCAATGGCCAGAAGGAAAACAGTCTTAGCTGTTAGCCATTTAAGATCCACTGAGCCCAGTGGTTCAAACGGCGGTCCTTGGAGAGCCCTCAGGACCACAGCCAAATCCCACGGCGCCACAGGTGGAACAAAGGGCGGCTGAATGCGGAGAACACCCTGCATAAAGGTGCGCACATCCGGGATTGTAGCAATCCTACGGTGAAACCAGACAGATAGGGCCGAAACCTGTACCTTCAAAGAAGCAAGGCGAAGCCCATGATCTAGTCCCGCTTGCAGGAAGGCGAGAATCCGAGACAGACGAAACTCCCGCGGTGCATAACCTCTCGGTCGACACCACTGGAAGAACGTATGCCACACGCGATGGTATATCCTCGCGGAAGACGGTTTCCGAGCTCGTAACATGGTACGCACCACAGAGCTGGAAAACCCCCGGGACCTCAGCATGGCCGTCTCAACAGCCACGCCGTCAAAGACAGCAGAGTCAGGTCCGGGTGAAGGCAAGGACCCTGAGACAGAAGGTCCGGTCGTAGCGGCAACCGCAGAGGACTGCCCACGGACAGACCCTGAAGGTCTGAGAACCAGTGCCGTCTGGGCCACGCGGGAGCTATCAACAGGAGCGTCCCTCCTTCCTGTTTGAATTTCCGGATTACCCGTGGAAGAAGGGAGACCGGAGGGAACAGGTATGCGAACCGGAACGTCCACCGGACGGACAGAGCATCCACCAGAGACGCCCCTTCGTCTCTTGTGCGAGACCCGTACACCGGCAACTTGTTGTTGTGCCGGGACGCCATGAGGTCGAATTCTGGAAGACCCCACCTGTCCACCAGTAGTTGAAAAACGTCCGGGTGCAGGGACCATTCCCCCGGATGAACGTCCTGGCAATTTAGCACTCCCGGGATGAAGACCGCTGATATGGCCGGAAGATTGCGCTCCGCCCAAACCAGGATCCGAGAGACCTCTACGAGAGCCGCCCGACTGAGAGTTCCTCCTTGCCTGTTTATGTAGGCCACGGTGGTAGCGTTGTCCGACTGGACCTGCACCGGGCGACCCTGGAGAAACCGCTGTGCCTGCTGGAGAGCAATGAAGACCGCACGGAGTTCCAAGATATTTATTGGAAGCTCCGCTTCTGTCGGCGTCCACCTGCCCTGGAACAAGTGTGGACCCGAAACTGCTCCCCAGCCCCGAAGACTGGCGTCCGTTGTCAACAGGACCCAATTTGGAACCCAGAACGGACGTCCCTTGTTGAGGTGGGTCGTCTGTAACCACCACGCAAGGGACAGGCGAACCTCCTGGGTGAGCACAATCGTCTGGGACTTCAGAGACTGAGGCAGCCCGTTCCACTTGGACAGGATCAGGTGCTGCAGAGGTCTGGAGTGAAACTGGGCGTATTCCACCATGTCGAACACCGACACCATGGAGCCCAGTAACCTCATCGCCGAGTGTAAGGACACCCGGCGGCTGTGCAGGCAACTGCGCACCCTTGACTGTAAAGCAGAGATCTTGTCCTCAGTCACGAAGATCCTTTGCTGTCCCGAGTCCAATAAGGCTCCAAGATGCAGAATCCTCCGAGACGGGATTAGAGTGGACTTCTGCCAGTTGATTAGCCAGCCGTGCCGTTGCAGCAGTGCAATGGTCAGGTCCAAGTGGCGTAACAGGAGCTCTGGAGATCCTGCCACCAGTAACAGGTCGTCCAAATACGGCAACATGCGGACTCCCTGCAGCCGCAGAGAATCCGCCATGACCGCCATCACCTTGGTGAAAACACGTGGTGCTGTTGCCAGGCCAAAAGGTAACGCCCGAAACTGGAAGTGGTCGCTGCGGATTGCAAACCTGAGGAACTGTTGATGGCGCAAAAGAATAGGGACATGCAGGTAAGCGTCCTGTATGTCCAATGACACCATGTAGTCCCCAGGTTCCAGCGCCAGAATGATGGACCGTAGGGTCTCCATCCGAAACTTCGGGACCCGCAAAGACTTGTTGAGTGCTTTGAGGTTGAGAATCGGACGATATGACCCATTGGGTTTCTGTACCAAAAATAGATTTGAATAGAAACCCTGGCCCCTCTGGGAGAATGGAACAGGCACTATAACTCCAGCCTGGAGCATAGTGTGCAATACCTTCCGCAGCTCCGTAGCCTTGTTCCGGTCTGATGGTAGACCCGTGGTGAAGAAGCGAGCCGGGGGTCTGTGCCGGAAGGAGAGGGCGTATCCGTGGGAAACCACCTCCAGAACCAAAGTGTCTGTCGTAGTGGTCGACCAACACTGGGCGAACTGTAGCAGGCGGCCTCCCACCCTGGGATCCCCCAAAGGGAGGCCCGGACCGTCAGGCCGCAGGCTTGTCATCTGGCTTGGGGGCCGGACGTCTGGTACTCCATGCCTGCTTCCAGGGCTTGACCGATTTCTTAGGGCCAGCCTGTCGACGAAACGACTGTGGTTTGGGCCTGCCATGAGCCCTAGATGACCGAAAGGACGATGGTCCAGAACCAGAAGGAGCAGCGGCCGACGGGAGACAAGCAGATTTGGCTGCCGCCAGCGTGGCCACAATCTTATCCAGATCCGGACCGAAGAGAACTTCTCCGGTAAACGGCAACGCTTCCAGACCTTTCATGGAATCTGCGTCCGCCTTACAGGATCGCAGCCACAAGGTGCGACGAGCAGCTACCGCTGCTGAAGAAATTCTAGACACCAGAGTACTAATGTCTAGAGCCGCCTCGTTGATGTAGGTGGCCGAATCACGGAGATTGCCAATCAACTCCGCCTGTTCGGCCAGACAGTCGGATTCAAAAGAAGCCTCTAATGAATCCGCCCAGCGCTCCATCGCTCTGGCAACCCAGCAAATGGCCATGGCCGGCCGGCCTGCCCCCCCTGCAAGGGAATAAGCGGACTTCAGGCAGATTTCTACCTTGCGGTCCGTAGCATCCTTAAGGGAGGACATGGATGGCATCGGCAATGTGGCACTACGGACAAGACGGGTCACGTGAGAATCCACCTGTGGAGGGGATTCCCACTTAGAAAAATAATTATCCGCGAACGGATAAGCCACCGCCAGGCGTTTCTGCGGCTGGTATCTTTTGCCAGGTTGTTTCCACGCCTCCTCTAAATGGTCCACCAACTGACCCGAAAGAGGAAAGACTGTGGCATCGCCCTTCACATCTTTGAAAAAGGCATACTTAGATTTAGCCGCTGGGGGAACTTCGTCCTCAATCACCAAGGCTGTGCGGACCGCCCGAATAAGTCCAGGAATATATACTTTGGACTTAGCATCAGCGTCCTTAGCATGGAGAGGTTCCTGATCGTAAGGATCCAGAATCTCCCCATCATCAGACGTCCCTTCGTCATCCTCATAAGGAGCGGACAGAGACGCCACCGGCCTTTTATGAGGCCGCATCACAGACTCCCCTTGCAACACATCCGACAAGTGCCGTACAGAACTCGTCAGGGAGTTAACCCACGCTGGCTCCTGAGAACCCGGGAGCGGGGAAATAGGGAGACTGTGGGGTACCACCAATTGTCGTGGGAACCCCTGCATGGGTGACGACACCACAGACTGCTGGGACAAACCCATCGGAGTAAACGCGGGCTGCGGAGCTAACTGGCCCACTAAAGCTGTTAACGCCTGAGCGAAACAAGCCCAGGGCGGCTCCTGTACCGGTGCTGTAACCGTAATAGGCCGCGCCATGGACAAACACTGCCGGCAAAGGCCCTCCGCGCTACCCTCCCCCTCCGCTAACGGTACTTTGCACGTGGTACACTGTAGCCGGAGGGGAAAATCACTTTCAGACATGATGGCACCACGTATGTGACCTCTCTCACCAATTAAGTATTAAATAGGCGAGAGACCACCCTGCAGCACCGCACCGCAAGGGCTTTAGCAGAAAGAACAGGGACAGTAATAAAGCTGACAGTTTAGAGAAGAAAAGTTACAGGCAGCGCTAGCACAGTCACATACAATGCAGAGAAATAACAATTCCTGCACTAACAGCGCTGATCACTCAACTACACAGACACAGGGCCTGGTAGGACACAGCGCTGCATACACAGACCTGAGCCACAGCGGAGGAGAGGTATGCGGGGGGACCCAGACCACGATGCTTCCGTCCAGCGCTTCCAGCAGCGTTACCCATGCGTTCTGGAGAAGATGGCCGCCGAGGAGCAGAGAGGAGGCTGGCCTGGGGGAGGAGCGCTGCCACAGGACCAGTCGGCAGCATGCAGAGAGGGCTGTGTGCAGCGGGGGAGGCGCCGGCTGTGAGACAGGGAAGGCGCGCTCCCCTGGCATGCATTTAACCCCTGGGACGCCGCAGCGCTACCGCTCTGCTGCGGTCCGCTGTCCCAGGGGGTAGTGGAAAGCGCAGGTTGGTCGCCTGGCTCCACGCTGCAGCCAGTCCCCAGGGAGCCCCCTGCCTGGGGACTTAGGACCATGTGACCAGCGGGGACCCACCGCGGGACCCCGCTGCTTACCTTTGTCCCCCTTGGATCCGGCCATGGTCCGGAACATCTGGGGTCACCGCAAGCTGTGACCCCAGATGCTCACCAGCATCCCCGGATCGGTACCGGCGTTCTGGTACCGGCGGGGGTGTAGGGAAGACAGCATTGACGTCAGGACTGACTGTCCATGCTGTACATCCAGATGTGCAGCCACAGCTGCACTGAAGAAAGCTTCAGGGGCTCTTCTAGCCCCCACTCCAACAGGTGCACCCGACGCCGGCCGGGCACCAAACTAAACTGAGGTGCCTTGGCTCGGGGGCGGGGTATAGGAGGGGGACCCTAGTGCATCCTGGGAGGCTGAAAAGCTTAACTCTATGGTGCCCAGCGACTGACGTCACACCTATACCCAAGGTATCCTGTGGATACCCTATGGACCCTGAAGTAGAAATCTGCACCTGTACACCTTCGTAGAGGCAGATGAAAGTTGTAGGATGTCTATTCCAGCGTCTTACGCATCGAACAGGGCTGAACCAGTGGCAGCAGTAATGCAGTGGGGAGACCAGCACTGACAGGCTCCACCCCCCCCCCCCCCACACTCCTTTCTGCAAGAGTTACACACACCCCCCACCCCCTCGTAGGGAAAAAAACTTGGCAATTCCGGAAGAGAGCTGCCTGTTATCGGTGCACCTCACAAAGTAGCCGCTTATTACAAATCCGGGACAGCCTGGATGCCTGACACCCTCTAAAAGGAGTGACAGCGCGCCTTTTCCCCGGTCCAGGCAGTCTCAGGAGAGTGTTTCTTTTTGTTCCACATCAGAGGTTAGCCACCTCTCCTTTGGTCGAGCTGCTCTATATCTGCATATTTTATTTCTCACTTCATAGCTACAGTGCCCATAAATTTGTGTTTTCTAATCAGGAGAGACCAGAGTGCTGCCAGTCAGCGTACCCCTCCCCAACTGCTACAAGCCGAACCAGCTCCCCACGGCCGCTGCACTCACGCGGTGCAATGCTGTAAGCCCCTTCAGAACGTGCCCATCTCCACAGGCACTTAAAATACACTGGCATGCTGGGGTTGCAGAGGGTAGAAGATTAGGGTTTAAAGCTACAGTTTAAGTTTAGTTTAAGTGCCAGCTCCTGCAGTCCCATCTACAAACCCCATGGTCCAGGTGTCCCCCAGCTTTAATGATCAAGAAATAAAAAATATGAGTTGCTACAGGACGGAAGATACAGGGGAGGAACAAAAAAAAGCTTTATTTTATTTGCCAGTGTCATGGAAAAGGCTCTGTAGCTAATGGTCTACATACATCAATTCCCCAATTGATGTATGAGAAACAAAATCTGTTTACAGATTTTGTTCTTTATTAAGAAAATCTGGCACAAAACATTTTCAGACATTAGTAATATTCTGAACCATTTAAAAAAATTAGGACACCTTGGCGGCATACAGTTTCCATAATATATGTTTTCTATTATGGGTCACCCAAACAAAGTACAGACAAAAATGAATTTATTCCATTTTGGAATAAGGCTGCAACATAAAATGTGGAAAAAAAGGGAAGTGAGGTGAATACTTTCCGTATGCACTGTATATAATGAAATCATGCAACAGGCCTACTAGGAAGCACTTTACCTCAGTTAATTTCATTCCAGGTTTCAGAACTTTGGAAACTGCAGCAGCAGTTGGTGACATTGCAGTTAATTCCTCCTCACTCATCAAAGTACCTGAATAAAAGAAAAATATGGTCAGCGTGAAGGTCTTTCCACCCCTGGCAAAGAAAAAGCCATATCAGACTGGCCAATAAAAGGAAAAAAGATTAATATGGGCAAAAGAACACAGACATTGGACAGAAAAAGATTGGAAAAAAGTGTTATGGACAGACAAATCCAAGTTTGAGGAGTTTGGATCACACAGAAGAACATTTGTGAAAAGATGCTGGAAGAGTGCCTGACGCCATCCGTCAAGCATGGTGGAGGTAATGTGATGGTCTGGGGCTGCTTTGGTGCTGGTCAAGTGAGAGATTTGTACAAGGTAAAAGGTAAAAGTGATTTTGAATAAGGAAGGCTATCACTCCATTTTGCAATGCCATGCCATACCCTATGGATAGTGCGTGATTGGAGCAAATTTCCACCTCCAACAGGACAATGACCCAAAGCACACCTCCAAATTATGCAAGAACTATTTAGGGAAGAAGCAGGCAGCTGGTATTCTGTCTGTAATGGAGTGGCCAGCGCAGTCACCAGATCTCAACCCCATTGTGCTGTTGTGGGAGCAGCTTGACCGTATGGTACGCAAGAAGTGCCCATCAAGCCAATCCAACTTGTGGGAGGTGCTTCAGGAAGCGTGAGGTGAAATGTCTTCAGATTACCTCAACAAATTAACAGCTAGAATGCCAAAGGTCTGCAATGCCGTAAATTGCTGCAAAAGGAGCATTCTTTGATAAAAGCAAAGTTTGAAGGGCAAAATGATTATTTCAAATAAAAATCATTATTTCTAACCTTGCCAATGTCTTGACCATATGTTCTATTCATTTTGCAACTCATTTGATAAATAAAAGTCAGTTTTCATGTAAAACACAAAATTGTCTGATATATATATAAAAAATTGTTTTTCATCTCTATAAAACTCTCCAACCAGTTACACTTCTCACATGACTTCACAGTCCTGTAAGAAGAGAAGCCAGCAGCAGTACTGTGTGTTCATGGGGATCGCCCATCACTGCTGCCTGGGAACAGGGCAAACTAGAGGGAAAGACAGCTGCAGTGAGCTCAGCGCTCCTATAGCATTGGGTGGCTGATCCTGACAGGAACGCCAATCACGGCGGCGAGATAACTGGTGAATATTATATATATTCAAAACTGTACAGCATTTCTAAATTACCTTTTCGTTTGGTAGAAGAAAGCAAATCATTTGCATTTTCCAGTTCCCTCTCTAATTTATCGATACGTTCACCAAGACTTTTCTCAACGTCACATTTTGCTGCTTCCATCTCGGACAACTGGTTCTGGATAGATTTGTTGGCTAGATAACAAAGAAGGAGAACAGGTTTTCAGAAAATCTAGAGTATATTGGTTATCTTACACCCTTTTGAATCCAGTGAGGAAACTTAAATAGACGACCCCAAATATAAAATAGAACATACAGTAAACAAAACAAGCGAGACAATCATTGGAATTTCTAAAGAGCAATGCACAAAATGCTTTATCAACTGACGCTATTTCCAGTCTGCAGAAACTGTACATAATCCCTGTGAGGAGAAAGCGCAACCCAGACATTGTGACTTTACAATAATCTTTAATATTTCATCAATTTGTTTAAGCAATTTACGCACACAACATGTATTGTATTCTATTGGTAAATTGCCATTTTGGGCTTAGAACATTGAGATACACTCTATATTGTGTCATAGCCCAGCTTGTCATGCGCATGTATATTCTATATAGGGATAGTCTGCACTAGTGTTTTACAAAGATGATACTAAGTGTTGGTAGATCCCTTTATAGAAAGTTTCTTCTGGCCGAAAATAGATTGTTTTCTGCTGCTACACAATTCCTAGTGTGAAAAAAAATCTCAACTGTATTATTAGCATACTACAGAGGTTCCCAAACGCGGCCCAAAAGGCTCCACAATAGTTCAAGTTTTAGAGATATTCATGGTTGAGCAAAGGTGACGTCGAGACTGATTCAGAAAGGAACGCAACTGCTAATACGCACGCAATCAGCAGATTGTTGCTTTCTGCGCATGCATCATAGTGCGTGAACCGGCCACTGTGATCACGGTGAGAACACAGACCCATCGCAGAGTGATGACAGGAAGTGCCATTTATGGGTGGATAGAAGGGGTGTGGGGTGGGGGGGTTGTCGAAACGCTTTGTTGCATGGGCGTGTATAAGTTATCCACTGCGATGCCTTAGGCAGCCTCAAAGCGTACGACGAGGCTAGCAATTTGAGTAAGGTCAGAGCTTGTGTAAGTGTGCGTGAGGCTGCGATGGTACTCAATGTTACCGATGATTTTGCAGTCTTGCTAAGGTTTACGGATGTGTGTAAGGTAAGGACGGCATCCTTATGTTTTGCTGTGGCGGCATAGCGACCGCAATAATTTAGCATACTATCGCAGTGAAACTGTGCATAATAGCTACTGTAAATCGCAGTTACAATCCATAATTAATCAGGCCCTTAAATTAGTACCTCAGTCAATTTAATTTAACCACCTGTGCTCAACCATGGATATCTCTAAAACCTGAACTGTTGGGGAGCCTTGAAGACCACGTTTTGGAAACTGGCATACCTTATTGAAGCTCTCGAGAACAGTTTCTGAAAAACTGCACTTTAGATAAAATTGAAGACACTGCTAAATTGTAAAAAGTATTAAAAGGTTTTTTTTAAGCTCACACGTAAAGTCCCTTTTTTCTGAGTCCATATGGGACACTGGGATTGTCAGTAGATGGACCTGCAGAGGTCTGAGCACCAAGTTGTTAACTTCTTTAGAAGTAGCATAGGCTCTTCCTCCTATACCCCGCCTGGAGCCCAGGAAGCCAGTTAGTCTCAACAAGCCCAAGGAACAGGAATGCAGGAGAGGATAAGATCAGCACATCTGTGTACACGTACGTACACAGAGAACAGCAAAAAACCTAGCCAGTCAGTTTCCCCATGAATTCAGAAAAAAAGATTTTACAGGCAAGACAAAAATCACTTTTCTTTTATCCAACTGGGAACACTGGGATGTACCAAAGCTGTCCCATTAAGGGAGGAAATGCTCATATGCTGCACTAAGGACCAGGCATCCAAAAGCCACATGGGCAGAGGCGTAGGGTTCAAAGCTGTAAAATTTTACGAAAGTATTGGCAGAGGACCACAAGGCCTCCTTACAGAGCTGCTCTGCAGAGACGACGGCGAGCCGCCCAAGAAGCCCCTAGACCTAGTGGAATGAGCCCTCACAGAGGATGGAACCGGCATCTTTGCCAAAGATAGGCCTGACGAATCTTAAAGTGCAACAAGTGGGCCAGCCATGCTTGTGGAAGTCATTGGGGGCGAACAGAGCTAGACTTGTGAAAGTCCTTGGTCCTATCAATATAATTGCATTGCAAATAAAGAACCCAGGCCACATCCAATGTGAGCAGAGTTTGACCAGAGTTAGTACTATCCGAAGTTAAAACAAGAGATATGGTAAGAACTTACCTTTGTTATCTCTGTTTCTACGAAGTCCATAGGGTGACCTTGGGGTATAGCTGGATCCTGGATCCTCGGGCACCACGGAGTTAAAGCTTTCAGCTGCTCCCAGGATGCACTTGGGTCCATCCTCCTCTATACCCCGCCCCCGAGCCACAGGCACCTCAGTTGGTAAGCAGCCCAGGCCGGAGGAGGAGATGAAACAGAGAGAAGGAAGACTGGAACACACAAGAACCATACTCACAGAAATGGGAGACGGAAAACCGGTGACCAGTCACAGAGCCCACATGAAGCCAGGTGCGTCAGGGCGGGTGCCCTGTGGACCCTATGGACTTCGTAGAAACAGAGATAACAAAGGTAAGTTCTTACCATATCTCTTGTTTTCTACTTCAGGGTCCATAGGGGTCCACAGGGTGACCTTGGGGATGTCCCAAAGCAGTCCAACTAAGGGCGGGGACGCTCCTGTGCTGATAGGATGCATCCTTTGGGCGCCGGATTCTCCTGAGGGGCAAAGGTGTCAAACGCATAGAACCTCAAAAAGGTCTGAATGATAGACCAGGTGGCCGCCTTACACAGCTGAACAGCAGAGGCGCCACGGCTAGCAGCCCAAGAAGGGCCCACAGACCGAGTGGAATGAGCCATAACAGAGGCTGGAACAGGTAAACTCTCCTGCATATAAGTCTCAATAATAACAGAACGAAGCCAACGGGCTAGAGTCTGTTTGTTGGCAGGCCAACCCCTCTTGTGAAAACAAAAAAAAAAGAGGACAAACAATGAATCAGACTTCCTCACAAAACTAGTCCTGTCCACATAAACCTGGAGTGCACGGACGTCTAAAGAAGCCTCCCCAGCCGAAAGATCAGGCGACTGAAAGGCTGGTACAACAATTTCCTGATTAATGTGGAACCTGGAAACCACCTTAGGCAGGAAATCAGGACGAATGCGAAGCACCGCTCTGTCCTGATGAAAAATCAGAAAAGGTGGACGACAAGAAAGCGCCCCCAAATCTGAAACCCTCCTGGCAGAAGCAGGAGTCTTAAAAGTTAGCCACTTGAGCTCCACTGACTCCAAGGGCTCAAAAGGAGGACCCTGTAAGGCCCGAAGAACCACCGCCAAATCCCACGGGGCCACAAAAGGAGGCTGGATTCTTAAAACACCCTGGAAAAAGGTGTGTACGTCCGGCATAGCAGCAATCCTGCGCTGGAACCACACCGACAGAGCAGACACGTGCACCTTCAGTGAGGAAAGACGTAATCCCAAGTCCAAACCCGACTGAAGGAAAGCCAGAATACGCGAAACCCGGAACACCTGGGGATCATATCTTCTGGCCTCGCACCACAGAAAGTAAGCGTGCCACACTCTGTGGTAGATCCTCGCGGAAGCAGGCTTGCGCGCCCTCAGCATGGTGGTAATA
Source organism: Taudactylus pleione (assembly GCA_031769625.1). Taxonomy (NCBI): domain Eukaryota; kingdom Metazoa; phylum Chordata; class Amphibia; order Anura; family Myobatrachidae; genus Taudactylus; species Taudactylus pleione. Next base: position 7,323,636 of record JAUIMM010000601.1, read on the forward strand.
ACGGAGCAAGAAAAGCCCCGAGACCTCAGGACGGCTGTCTCAAGAGCCACGCCGTCATAGATAGTCGACCCAGATCCGGGTGAAGACAGGGACCCCGAGACAACAGGTCCTGTCGTTGAGGTAGGAGGTACGGAGCGTCGATGGACAGGCTCCACAGATCGGAGTACCACGGCCTTCTGGCCACGCTGGGGCCACCAGGATCAGTGTGCCTCCGTCCTGCTTGAACTTGCGCAGGACCCGAGGCAGCAGAGATTTCGGAGGAAACAAGTAAGCCAGGCGAAACAGCCATTTCACCGACAGCGCGTCTATCAGACTTGAACCTGCGTCCCTTGTCCTTGACCCGTAAACTGGCAGCTTGTGATTGTGACGGGATGCCATCAGGTCCAGCTCTGGCAGCCCCCACTTGTCCACGAGTAGTTGGAATACCTCTGGATGAAGCGACCATTCCCCGGGATGCACGTCGTAACGGCTGAGGAAGTCTGCCTCCCAATTGAGGACTCCCGGGATGAAGACTGCCGAGAGAGCTGGAAGATAAAGCTCCGCCCAAGCCAGGACGCGGGACCCCTCCGACATCGCAGCTCGACTGCGAGTCCCTCCCTGGTGATTGATGTACGCCACCGTGGTGGCGTTGTCTGACTGCACCTGAACGGCCCTTCCGTGAAGAGCGGTGCTGGATGACTGCAGGGCTCTGTACACTGCCCGCAGTTCCAGGATGTTGATGGGAAGAATCGCTTCCTCCGCCGACCAACGACCCTGAAGTGACAAGGAGCCTGTCACCGCCCCCCAACCCCGGAGACTGGCATCTGTCGTGAGCAGAACCCATTCCGGGATCCAAAAGGGGCGCCCCTCGAGGAGATGAGCAGTCTGTAGCCACCAGGCCAGGGATAGACGCACCTCCGAGGACAACACCAGCATCTGAGAGCGGATCCTGTGTGGCAATCCGTTCCATTCCGAAAGAATCAGCCTCTGCAGGGGCCTGGAATGGAACTGGGCAAACTCCACCATGTCGAATGCCGACAACATGGACCCCAAAACTCATCGCTGAGTGCACCGACACACTGCCCCTGCTCAGACAACTGTGAAACCGCAGCTGTAAGGAGGAGACCTTCTCTGGAGTCAGAAAAATCCGTTGCTGACGAGAGTCCAGAAGGGCCCCCAAATGAACCATCCGCTGTGATGGGATGAGAGAGGACTTCTTCCAGTTGATCAACCACCCGTGCGCCTGTAGACAAGCGACCGTCAGGTGGAGATGCTGGATCAGTACCTCCGGGGAGCTTGCCAGAAAGAAGAGGTCATCTAGATACGGTAGCAACCGTATCCCCTGGCTCCGAAGGTGAGCCGCCATCACCTTGGTAAATACCCTTGGTGCCATGGAGAGGCCACAGGGTAGAGCCCTGAATTGGTAGCGGTTGTGGAGAATAGCAAACCGCAGAAACCGTTGGTGTGACGTTGCTATAGGCACATGGAGGTAGGCGTCCTGGATATCCAGGGAGACCATATAATCCCCCGGTTCCATCGCCAGTATGATGGAACGCAAAGTTTCCATCCTGAATTTGGGAACCCTGAGAAATCTGTTCAGGGACTTCAAATTGAGGATGGGGCGATGAGAGCCATTGGGTTTCTGCACCAGAAACAGCGTAGAGTAATACCCCATCCCACGTTGAGATTGTGGTACGGGTATAATGACCCCCGCCGTCAGCAAGGCCTCTATGGCTTCCTGAACCTGCAAGGCCTTGGTTTTGCCCTGAGAAGGACTCGTGCAAAAAAAAAAAAAAAAACTGGCGAGGCGGCATGTGCCGAAAAGACAGGGCGTACCCCTGGGAGACCACTTCTCGCACCCAGGCATCCGTGGTGTTATTGTGCCAGCACTGGGTGAATTGAAGAAGTCGGCCTCCCACTCTGGGGTCCCACAGAGGGAGGCCCATCCCATCATGCTGAAGGCTTATCTTCTTGCTTGGAAGAAGGGCGCCTAGCACTCCAGGCTTGCTTCTTTGGCTTTGAGGCGGTCTTGGTTGCGGACTGCCTCGGGAAGGACTGACCCTTTGCCTTGCCCTGAACCCGAAAGGAGCGAAAGGCCGAGCTCCGGACCTTAGCAGGTGTCGTAGCTGAAGGGAGGAAGGCTGACTTGGATTTTGCCAGGATATCTACTATTTTGTCCAGGTCCGGACCAAATAGTAACTCTCCATTAAAAGGTAAGGCCTCCAAGCCTTTCTTTGAATCAGCGTCTGCTCTCCAAGACCTCAACCACAAGGATCTGCGAGCAGACACTGCTGCCGCCGAAACCCTAGAGGTCAGCAGGCTAGCATCCAAAGATGCTTCTCCAATGTAGGAAGCAGCATCTCTCATCTGTCCTAACAATGCCCTCTCTACATCCGGAGCATCATCCGTAAACGTAACCTCCAAGGCGTTGGCCCAACCCTCAATGGCCTTGGCCACCCAGGAGATGGCCATGGACGGCCGGGCTACAGCCCGAGAGAAAGAATAAATAGACTTCAGTCTCCACCTTCCTGTCCGTAGGATCCTTCAGTGAGGATATAGACGGCAATGGCAAAGTAGCACTCCTGATGAGGCGTGTTACATGGGAATCAACCGCAGGCGGAGTTTCCCATTTCTTACAATGCGCCTCCGGAAACTGATAATTGGACGCCAACCGCTTCTGTGGCAGGAATCGCTTACTGGGCGTCTGCCAGGCCACCGCCATGTGATCCGTCAACTGATCAGACAAGGGAAACGCTGCAGAAGTAACCTTAGTTTTTTTTAAACTAGGATACCTCGACTTGGGAGCGGGTGCCTCATCCTCAATCAGAATAAAGGCCCGCACCGCCCTAACCAGAGCCTGCACATTGATGGAAGACTTAGTGTCTACCTCCTGGACTGAGGCATCTGAGGCTGAGTCATCCTGCACCTCGCCATCATCCGAGGACCCCTCAGAGTCCGAAAAATGCGCAGCCTGCACCATAACTGTGCGTTTAGACGCCCTGGAGGACACGTCACTGCACAACATCGACTGAAAAGCCGAAGATGCTGCCGCCAAATCTTGGACAGTGTGGGAAAGCGCATCCACCCAGGGTGGAGTAGCTGCCACAGGAGCCTGAAACGGCACCACAGCCTGCTGCGCCACAGGGGTGGACTGTATATACATTTACAACCCCGCATAGGGACCAACAGACTGAGACCCCGGGGGAGTCTGCAATAATTGTGGGACACCCGGGGAAAGGGGGTTTGGAAGGCTGGGGCAACGCCCTAGTAGGGACGGCAGTCGGGACCGACAGACGGTCCGCGATGGACACCAGCACCTGGGAAAACATCGCCCATGGTGGCTCCTGCGACATAGGAGGTTTAGACGTACCAGGGATCGCCTGGCACCGTCCGCACAGGCCGTCCTGTGACAAATCCTCCCTATCCACTCCTGCAGAACAGCGCCTGAGAACAATACCGGAGCCACGGAGTGCTCAATCTCCTCCTCAGACATGACAGACTATATAATTAAATATACAGTTATGACATAAGAAAACGTGCGCACTCACCAGTGTGCTGGACAACAGCCCACAATATGGTACTGTGTAGCACACAACTGTATGTGACGGACCTCACAAATAAGTTATCTATGTAAGTGAGGTCAGTAGAAACACCCTTCCCCCGCACACCTGTAGGGCTTGTAGGAGAAGGAAAGGGATAGGTATAGGCTGACAGTAAGTAGAAATTAGCACAGACAGGCAGCACTAGCAAAAGTCACATACCATGCAGGAAGATATACTCACTGCACCTTTCCACTACAATCAACCTGCCTAGATTCAGTGTCTGGGAGGGCTATAGTGCTGTGTACACTGTCCTTGTCGGGGGAGAGGTACACAGGGGGACCGGTCCGCGTGCTCCCTGAAGATCTGCGCTGCCACAGAGAAAATGGCTGCTGGAGACCTCAGAGGAGGAGTGGCCGAGTATCTACAGCTCAGCGACGCCAGACTACTAGCTGAAAGGCGCGCTGAGCTGAGGGGAGGAGCCGCTAGACAGGGAAGGCTTCCTCCCCTGGCTAGCCTATTAACCCCCGGGTTGCCGGCATCATGCTTGCCGTTTATTCACCCTGGTGGTCTAGTGGTCTGGCGGGGTATGCCTCCACTGGAGGGGGAGCCCGCCGCTACCGCCCCCGGTCTGTCCGGCAGCAGTCCCGGGGGAAACCAGAGTCCGGCTAGTACAGACTCTGGTTTCCCCCGCCACGATCCCCAGTTCAGTGCTGGCGTCGCGGCGCCAGCAGTGAGAAGGAGCGGCAGCGTGGGCGTCTGTACAGACAGCCCATCGCTGCCGCTCTGGAGAAAAACTGTATTAAAAATAAATGTAACTTAGTTAAATAAAAAATGAAAAGCTTTAGGGGGCTGCTCCTGCAGCCCACCCCGCAGGGTGACCCGACTCCAGCCGGGCACCATCTTAAACTGAGGTGCCTGTGGCTCGGGGGCGGAGTATAGAGGAGGATGGACCCAAGTGCATCCTGGGAGCAGCTGAAAGCTAACTCCGTGGTGCCCGAGGATCCAGCTATACCCCAAGGTCACCCTGTGGACCCCTATGGACCCTGAAGTAGAAAAGGGAAAGAACCACGATCTCCTGATGGATATGGAAACGTGATAGCACCTTTGAGAGACAGTCCAGACTGGTACAGAGAACAGCGCAGTCGGGAAGGAACAACGCTCCTAAGTTAGATACTCTGCGGGCTGAAGCAATTCCACTTTAGCCAACGCATATCAATAGAATTGAATATTTCAAAATGGGGATTTTTGTATAGTCAACACCAAGGTCAGGTTCACCAGTGTCACTAGGGGAAAAAAAAAAAAAGGGTGGCTGAAACTGTAGGACTCCTTGCAGGAATGTTTAAAAAGATGAGCTGTCTTGCGATGACATAAGACAGAGGGCAGACACCTGTAACTTCAGGGAAGTAAGGCGAATGCCCAGATCAAAAGCCTACCTATAAGAAAGACAAAATTTTGGAAAGGCAAACAAGTTTGTTTATTGGCTGGCCATCCTCTCTTGTGGAAACCATAAAGTACAAACTAGGAGTCCAATTTCCGGGAGAAAACTGGTACGATCCACATAAATCTTGAGTGCACGTACCACATCCAGTGAGCGTTCCCCTGCCGAGGTCTGGGAAGTTAAAAGGCCGGCACAATAATTGCCTCATTAATGTGGGAACTAGAGACCACCTTAGGAAGGAACCCAGGGTGAGTTTGAAGCACTGCCCTGTCCCTGTGAAAAACTAGAAATGTGGAACAAGAGAGCCCCCAAATCAGAAACTCTTCTCACAGCAGCAATGGCCAGAAGAAAAACAAACAGTCTCAGCAGTAAGCCATTTGAAGTCTACTGAACCCAGTGGTTCAAAGAGAGGGCCCTAAGGAAAACAGCCAAATTCAAAGGCGCTACAGGAGGGACAAAGGGAGGCTGGATACGAAGGACCCCCTGCAGAAAAGCGCGGATGTCTGGAAAAGGAGCAATCCTTCGCTAGAACCACAGTGAAAGGGCCGAGATATGGACCTTCAGTGTAGCAAGGCAGAGACCAAGGTCCAAACTCGCCTGCAGAAAAGCCAACACTCTGGATATCCTATACACCGGGGGGGTCATAACATCTTTGATGACACCATTCAAAATAGGTATGCCATACCCTGTGGTAAATTCTAGCAGAAGCAGGTTTACGAGCTCTGTGCATGGTGTTAACCATAGAGCTGGAAATACCCTTGGACCTTAAGAGGGATGTCTCAAGAGCCACGCCGTCAAAGACAGACGACCCAGATCCGGGTAAAGGCAAGGACCCTGAGACAACAGGTCCAGACGTTTAGGCAACAGCCACGAAATGTAGATGGAGAGACTCCGAAGATCTGAGTACCATGAACTTAGGGGCCACCAGCAGGACCATGCCTCCCTCTTGCTTGAACTTTCAAAGAACACGAGGAAAAAAAGTGAGATTGGAGGAAACCGGTACACAAAGTGGAAGGTCCACTTGACTGACAGTGTCCACCAAGAGCTCTGGCGCCTCTTGTCCTGGACCCGTACTGTGGCAGCTTGTGATTTAGTCGAGAGGCCATGAGATCCACGTCTGGAAGGCCCCATTTGTCCACAAGGAGCTGAAACACTTCTTGGTGAAGAGACCATTCCCCGGGATGTACGTCGCGACGGCTGGGGAAGTCAGCTTCCCAATTCAGCACACCTGGAATGAACACCGTCTATATGGCTGGTAGTTGGCATTCCGTCCATGTCAGAATGCTTGACACCTCTGTCATTGCCTCCTGACTTACAGTTCATCTTTGATGGATTGGGTAAGCCACTATCGTGGCATTGTCTGACTGCACTTGCATGGGCTTTCCATGAAGCAGCAGCCTGGCTTGTTGTAGGGCCCTGAAAACTGCCTGAAGGTCCAAAATGTTGATTGGTAGTGCAGACTTCTCTGAGGTCCACCTTTCCTGAAAAGTGAGGACCTGTCACTGCGCCCCAAACACGAAGACTGCCGTCCATCGTTAGAAAGACCCAGTCAGAGTTCCAAAAGGGATGCCCCTTGGTGAGGTGGAACGTCTGTAGCCTCCAATTCAGAGACAGGCGCACCTCCGGACAGAACACCATCATTTGAGTCCGTATATGATGAGGAAATCCGTACCACTGGGAGAAGATAGATTGCAGCAGAGGCCGGGAATGAAACTGGGCATACTCCACCATGTCGAACATTCACACTGTAGATCCCAGTAACTGCATTACTAAGTGGACTGATACTAGGCGACACTGAAGTCATCTGCGTACACGCGTCTGCAAAGTGGAGATCTTTTGTGCTGTCAGAAAAATCCTTTGCTGTTGTGGATCCAACAGAGCTGCCAAATGGAGCATCCTTTGAGACGGAATCAGTGAGGACTTCTTCCAATTGATCAACCACCCGTGTATCTGGAAAACAGATATCGTCAGCTGCAGATGATGGTGAAGCACCTTTGGGGACCCTGCCTGCAGTAAGAGATGTCGTCCAGGTAAAGTAACAGGCGGATCCCCTGCAGCCACAGATGGGCTGCCATTACCGCCATGACCTTTGTATACACCCAAAGTGCAGTTGCAAGACCAAACGGCAGAGCCTGAAACTGGAAATTTTGTTGTGGCTCAGCGAACCTGAGAAAACATTGTTTCAACTCACCAATCAGAATATGCAGGTATGCATCCTGAATATCCAGGGATACCATAAAATCCCCAGGTTCCATAGCCAGTATAATTGAGCGTAGGGTTTCCATCCTGAACCTGGGTAACCTGAGATTGAGAATAGGACGGTAAGAACAGTTTGGTTTCTGGACTAGAAAAAGGCTGGAATAAAACTGTTCACCTTTGGGACAACGGGAACTGTACGATGACCCCTGCCTGCAGCATGGATTGTACCACCTCTTAAATGGCCAAAGCCTTGTCCGAGTTTTTCGGAAGTCCTATGCAAAAGAATTGATGGGGAGGCCTTTTGTGGAAGGAGAGGGCGTACCCCAGAAATACCACTTCCCTCACCCAGGAATCTGTGTTCGTTTGGCACCAGCACTGGGCGAACTGAAGTAGTCGGCCTCCCACCCTGGGGTCCCCCAGGAGGAGACCCGTCCCATCAGGTGGAGGGCTTGTCATACGGCTTGGCAGCCGGACGTCTGGTATTCCAAGCCTGCTTCTTAGACCTGGAGGATTTCTTGACTGTGGATGGCCTGGGAAAGGACTGAGTTCTAGTCTTACCTGGGGCCCGATAGGTCCGAAAAGACAAAGTCCGAGCCCCCGAAGAGACAAGAGCAAAAGGCAGACAAGCAAACTTAGCTGCTACTAAAAAGGTATTCACAATCTTGTCCAAATCAGGGCCAAACAAGACTTTTCCATCATAAGACAAACACTCCAACTCCCTCTTGGAGTCCGCATCTGCCCTCAAGAATAGAGCCACAAAGAGCGGCGAGCCGCAACGGCCCCAGAAGAAATCCTGGTATTTAACAAGCTAACATTCAATGCTGCCTCATTTATGCAGGTAGCAGAATCGGAGGTTTCCCACAAGATTCAGCTGTTGTCTGGTAGCATTTGGGGCCAAGGATGTTTCCAGGATATTAGCACAACATTCCATGGCCCGAGCCACCCAGCAAATAGCCATAGCTGGTCTGCACGCAGCCCCGGAAAGAGAGAAAGAAAAAAAAAAAAAAAAAACAGATTTAAGGCAGACCTCTACCTTCCCATCTGTAGAATCCTTCAGGGACGATATGGAAGGCATAGGTAGCATTGCGCTTTTTAGCAAGTGGAGTCTCCCACTTGGTAAAATAATTCTCAGCAAAAAGATAAGCAGAGGCTAGACGCTGTTGTGGTTGATAATGCCTCCCTGGCGTTTTCCAAACTGCCTCCAAGTAATTCACCAGTTGATCAGACAACGGGAATATAGTCTGTCCCTTTTTCTTCCACGAAATATGCATGCTTAGACTTAGGCGCAGGAGGGTCATCCTCCTCAATGATCAGGGCTGCCTTCACAGCCTGTATCAAACTTGGAATGTGTATTTTTGACTTAGACTGTCTCCTGAAGAGGGAGATCAGAGTTAGACTCATCGGGGAGCAGTCCATCATCAGATGATACATCGTCGTCATCACACAGAGTATATTGAGACAACAGCAGGACCCTTTTAGCTGGTCTACTGACGGGTGTGTCATTATGCCATACCTCAGACGCATTTTGCAACACAGCGGGAAATGTATTAACCCACTGAGGAGGAAACACCTGCATGGGTGTAGACTGTTGCAGCAGGTTCTGCTGCTGTTGAAAACTAAACTGGGGAAACCCAGGAGGGTCTGCCAAATGCCCCGCAATGGCTGATAGTGCCTTTGCAAAGCATTCCCATGGCGGCTCCTGCTGAGTGGCAGAAGCCGCAGAGGGACCTGGAGGGGTATAACACTACAAACATAACTCCTCAGAGGTTATGTCTCCCGCCCCTAACACCGTTGTACACTACACAGAGCAGTTTAGTAGGAGCCAAATATCACTTTCACTGCCAGACATAATAAAGAGGATACCATTGTATAGATGTGAATGTATAATAAGGTCACAGCGTGCGACTTTAGTCACACCCGCACAACACCAGTGCTATGGGTCAGAATAGCAGAATAAGTACAGGGATAGCAAAAGTTATTAGAAAGAGAAACTCAGACAGACAGAAGTAGCATACAGTCCCAGACAAATGCAGAACAACAATACCTGCACTTAAATGGCACTTACTAGTCAACTACAGAGAATTTGCGTCTAGTACAGTGATTCCCAACCTCGGTCCTCAAGGCACACTAACAGATGGTTAAATCAAATAAAACTGAGGAACTAATTAAGTCACGTGCTCAAATATGGCTATACCTAAAACCTGGACTGTTCGTGTTCAGTGTATGTAGCACTTTGTCCTACTAGACCAGAGGTTCCCAACCACGGTCCTCAAGGCACATTAACAGATGCTTAAATCAAATAAACTGAGGAACTAATTAAGTCACGTGCTCAAATATGGCTATACCTAAAACCTGGACTGTTAGTGTGCCTTGAGGACCGTGGTTGGGAACCTCTGGTCTAGTAGGACAAAGTGCTACATACACTGAACACCAACAGGAGGAGTGGTATGTAGGGTGACCCGTACTCCGCACCGCCCACCGAGATCTGCGACATGCAGCCAGGAGAAATCAGCGTCGAAGAACTCATGGGGTGGTGGAGCCGGAAGGGAAGCCGTCACAGTCCAGCCAGACTGCAGTGGAAAGGCATGCTGTGTAGCGGGGAGGAGCCAGCTGTAAAACAGGGATGGCTGCCTCCCTGGCCAGTGATAAACCCCTAGGACACTGGAGCGTTCCCGCCAACTCCAGCCCGCTGTCCCAGGCAGATTTGTGGAAGCGCAAGACTCAGTGCCTGGTCCCACATGCTGCCAAACCTCAGGGAATCCCCAACCCTGGAGGAAAAAAAATGCGATTTCAGCACGCACCACCGCGGTGCATGTGACTTACCTGCTGCATCCAGCCGCAGTTTAGGGATCCTCAGAGATCCTTGCTAGCCAAGACCCAAGAGGCCCGCCGAGATCCCCGGATCAGTACCAGCGTCTCGGTGCCAGCGGGGTGACGACGCGGCAGTATGAATCTTCAAACTTCAGGGGCTGTTTAGCAACAGCCCCGCTGCGTGTTCAGTGACCAGACTCCGGCCGGGCAACCAACGAAACTGAGGAGCCTCCGGCCCGGGGGCGGGGTATAGAGGGAGACCTGTTGCATCCTGGGAGAAACATTTACTCTGTAAGGTGCTCGGAGGACTCTGCATCACCTATACCCCAAGGTCATCCTGTGGACCGTCTATGGATCATGAAGTAGAAAAAAGTATTTGTTTCCACTAAATACTTTTTTTTTCTAATATTTATAATGAAGGACATCACTGAGTCTCTTTGGTTGTGAATAGGCTGTAAACAACCAATGCACCCAAGGACCAGATTCTGATTTGCACACAGAAATGTCACATGTGAGGAATGCTGTTGCAGCCAACTTTCCCAACTTGTCCCAAAAACCTTATGGCTTTAGGCATAGAGCTGCATCACCTACTGTTTTTCCATTTGCTACTATCATTAGTATTGGTGCTTACATCTACCCCATGTTGGGTGCAAAACTAGCAGTCTGGTACAGGCATCCAGTCACACGCACACCTCAGACTAGCATAGAACACTGGCACATGCTCATGAGACTCCCACAAGAGAGATCTCTTGCGTGAGTCCACAAGATAGCCGCCCAGCCAATGCCCATTTCACAGACAGTGAGAACCTGCCGCTTCCCTAGCCTCTGTCAAGGTATGCCTTGCGCGACGCATGTACAGTTTACCAATAAAAAAAAAAAAAAAAAAACCTCTAGATGTGTCCGCTTTTGGACATACGTGCAACTCAGACAGCTCAGATTACTAGTGAATGGATAGGTTCTATTTTCAATTATAATTTCAGCCCACAAATTGAACACATGACTGTGTAAAGTAAGTTTTAAAAAGCTAGGCTATTCAGTGTCTATGAGAGCACACACCGGCCATACAATCAGGATTCAATATTTTTACACAACTATATATTTGAAGGCAAGAGACAATACAATGTCTACAGAAAGGATTTGCAAAAAATAACACTTACCGTTGCCTGCTTCCATGAGAAGATTATGAAGTTCCTCCATTGCACGGGTTAATTCTGCACTCTTTGTCTCAGAGTCTTCAGCAGCACTCTACAACAAAATAAATGGAGTATTATGCCACTGTCAACATATTTTTAATTTAGCCATTTTTTTAAATTTGAGGATGAAATGAGAAGCACCAATATCGGGGGGGGACGGACGGATGGAGAGTGGGGGCGACAATTACCACGGCATATATATATATTGCCCCAGAAATATGAAATCGGCCTCGAAACACAGCTGCCAGTAGCTACAATAGTAGAATTTTTGTTGGGACCTCAGCATGTTCAGAGAAAAATAAAAAATGCACGATAAATAGCCAGTTTTCGCGACAGTAAAAATACAGGTTGGTGAACTTATCACTGATTCTATGTGTTTTTGTGCTAATCCGGATCACTTTTCGCACAATAAAAACGGGATCTAATTGAAATTGAGCAAAATGGGTGTTTTTCACGTGAGAAAATTTATTCGGACTAATTTAATTCCCCCCCATAATGTTAATTCATCTTGTCAGTTGTTGCCAGCTCAATCCTCTCAGTTTCCCAGCCCACAGTTAGGACCCCTGTGCTAACGTTTCCCTACATGAAAAAGTATTCTTGCTCTTCTTCAGATCAGCACGTTTTTGAGCCCATCGATTACATGGCACAGATTTTTGAGCTCTCCATTAAACTGTATTTTCTCATATTAAAAAGGTAAGGGGGGAAAAAAGCCCTTTAAAAAAAGGATAGCAAATAATGGGCTCGTAATGAAGTTTCACGGCTAAAATTAATAGTATTGAAAGGTTGTTTGAGCACAATGGTTTTCAAGATCAAGAAATTATTATTTGTATTTAAGAAGTTGAACACTGCAACCTGCAATGACCAAACACCTGAAGTAGAAACCAGCATAGTGCTTGTATCACCAACAGCTCTCTAGGACTCCAGTCAGGCAATGGTCCTTAAGGGTTAATCAGAGTCATGATGTACAGGGTACTGATAATCAGATTGAATCGGTATGAATTACCGCTGGACCCCGGGCCGGCGGTTCAAATCCCGACAGCGGCTGGCCGACAGAGGAGGAAATCCTGATCGTCCCTAGGTAAGTATAAACTAACCTATCTTTCCCCCTCACCCTCCTTTAGGGTGCCTAACTCTAACCTCCCCCCTTGTGCCTAAATCTAACCCCCCTTCCCCGCCGCCTAAACCTAACCCTCCCCCTAGCTTGACCCTAACCTCCCTAACCCCAAGTGCCCCCTTCCCCCTCCCCAGGTGCCCTAAACCTAACCCTGTACACCCCCCCCTTCCCCCTGTGGCTGTCCGCTGCGGCATCCGCTCGATCGGGATGCCGGGCGCAGGTCTCCCAGCTTCTGTAAAATTACAGGCTGCTAGATTTAGACGCCTGTCATTTGCTCCTCGTCGGGATTAAATTGTCTGGAAGCCGGCGGTCGGCATTCCGTCCGCCAGCTTCCTAAACGTATACCAATCAGATGAGTGTAATTACTAAATTATACACATTTGTACATACGCGTACAACACCAAAAAAATAATACACATTTCCGCCAACCTGTATTGGTAGTGACTACTACAATCACATCAACTAGCATTTCCACTTTAAAATTGACGCACAATTATGGACTAAGTGTTCAAATTTTACTAGCGTCCTTCATACCTTATAGAGGTTACATAGCTTAACATTCGCTTTGAGTTCATTGTGAAACTTCTCTGCCACACTTGCCTGCTGATCCTTTGCCTAAAGTAAAAACAAAAGTTTGAAGACTGAAAATGCGAGGACAACAAATTTGGTATTACCACGAGCAAAGTAATTATGTCAAATGTGTTAAAGATAGATATTTTGGATGAAGGTATGTACTTATATAGGTTACAAATTACTGATTGGTCAATCTGATTGTATGTTATTATGATTCATAATATTGCACCATTCCTTGGGCTTGTTCTGCTCTGTATTCCAATAGGATAACTTTGGTGACCCTGCAGAAATCACACCGTGCGGTTATGGAATATTATTAATATAAAGTTCTTATTTTAAATATACTTTAAGTATATTTATAATGTTACATAACTATATATTGATTTTTAGTCTTATTTTAATCAGCATTTAATTTATATTGTATTATAGGTAAATGCTGCATCTGTTGTAAACAAATTATATAATATATATATATATATATACATACACATATATACATATACATACACATATATACACACACATACATATATATATACATATATATACACACACACACACACAGGGTTCCACAGGATACCTTCGGGTATCCGTGATTACGTCAGGCATCAGGCACCATAGAGTTAAGTTTCAGCCTCCCAGGATGCACTAGGGTCCCCCTCCTATACCCCGTCCCCGAGCCAAGGCATCTCAGTTAGGTACCAAGCCATAGGCCGGAGGAGAAGGAAGAGAGAGAAGAAAGATCTGGATACACACAAGAATCACATTCTCACCAGAGGGAGACGGAAAAACCGGTGACCAGAGCAAAGCCCATCTGCAGCACAGGTGCGACAGGGCGGTAGTCCTGTGGTACCCTATGGACTTCGTAGAAATAGAGATAACAAGGGTAAGTTCTTACCATATCTCATATTTTCTACTTCAGGGTCCATAGGGTATTCACAGGATACCTTGGGGATGTCCCAAAGCAGTATCCTTTAAGGGTGGGGACGCTCCTGTGCTGAAAGGAGAATCCGCCGCCTGAAGGTAGCATCCTGAGATGCAAAGGTGTCAAACGCATAATATCTCACAAAGGTATGGACAGAGGACCACGTAGCAGCCTTGCAGATCTGGACTGCAGAGGCACCACGTCGAGCTGCCCACGAAGGATCCACAGACCTAGTGGAATGAGCCTTCACAGAAGGAGGAACCGGCAGGCCTTCATGAAGAGAAGCTTCAGAAATAGCCATACGGATCCAGGCTGCCAAAGTTTGCTTTGAAGCAGGCCAACCCTTTTTACGGAAGCCATAGAGGACAAACAAGGCGTCCGACTTCCTAAACGAAGAAGTGCGGTCAACACAAGTCCTTAAGGCCCGCACAACATCCAAAGTGGCCTCACCCACTGAAAGGCCAGGTGAGTTAAAGGCCGGAACAACTATTTACTCGTTAACATGAAACTGGGAAACAACTTTGGGAAGAAATTCAGGACGAGTGCGTAGCACTGCCCTGTTCCCATGAAAAATCAAGAAAGGGGGTCTACAAGAGAGCCCCTAAATCAGAAAACACGTCTGGCCGAAGCGATGGCCAGAAGGAAAACAGTCTTAGCTGTTAGCCATTTAAGATCCACTGAGCCCAGTGGTTCAAACGGTGGTCCTTGGAGAGCCCTCAGGACCACAGCCAAGTCCCAAGGCGCAACAGGTGGAACAAAGGGCGGCTGAATTCGCAGAACGCCCTGCATAAAGGTGCGGACATCAGGGATTGTAGCAATCCTACGGTGAAACCAGACAGGGCAGAATCCTGCACCTTCAAAGAAGCTAGGCGAAGCCCATGGTCTAGTCCCGCTTGTAGGAAGGAGAGTACACGAGACAGACGAAACTTCCGCGGTGCATAACCTCTCGGTCGACACCACTGGAAGAACGTATGCCACACGCGATGGTATATTCTCGCGGAAGACGGTTTCCGAGCTCTTAGCATGGTTCGCACTACAGAGCTGGAAAACCCCCTGGACCTTAACATGGCTGACTCAACAGCCACGCAGTCAAAGACAGCCGAGTCAGGTCCAGGTGAAGACAAGGACCCTGTGACAGAAGGTCCGGTCGGAGGAGTAACCGCAGAGGACTGTCCACGGACAGACCCTGAAGGTCTGAGAACCAGTGCCGTCTGGGCCATGCAGGAGCTATCAACAGGAGCGTCCCTCCTTCCTGTTTGAATTTCCGGATTACCCGTGGAAGAAGGGAAACCGGAGGAAAGAGATAAGCAAACCGGAACGTCCACCGGATGGACAGAGCATCCACCAGAGACGCCTCTTCGTCTCTTGTGCGAGACCCGTATACCGGCAACTTGTTGTTGTGCCAGGACGCCATGAGGTCGATCTCTGGAAGACCCCACCTGTCCACCAGCAGTTGAAAAACGTCCTGGTGCAGGGACCATTCCCCCGGATGAACGTCCTGGCGACTGAGAAAGTCCGCCTCCCAGTTTAGCACTCCAGAGATGAAGACAGCTGATATGGCCAGAAGATTGCGCTCCGCCCATACCAGAATCCGAGACACCTCTACGAGAGCCGCCCGACTTCGGGTTCCTCCTTGCCGGTTTATGTAGGCCACGGTGGTAGCGTTGTCCGACTGGACCTGCACTGGGTGACCTTGGAGAAACCGATGTGCCTGCTGGAGAGCATTGAAAACCACTCGGAGTTCCAAGATGTTTATTGGAAGCTCTGCTTCTGCCGGAGTCCACCTGCCCCGGAACAAGTGTGGACCCGAAACTGCTCCCCAGCCCCGAAGACTGGCGTCCGTTGTCAACAGGACCCAATTCGCCATCCAGAACAGACGACCCTTCTTGAGATGGGTCGTCTGCAACCACCAGGCAAGGGACAGGCGAATCTCTGGAGTGAGCACTATCGTCTGGGATTTTAGAGACTGAGGCAGTCCATTCCATTTGGACAGGATCAGGTGCTGCAGAGGTCTGGAGTGAAACTGGGCATATTCCACCATGTCGAATACTGACACCATGGAGCCCAGTAACCTCATTGCCGAGTGCAGAGACACCCGGCGGCATTGCAGACAACTGCGTACCCTCGACTGCAAGGCAGAGATCTTTTCCCCCGTCACAAAGATCCTCTGCTGTCCGGAGTCCAATAAGGCTCCGAGGTGCAGAATCCGCTGAGACGGGATCAGTGTGGACTTCTGCCAGTTTATTAACCAGCCGCGCCGTTGCAGTACCGCAATGGTCAGGTCCAAGTGACGCAGAAGGAGCTCTGGAGATCCTGCCACCAAGAGAAGGTCGTCCAAGTATGGTAACATGCGGACTCCCTGCAGCCGCAGGGAAGCCGCCATGACCGCCATCACCTTGGTGAAAACACGCGGTGCTGTCGCCAGGCCAAAAGGCAACGCCTGGAACTATTGCAAACCAGAGGAACTGTTGATGGCGCGAAAGAATAGGGACATGCAGGTAAGCGTCCTGTATGTCCAACGACACCATATAGTCTACGTTATACAAGGGAAAGAGGAGAAAACTGGGTAATGGGGGAGAAACAATAGCACAGGAGAATCCACTGAAATAGTTAGATGTTACAATTACTAGAAAGGAGGTGCACCCTCAGAGTATGAATAACATGTAAAAAAGAAGAGGGAAAAGGACTCCTGTAGCGGGGCACACTCCAGTAGAATATAGGGGTCACATAAAATATACCTTTTATTTAACTTATTAAAATATTACTGCCAGGCAAGAAAAAAACAAAACAAAAAAACACACATACATAATGAAATAGTGCAAAAAAAAAAACCAGTAAAATACAAAAATAAGATATGTTGTTCACAACTGGACATCACCTATACCTCAGGTAGTATTAGTAATGTATTAGTATTAGTGATATACAGTATATAATTGTGATAATATTCAACACAGATAATGTTTGAGATAAATCCCTCCTAGTAATATAGGGTTAAATCGATGTAAATCAATGTAATAGAGGAGACATACCTTGTATGCAAACAAAACATATCAAATGGGTACAAGAGTGCATATGTGAAGTAAATCTTCACGTGTTAAAGTGAGGCGAAATAAGTGAAACAAAGAAAATATAGAACGCAATTAAAAGGCTGATCACCACGTTATGATATACAATATAATGCACAATTGCTCAGTAATAGGAAGCGTCCCTCCCTTCTGCCTGGGAGAAAGGGGGTATAGAAGTTCTGACTGGATAGTATTGAACAATAAGATTTTTTTGCACTATTTCATTATGTATGTGTGGTTTTTTTTTTCTTGCCTGGCAGTAATATTTTAATAAAAGGTATATTTTATGTGATCCCTATATTCTACAGGACACCATATAGTCCCCAGGTTCCAGCGCCAGAATGATGGACCGCAGGGTCTCCATCCGAAACTTCGGCACCCGCAAAGACTTTGGGTTTCTGCATCAAAAAGATTGGAATAGAAACCCTGGCCCTTCTGGGAGAATGGAACCGGCACTATAACTCCAGCCTGGAGCATAGTGTGCAAAACTTTCCGCAGTTCCGAGGCTTTGTTCCGGTCTGATGGTAGGCCCGTGGTGAAAAATCGAGACGGGGGTCTATGCTGGAAGGAGAGGGCGTACCCGTGAGAAACCACCTAGAGAACCCAAGTGTCCGTCGTGGTGACCGACCAACACCAGGCAAACTGCAGCAGACGGCCTCCCACTGTGGGATCCCCCAAAAGGAGGCCCGGACCGTCAGGCCGCAGGCTTGTCATCTGGCTTAGGAGCCGGACGCCTGGTGCTCCAGGCCTGCTTCCGGGGCTTGGCCGATTTTTTGGGGCCAGCCTGTCGGGGAAAAGATTGTGCTTTAGGCCTACCCTGGGCCCTGTAAGGCCGAAAGGACGACGTACCTGAGCTGGACGGAACTGCAGCAGACGGGAGACATGCCGATTTGGCTGCCGCCAGCGTGGCTACGATTTTGTCCAGATCTGGACCAAATAGGACTTCTCCGTTAAAGGGCAAGGCTTCCAGGCCCTTTTTGGAATCAGCGTCCGCCTTCCAAGATCGCAACCATAACGTGCGACGAGCAGCCACAGCAGCCGAAGAAATCCGTGAGGTCAGGGTACTGATATCCAAAGCCGCTTCATTAATGCAAGTGGCCGAATCCCTGAGATTGCCTATCAACTCGGTCTGTTCAGCCGGAATCGAAGGACGCCTCCAACGTATCCGACCAGCCCTCCATAGCTCTGGCTACCCAACAAATGGCCATAGCCGGCCTAGCTGCGCCCCCCCCCCCCCCCCCCCCCGCAAGGGAATAAACGGACTTTAGGCAGATTTCCACAGTACGGTCCGTGGCATCCTTTAAGGAGGACATGGGCAACGTAGCACTTCGGACCAGGCGTGTCACATGGGAATCCACCTGTGGCGGAGATTCCCACTTGGCAAAATAATTGTCCACAAACGGATACGCCACTGCTAAACGCCTTTGAGGCTGATACAGTTTGCCTGGCTGTTTCCACGCTTCCTCTAGGTGGTCAACTAATTGCCCCGAAAGAGGAAACACTGTGGCATCTCCTTTAACATCCTTGAAAAAGGCGTATTTGGACTTTGAAACCGGAGGCTCCTCATCCTCAATAACTAAAGCAGTACGGACTGCACGAATAAGGCCAGGTATATAAACCTTAGACTTAGCGTCCGACTCTTTAGGACGGGGAGGTTCCTGGTCAGAAAGATCTAGAATCTCTCCATCATCGGACGTCCCGTCATCATCCTCATAAGGAGCAGACAGACGCCCCCGGCCGCTTGTGAGGCCGCATCACAGACTCCCCTTGCAACACTTCTGACAAATGCTGTACAGAGCTTGTTAACGAATTAACCCACGCAGGCTCATGAGAGACCTGAGGAGGGGAAATAGGGAGACTGTGGGGTACCATCAATTGTCTCGGGAAGCCCTGCATGGGTGACGACACCACTGACTGCTGGGACAATCCCATCTGAGTGAAGGCAGGCTGCGGAGCTAACTGGCCCACAAGGGTTGTAAGCGCTTTGGCGAAATAAGCCCAGGGCGGCTCCTGTACCGGAGCCATGACCGTAATTGGCCGCGACAATGCATAACACTGCCGACATAGCCCCTCCGCGCTACCGTCCCCCTCCGCTATAGGTACCTTGCATGTAGTACATAAAAGCTGGAGAGGAAAGTCACTTTCAGACATAATGGTAAGTATGTGACCCCTCTCACTGATACTCAGTATAGTGTGAGACCACCCTGCAAGCACCGCACCGCAAGGGCTTTAGCAGAAAGATCAGGGACAGTTAAATGCTGACAGAAGAAAATGAAAGTACAGGCAGCAGACGCTAGCATAGGTCACATACAATGCAAAGAAATCAATTCCTGCACTATCAGCGCTGATCCTCAACTACGTAGACTCAGAGCCTGGTAGGACACAGCGCTGCATACACAGACCTTATCCAACGGAGGAGAGGTATGCAGGGGGACCCAGACCGCAATGCCACCGTTCATCAGCGCTCACCATGCTTCTTCCAAAGATGGCCACCGAGGAGCAGAGAGGAGGCCGGCCTGGGGGAGGAGCGCCGACATAGGACCAGTCAGCTAGAGCAGAGGGCCGTGTGCAGCGGGGGAGGCGCCGGCTGTGAGACAGGGAAGGCGCGCTCCCCTGGCATGCATTTAACCCCTGGGACGTCGCAGCGCTACCGCTCTGCCGCGGTCCTGTTGTCCCAGGGGGGTAGTGGAAGCGCAGGTTAGTACCTGGCTCCACGCTGCAGCCAGTCCCCAGGGAGCCCCCTGCCTGGGGACTGTGGACCATGTATCAGCGGGGACCCACCGCGAGACCCCGCTGCTTACCTGTTGTTCCCCTTGATTCTGGCCATGGTCCTAAACATCTGGGGTCACCGCTAGCTGTGACCCCAGATGCCTGCCAGCATCCCCGGATCGGTACCGGCGTTCTGGTACCGGCGGGGGTGTATGGAAGACAGCATGGACGTCAGGACTGACTGTCCATGCTGTACTTCCAGATGTGCAGCCACAGCTGCATCGAAGAAACTTCAGGGGCTCTTCATGGCCCCCCTCTAACAGGTGCATCCGACTCCGGCCGGGCACCAAACTAAGCTGAGATGCCTTGGCTCGGGGGCGGGGTATAGGAGGGGGACCCTAGTGCATCCTGGGAGGCTGAAACTTAACTCTATGGTGCCCGATGCCTGACGTCATCACCTATATCCCAAGGTATCCTGTGGATACCCTATGGACCCTGAAGTAGAAACACACACACATATATATATACATACATACATACATACACACATACACACACATTTTATTGGTATGATTTAGAATGTTTTAGATCCTGTTTATGTGCAGTTAAGCAATGTAATGTGCTTAAGCTGAAACTTCCCCCTCTCCCCAATACTGTAAGACAAAGGAATTCCAGAATTCGGATAGTTTCGGTGGGGCCCTCTGACTAATGAAGAGCCGGCTGCTCACACACAAAGAAGAGGGAACTGACCTATCCGACGTCGAGTATATACAGATCCCTGCCTGTATCCAATGATCTTATTCCATAAGGACTATTTGAATGTGAACTTATAAATTGTACTGCAGTGACTGTTGGAAGTCAGTGCATTCAGTATGCGTATTGTAAGGGGCGGTATACTATTTCTTTGTGCAAATACATCCTTTGGACTTTGTGAAGTCTGCTCAGCTCACTTGGAGTTCCAATTATAGATCTTTGATAAATGTAAGACAAAAGTTTCTAATTATGATTTTTGTACTTACCAGTTAAATAAATTTCTCCAAATCCATGGGGGACACTTGAGGGTGGTGGGTGGAGCCTGGCACTTTAAATCCTAGAGTATAAGAACCTGGCTCCTCCCCCTTTATACCCCGCCTGACCTCAGTTTAACTTTAACCAAGCCGATGAAGAGGAAAGAGTAAGCCACGTAGAGTGGAGAAATCTCCTCCTCCTCAGATACCCTGACGCCTTAGGTAAGCCATCATGACTGCCATAATTTTGGTAAAGACCCGAGGGGCCATCGACAGACCAAAAGGCAGTGCCTGAAATTGGTAATGTTGCTGCAGGACAGCAAAACGTAGAAATCTTTGGTGGGATGACATAATGGGAACATGTAGATCTGCATCCTGAATGTCCAGGGAAACCATAAAATAGCCAGGCTCCATTGCAAAAATATTAAAGTTAACAGAGTTATGTTATACCATAACTCTAATTTTCTTCTTCAGGGTCCATAGGGTCCACAGGATCTACCTTGGGGACATCCTAAAGCAGTTCCCTTAAGGGTGGGGACGCTCCTGAGCACCCAAAGGAAGCATCCTGAGAGGCAAAAGTATCAAATGCATAAAAATGTTATAAAAGGTATGGACAGAAGACCAAGTGGCCGCCTTGCACAGCTGTTCAACCGAGGCTCCATGTCCATCCGCCCATGATGGTCCCACATACCGAGTAGAATGTGCTGTCGCCTTGTTCGGGACAGGGAGATTAGCCTGTGTATGGACCTGAGATATAGTCACACACAACCATCGAGCCAAAGTCTGTTAGCTGACCAGCCTCATTTGTGAAACTCATAACAAAGAGCGCATCTAATTTCCTGATGTAGCTGGTACAATCTACGTAGATACGTAGGGCACGAACCACATGCAAGGAAGCTTCTGAAGACTGAAAAGGTCGGGACTACAATTTCTTCATAAATATGAAAATGGGATACCACCTTTGGAAGATAACCTTCTCTAGTACGAAGAACTGCTCTATTTTGATGTAAAATCAAATATGGAGAGCGAGATGACAGTTCTGCCAAATTAGAAACTCTGCGAGCTGGGGAAAGAGAGAGTAGAAAAAGGTGTCTTCGCTCTCAACCATCTAAGGTCCACTTTATCCAAGGGCTCAAAAGGAGAAGCTTGCAGTGCCCTGAGAACCAAAGATAAATCCCACAGTGCCACCGGAGGGACAAATGGAGGTTGCAGACGGAGAACCCCCTGCAAAAATGTTCAAACATCTGTCAGGGGAGCAATTCTGCACTGGAACCATACTGACAATGCAGAAACCTGAACTCTCAGGGTAGCCAGGCAAAGACCCAAGTCTAAACCTGCCTGAAGAAAAAGCAAGCATTCACGAGACCCTGAAAACTTTGTGTTCCACGCAAAATATGACCCTAAAGAAAAAATAAATAAATAAATTAATGCCAAATCCTGTGATAGATGCAGGCCGAAGCCGGCTTCCTTGCCCTAAGCATCGTCTGGATCACAGAAAGAGAAACCTTTGGCCCTTAAGACGGAAGACTCGAGCCATGCCGTCAAAGCCAGCCGAGGTAAATCCATATATAGACAGGGACCCTGCACTAGTGAATCCAGTCATAAAGGCAGTGGAAATGGACTGCCAATGGATAGACATGTCAGATTGGTGAACAAATGTCTTCTGGCCAGGCAGGAGCAATTTGTATTATCCTGCTTGAACTTTGACGACCCTTGGGAGGAGGGAGATTGGAGGAAACAGGTATGCCAACCTGAAGTTCCATCTCACCGCCAGAGAATCCACAAAGGCGGCTGAGGGGTCCCTTGTTCTAGACCCGTACCTGGGGACCTTTTGGTTGTAACGTGATGCCATGAGGTCTACATCTGGTAGTCCCCACCTGTCCACCAGGAGTTGGAAGATGTCCGGATGAAGAGCCCATTCTCCGGTGTGTATGTCCTGACAACTTAGGAAGTCCACTTCCCAGTTGAGGACTCCTGGGATGAATATTGGCGAGATTGCTGGAAGATGGCATTCTGCCCACTGCAGAATGTTTGCCACTTCCCTCATGGCCGCCGGACTTAGTGTGCCTCCTTTATGATTGATATAGGCCACTGCAATCACGTTGTCGGACTGAATCTGGACAGGCCTGCCCTGAAGTAGGTCCTGTGCCAGAATGAGCGCTCTGTGCACTGCACGTAGCTCCAAAACATTTATCTGTAGGTGACTTTTCCTGATCCGTCCATCTTCCCTGAAAGGAGCAATGACCTGCCACCGCTCCCCATTCTCGCAGACTTGCATTCGTGGTGAGGAGTACCAATTCTGGGACCCATAATGGGCGACCCTTGTCTAAATGAGTCTGCAGCCACCAAACGAGGGAAAGTCGAACCTCTGGCAAGATGTGGATCATCTGAGACTTTATCCGATGATACTGACCACCCCAATGAGAAGGAATCCATTGCTGCAGGAACCTGGAGTGGAACTGGGCATAAGCCACCATGTCGAATGTGGACACCATGGAGCTCAGCACCTGCATTGCCAAGTGAACTGATACTTCCTGCTTGCAAAGTAGACTGTGCACCCGAGATTGAAGTGCTGCAATCTTCTCCTCTGGCAGAAGAATCCTCTGTCCCAGAGAATCCAGCAGCACCCCTAAGTGCACCATATGGTGAGTTGGATAGGAGAAGGAAGACTACTTTTTCCAATTGATTATCCAGCCATGCTCTTGTCGTCATCTGGAGAGGACATTGTAACATCTCGTAAGTTTGTGCCAATATCAGGTTGTCCAAATATGGCAGTATCCAGACTCCTTGTCGTCTGGAGAGGAGCAGTAATGACTGCCATTATCATGGTAAACACCCGAGGGGCTGTGGCCAACCCGAAGGGTAGAGCCCAAAATTGGTAATGTTGCTGATCTATAGCCACTCTCAGAAATCCTTGGCGAGACCGTACAACAGGAACATGCAGATAACCATCCTGTATGTCCATATGTCCAGGGAGACCATGAAATCTCCAGGCTCCCTTGCCAGTATAATTGACCGTAGGCTTTCCATTCAGAATTTGGGCACATAGATGCATCTGTTGAGAGACTTTAGATTCAGGATAGGGCGACGTGACCCATTTGGTTTGTGAATCAAAAATTTTAATAACCCCTTCCCTGTTGTGCCACAGGAATGGGAATTATGACTTCGGACCTCAGGAGGGCCCCAACAGCTTCCCGGAAGGCCAAATACCTGACCGGGTCTACTGAAAGGGTTGTACCAACAAACCTCTGAGGATGCCTCAGGAACATGATGGGGTAAAACCATGAGATCACCTCTCAAACCCAGACATTCATAGTCTTCTGATGCCCGACATGAGAAAACTGTAGAAGTCGGCCTCCAACCCTGAGAACTTCCAGGGGGAGGCCCGCCCCATCAGGCAGTGGGCTAATTGTTCGATTTGCAAGCGGGATGTGTGGTTGACCAGGATTTCCTGGTCTGTGGTTTCTTGTGAGAATTATCTTGTCAAGAGGAAGACTGTCCATTTGCCCTACCCTGTGGGTGAAAGGACCGAGCTGATGACTGCCTATACTTAGGGATAGTCGTAGATGGCAACCCCACAGATTTAGATATCACCAGAGAAGATACTGTCATCCAGCTCTGGTCCAAACAGTACCTTCCCAACAAAAGGCAAAGACTCCAGGGCCTTCTTGGACCCTGTATCCGCCTTCCAGGTCCTTAGCCAAAGGGTTCTTTGAGCAACAACCGAAGTTTCTGATACCCTAGAAGCCAATATACCTGCATCAATGACCGCTTCCCCCATATACATAGCTGCTTCTTGCATCTGCCTGAGATGAGACAGCTGTTCTGTGGTAGCATTTGGCATGCCATCTTCCAGAGCATTCGTCCATTCTTCCATAGCTTTTGCTACCCAGGCTACAGCCATAGCTGGTCTGGTAATAGCGCCAGATAATGAAAACACTGATTTTAAATAGTTATCAAGTTTTCTATCTGTAACCTCTTTTAATGAGGATGCTGCAGGAATGGGTAATGTAGCGCTCTTGATCAATCTAGTTACATGAGCATCTAGTGATGTGGGAACTTCCCATTTGTTACACTCACCAAGTGCAAATGGGTATCGAGGGGTTAAATTCCTATTAACATGAAAATGCTTACTTGGAATACACCATGCTTCAGACAGGAGATTCATCAGTTGTTCAGACTAAGGAAAATAATCTTTAGCCACCTTCTGATGCCTAAAGACTAGAGTCTTAAATTTCGGCGGAAACTCCTCTACTTCTATACGGAGGACAGATCTAACCGCTCTCACCAGAGTTGACATCCATAGGATTGATTGTCTTCTTCCACTGAGCAAGACCCCGAACTCTGAGTATCAGAGTGCAATGAGGAGGTCGAGTCAGACTCCTGAGGCAATGTCTGAAGAGAACCTCTCTTATGCCCCTGCTTTACTGCTCCTGGTCTGTTCGCCTGCACCGCTTGCTGTGGGGCTATAGACGGCAGCATACTCTGACTAGAGTGAGCAGAAGAATCAAACCAATAGGGATTCATGGAGGATACACATTAAAGGATGCAAATGCTGTGGGTATCCCATAGCAGGAGGCAGTATCGTGGCAGGAGCACGCGATGCTGCAGCCCTGTCCACCAAATGCGACAAAACCTGAGACCAAGAGGCCACCCAGGGTGGTTCATGTGCTGGTGCAGGTGTATAAAATAGAAATGGTGGCTGTTTACAACAGGCACTACATAACCCACCTTGCACAAAATCCTGTTTAGACAGGCCTGCAAAACAGGAGTTGCATGATTTTAGCGAAGGAGGCTCATCCTTCTCTCCTTTACCTTTAGACATAACAATGTGTAAGGAGTATAAGGTAGAGTATAAATGCAATGTGACTTTAAATGAAAACCCTACACACCTTCAGAGGGATGAAGAGAAACAGTGATAGATAAGACAGTTTTGAAAACAAAAAGGTAGTATAAATACAGCAGCTAGCATCACAGTCACATACAATGCATAAATATATTCAAATGCTAATGCAAATGGACTGAATCAACTGGCCAGCCCATCAGGGGTATTGGTAGGATATAGAGTGCTATATACCTGACCCAAAGGAGAAGTATACAGGGAGACAAACCTAACCTGAGACCAACAGCTTTCAGCAGCGCACCCAAGGTGGACTGAGTGTCTCACATACGAAGTGGTCAGAAGTAGCAAACCAGACACGGGAATCCGCAACTAGATGTTGCGTCTGGGTTGAGGGAGTAGCGGCCGGGGGAGCACCCATCTCCCCATAGCTGCGATTTTGACGGCACTGGTACGTTGGCCTCACAGTAGTAGATGCTCCTAGTGCGTCTACTATCCGTCTCCGGCGACAGACTATATGGCCCCGTCCACCTTAGTGAGGACACGATAAAATGGGACCTTCACCCACAGCTCCCTCCGAGTCTCCTGCATGATTTCCCCACACGAGAAATCTTACCTGCCATTTCAGTGAATTCGATCGCAGTCCGGACCCCAGCGATGCCGCTAACTAAGCCATGCTGAAATTCACTGAAATCCCCAGGGCATATAGTGGTACTGGCTTTCCGGCATCGGTAGGAGTCATCGCAGTATATACATTGTATTCGGCGCCTAATACTGCCAACTCAGAAGTTGAAAAAACTAAAAGGTAAATCAAAAAAGAAAAAAGCCTGGGACTGCCTAGGCAGTCCCGCTGTTAAAACGGTGCGTCTGGATACTTGCTGCGCACCAAAGAGAAAAACAATGCCTGTGGCTGGCGGAGGGGAATATAGGGAGGAGGACCTGTGCATGCTGGAAGCTTCAAAGCTGTAAGCTGTTTAGCGCAATGGATCACTCCAACTACATACCCCCAAGGTAGATCCTGTGGACCCTATGGAGCCTGAAGAAATTTTGTTTTAAGACATGCTTCAATCTTTGTCTGTAGCGTCCTTAAGAGAGGATGCCCATGGAATGGGCAATGTAGTATTGTTAACAAAAAGCAATACATTAGCATCTACAGTAGGAGGAACCTCAGACCGGGTAGAATGTGCTGTCACAGTGTTTGGAACAGGGAGATCAGCCTGCCTGTAAGCCTGAGAGACATTGTTAGCTGGCCATCCTCATTTCTGAAAGCCATAAAACACAAAAAGAGCGTCTAATTTTCTAAAAGTCTGTACGATCCACATAGATACGGAGAGCACGAACCACATCCAGGGAGGCTTCACCTACAGAAAAGGTCTGAAGACTGAAAAGCTGGAACCACAAAGGGTGGCTGAACGCTGAGAACACCCTGTAAAAAAAAAGTTAAACATCCGGCAAATAAGCAATCCTTCCCCGCAACCAAACTAACAACGCAGAAACCTGTACTCTCAGGGTGGCCAGGCGGAGGCCAATGTCTAACGCAGCCTGAAGAAAAGCAAGTACCCAGGAAACACTTAAAATCCTTAGGGTCATACTTTCTGTGGGAACACCATTGACCTAAAGAATGCCAAACTATGTAATAGATGCGGGCAGAGGAAAGTTTTCATGCCATAAGCATTCTTTAAAACACAGAGCTGGAGAAACCTTTAGCTCTCAAGATGGAAGGCTCAAAAGCCACACCGTCAAAGACAGACGGGGTAAGTCCGGATGTAGGCAGGGACCCTGCGCTAACAAATCCAGCCATAGAGGAAGAGGAAACGTAATGTCTATGGATAGATTCCGTATGTCGGTAAACCAATGGCGTCTGGGCCAAGCAGGAGCTACTAGTATCACTGTTCTGCCTTCATGCTTGAATTTCCTGAGGACCCTTGAGAGGAGGGGAAATCGGGTTGAAGTCCCATTGAAGGCAATTTGAAGATGTCAACTCCATTAGGCAGAGGGTTTGTCATCCAGCTTAGAAGCTGGATATCTTGCAGGCCAGGACCTCTTAGTTTGCTGCTTGGCTGCCCTGCAATAACTAGACTGTCTGGAGGAAGACTGTTCTTTTACTCGTCAGAGGACGAAAGGACCGAAAAGAAGACTGCCTAGACTTTAATGTAACTGTTGATGGCAGACCTGCAGATTTAGAAGCTGCCAGAGTAGCCACTATCTTATCTAATTCTGCTCCATAAAGTATATTTCCAAAAAAAGATAAAAGGGCTCCAGATCCTTCTTTGACCCCATGTCTGCTTTCCAGGACCCTAACCAAAAGGGCACTACGAGCCACAACAGAGGCTGTCAATGCTTTAGAAGCTAGGAGCCCAAATTGGAGGCAGATTCCCATATATGGGAGATATAAGTCAGCTGTTCTCTAGTACCGTTCTATAGAGTGTCTTCCAATGCCCCCGTCCATTCTTCAACAGTCATGGATACCAGAGCCCCAGCTATAGCTGGTCGAGTAACAGCTCCAGTCATAGAAGAATTTAAACTGGTCTTAAAAGCAGTATTTTCAATCTGTAGGATCTTTAAGAGAAGATGCTGACGGAATCGGTAAGGGAGCACTCCTGACTAAAAAGTGTCAGGTGAGCATCCACAGTAGGGAGGGATTTCCCACTGTTTATCCAGGTTGCTCCATGCCTCTTCCATAAGTTTAGTGAGCTGCTCAGATTTAGGAAACTCAGCTCTTACCACCTTCTGGTGTTTAAACACTGGACCTTTCTGTCTAGGAGCTGGCTCATTATCCTGTATGTTTAGGATTGATTTGACCGCCCTCACCAAAAGGAGGGACATCTACTATAAAAGGATGGTCCTCCTCTCCTGACAGACACTGGAGAAGAATCTGGCGCATCATGTTTCCACCGATGATGCGTCTGAATCTACATTCTGAGCAGATTGATAAAAACATAACATCCGCTTAGGCGCCTTAGTGCCTACCGGTCTGTTCGCCACAGCAAACTGAGCCATACTCAGACTTCAGTGGGCATAAACATCCATCCAAGGAGGATGTATAATGGGAAGGGGGCGGACATAGCATGCTGAAATTGCTATGGATATCCAATTAAAAGGAGGCAGCGTGGAAGTAGCGAAACTCCACTAGCTGAGTCATCACCTGAGACAAGGACAACACCCAAGATGGCTCCTGTATAGGGGGTGGTAGACTGACTGGTGAGGTGGTTCTTTATGCAGGATGGTTTGTGTGCTATTATAAAGTCCTAAGGGGACACGCCCACCAAACAGGAGGTTGAGGCCCCTGAGCTGGTTTTATGTAAATAATGTTTCACTTTACTTTTTGACAGATCAATTATAAAAAGGTAACAATGCAATGTAATGCAACAGCCTTCACAAGTAACTAGTAAATGTGAAGTAGAGAAAAAAACCCACCACCCACCTGTAACAGAGGAAGTTGCAGAACACTGATAAATGTTTGGAAGTAATTCCAGCTGTGCAAACATTTTTCTTGTATTGTTGTCTATGATGTGTGTATATTTAACATTTTAGGTGATTATCATTAAACATTAATGTTTTTTTTTAATTTTATTAAACATCTACACGGCTTTTTTTAGTTTGACAAAATCTGTTTACATTTTTTTTTTATTTAAAATTTCAACAGGTGTAGATTTATAGTGCCACTAGATTATGTTTTTTTTGTGCACGTACCAACCAAGAGACTATCTGGTTTTCCTAGAGGCTGCTCATAGGTATCTATTGCACTCTTCTTGTTGTCATATCTGTGTTTATAGATCTACTCACCTCTGAAGTGCCCCCATCTGCACCCCCTATACCCATGTTTCCTTTTTAATCCAATGAGAAATGGTCTGCTTTGTAGCTGGTCACCCACCTTTTTGAGGGTCATTAAGGACAAGCAAATAATGTGCGGCACACTGAGGAAGTCCGGTCCGCGTAAATACTCAGTGCCCGGAAAACATTCAATAGAGCAATATTATCCTTGACCCAGGAAGACATCGTTGAAGGAAACACAGGAAAGTGGGATGTTCTGGTACACGTGGAAAGCCATAACCTTCGGTTGGAACATAGGGACTGTACGGAGCACTGCCAAATAGCCATGGAATATAAGAAAAGGAAGCCTGCAAGACAAAGCACCAACTCAAACGCACCAGGCAATGGCCATCATGAAAACCAGTTTCCAAGTTATGAACTTAAGGTCCACCGAATCCAATCGAAGGGAGCCTGCTTGAGAGCAAAGGACCAGATTAAAATCCCACGGAGGCCACCGGCAGACAAAATGGAGGTTAAATCCACAAGACACCCAGCAAAAAGGTCCGAACCACTGGAAGATGCAGTTGGAAATAAACAGACAGTTGAATTCTGCACTTTTAAGGAACGCAGACGTAAGCCGGCCTCTAAACTTCCCTGCAGGGAGAAACAGGAAAGGCAAAACCTGGAAGTATGAACCTTGTGCAGTTCACACCACAAGATGTAGCTTGGCCTTCTTGAAGAGGGCCCCCCAGGAGCAGCAAAGAAGAGGAGATGAAGCTGTTCCTATTAAGCTTGTAGCAGACCCAGCAGCGACAGTCCGCACAGGATTGGAGTCAGTAGAGGTGGTGTCTACTTGTAAATCCAGACCGCACCACAGCAGGAAGGGGGAGAACCAGCCTCACAAGCCCCACCCCTCCGCACACACCTGCTACAGAGCACTGTACAAACCAGACAGATTACAATGTAAATGTGTACCCACTTGAAAAATCTCATCAGAATTGTGGAAACTTCAATTCATAGAAAGGCTAGGTACAGAGACAGCGGTGCTCCCAATTCTCATCTCTGTGAGGTTTAATTGTTTTCCAGTTATGCATTAAAAATGAAAAAGAGCAGCTATGTAAGCAACGTTCATGTCAAAGGCCCTTAAGCTACTTGTAGAACATCAAAAATGCTTATGCTATTTGTATTTTAGGTGTAGTTATCAGATATATATCCTAATATAAAATTACAGATATGCAAGATTTTCAGAAACTCATTTAAGACATAACTGCAGGAGTTATTTCTCTGACCACAAGACTTGAAACTGATATAGATAGAAATATGCAAATACCTTGATGCATTCAACCACCCAAGGCGTGCATAAATCAGAGCGAGACAGCACACCCAAGAGTGGAATAGCCATTTTATAAAATGGTCCTGTTCAAGTTCTTTGAATACATTCTACTAGTCTTCTGTGGTGAGGATTAACATCAGGTCCTTTGAAGTATGTGGTTTTGCAATTTTGTGATTATTTCCTGTCAGATATTTGTTTCTCTGTCAGAGAAAGGCAGTGATGTGCTGCTTTTTTTTTTTTGAGTAGTCTGAGTGAGGATATTGTTTACACTTGTGGATTGATACTGCTGTGCTTTGTAATTAGGTTTTGGTCACAGTGAAAACTTAGTCTAGGCGTGCGGTCACGCTGGTAGGAGGGCAGCCATTGGGAAATAATGTGCAGTCATGTGATTTAGTGTGGCTAATCATGTTAGTGGGATTTCTGTAATTTTGACACTTTACTTGCCTCTTTTAACTTATTCATTAGGTCCTCAGCCTGCTTCTGCATATTCTCATTACATGATTTCAAACACCGGATTTGTTCTTCTAGTCTGATAACCTAGCAAGAAAAACAAACAATTAAGCAGCTTTACCAACCCCACATAGATAGAAATGTAAAGTTTCAGAAGCAAAAAGCCTTAGAATACAGACAGACATTTCGAAAAGTATAAAAAAATAAATAAGATTTTTTACATACCATAAAATCTCTTCCTTGGTCCATCTGGGGCATACCTTACGTATGTATAGTGGTGGGTGGAGTCAGACACTAGCTAATTGAAAACAGTCTCCTACTCCCTAAATAACCCCTCCCTTTCCACCATAAGCTCAGTCTAATTTTTAACAAAGCCGGAAGAGAGCCACGGAAAGAACTGAGAAACCAGAGACCAACAGGTGTCCAATATGAAAACGAAACAAGGAAGGGAACTTTGCATCTCCTAGATGGACTCCAAAGAAGAGAGATTTTACAGTAAGTAAAAATCGTATTTCCATTTCCATCCATCTGGGTGATGCCTTACATCTGGGAGATAGACCAAAGCAAGCCAATGAAGGGGGTGGAGAGCTCGTTGGTATCGATTGTTCTAAGAAATTTGCGCACAATACTGGCATCCCTTGTGACGAATGTATGAAAGTGGTAAAATTTTGTGAAAATGTCTACGGATGACCAGGTAGCTGCTTTGCAGAGCTGCTCAACTGGGGCACCATGCCGTACAACCCAAGAGGCTCCGACAGCATGCGTCGAGTGGGCCCGAAATGAGGCCAGAACAGTCACATTCGAGGACAAATATGCCTGCCTGAAAGGCAGAAATGACCCATCTAGCAATGGACCCTTTTGAGGCAGGCCAGCCTCTTTTTCGTGCATCAATCAACACCAACAGGGAATCCGCACTCCTCAGACGCAGTACAGTCCAAGTACATGCGTAACACCCAACAGTGCTAAGGAAGAAGCTTCACTAGTTACTGAAACCTGGCAAAAAGCTGGAAGGACAATGGACCTCATTCAGAGTTGGTCGAGGAGGCCGCACGGTCGTACGCCACCGATGTTCGCTATACTGCGCACACGTACAGTTTGCAATGCGCGTGCGCAAACTAGCCGCTACGATCAGAAATTTCTCTCTCCTTGAACACAGCAAGGTCAGTAGTTTGAGTGACAGAATGAGGCGTTTGTGGGTGGTAACAGGGGAAGGTGCTTGAAAACGGGGGAGTGGAGATCCGAACGCAGGCGTGCCTAATTATGCGTTTTATGGGAGTGCATAATTAACAAACTAACGTCATGGCACACGTGACATGGGAGGTTTTTACACTGACATGATCGTAGAGCTTAAGAGAGGGTATGGTCAACCTTAAGCTCTACGACCAGTTTCGATGGTTCTCGATGGTCTCGATTAATCCTTATATGCCCAGAGATGATATGCAATGCATACGAGAAGGGGGCGTATTTTTTTGAATTCCGACCGCTTCCTCCCCTTGGTCGGCCAGCTACCGATCCGAACTTAGGGACGCAACTTGCGAGGGAATCATTTGCATACCCGGCCCCTTTTCCACGTACGACCTCTTCGACCGACTCTGAATGAGGTCCAATATCTCGGTTAATTTGGAAAGCCGATAACTTTGGCAGAAAGGAAGGTTTAGTGCGTAACACTACCATATCCTCAAGAAAAATGTATTAATAAACGAAGGAAAGAGCCGCTAATTCAGAAACCCTTCTGGCCGAGGCAATGGCCAAAAGGAAAAACAACAACCAGAGTGAGATATCGCAATTCTACAGACTCCAAAGGCTATAATGGTGCCTATTGGAGTACTTCAAAAACTAAAATTTAAGTCCCAAGGAGGAACCGGTGGGACATAAGGAGGCTGTATGTGAAGAATCCTCTGCAGGAAAGTCTGAACTTTTGAAATGGTGGCCAGTTTCCTTTCAAACAGGATCAATAAGGCCAACATTTTTCCCTTAGGAGAGGACAATCTCAGACCCTTGACCAACCCCTCTTGCAGAAAAGACAAGAGATGAGACACTCAGAACCTTTCCGGTTTGAACTTGTGTTGTTCACACCAAGAAATCTATATATCTTCAATTTCCGATGATAAATCTGGGAAATAACTGGTTTATGAGCCTGTCATCATTGTTTTAACCATAGACTCTAAAAACCCCTTGGCCCTCAGAATTTTGGATTCAAGAACCATGCAGTCAAAGCAAAGCAATACAAATTGGGGTTACGGCATGGATCCTGAAGCAACAGATCTGCACGCAGGAGTAGACTATACGGAACATCTGCCAACATGGTCCGAAGAATTGTGTGCCAACGATGGCGCAGCCAGTCTGGAGTCACCAGAATGACTGGCCGTGCCACCTGTCGAATCCACTGAAATACCCTTGGTAACATTACCGGAGGAGGAAAGATGTAACCCAGCTGGAACACCCAAGGTGCAGTCATAACATCCACCAGAGATGACCGAGGATCCCGGGACAGAGATACATACCTTGGAAGCTTCTTGTTGAGATGAGAGGCCATAAGATCAATGTCTAGAGATTCCCATCTGCTATCTATTTCTCCAAACACCTCTTGGTGCAATTCCCATTCCCCTGGGTGCACATTGTGGCAACTTAAGAAGTCCGCCTCCCAGTTGTCCACCCCTGGAATGTAAACTGCTGAAACAGCCGGAACCCAATTTTCTGCCCAATGAAGGATGCGAGAAACCACCCTCATTCTTAGCCAGCTCCGTGTGCCACCCTGCTTGTTTATGTAAGCAACTACTGTGGCACTGTCTGATTGGAGTCATAGTGGAAAACTCATTAGATAGCATTGAGCCTGAATCAATGTATATCGAGTTGCCCTTAGTTCCAGTATATTGATAGGAAGAGCAGTCTCCTGTATAGACCAGGGACCCTGTAAGTGTCTGTCCAGAACCACCGACCACCAGCCTGTTAGGCTGGCATCCATCATGACAATGGTCCTGTCTTTCTGACAATTGGCAACCCTTGTTCAGATTTGCATCTAGCAGCCACCACCAGAGACCGCCGGGTCTGCAGTGATAATCTGAACATCCGTTTAATAGAGGGTCTGGTTCTACCCATCGATAAAGAAATTGGTTCTGTAGATGTCGGGCGTGAAATCTGGCAAAAAGGAAGAGCTTTGACTGAAGCTACAATTTTCCCCATTATCTGCATAGCCCTTAGAACAGAGATGAGAAATCTGCAAAATGGTCCTTATTTCGGATTGCAGATCTTTAATCTTTACCTGCGGCAGGAACACTCCGATACAGAGTGTCGGAGAAGACCCAAAAATACCATCCTCTGAGATGGAATTAAAGTTGATTGACCCAGCCGAATCTCTGGAGCATGCCTATTGTAATCTGAAGATGTTGTCGCAATAGAGCTATTGAGGGACCTGAGTAGGGATATCATGTGTGCCATAACCTTTGTAAATACTCTGGGGACGGTGGCCAAACCGAATGGCAGGGCCCGAAACTGAAAATGCCGATGCCCAACTGCAAACTGGAGACTATGTTGATGACCTTTCCATATACAGTAGGAATATGGAGATTGGCTTCCATTGATATCAAGGATGCCTGAAAATCATCTTCCTCCATAGAACAAAT
This sequence comes from Taudactylus pleione, assembly GCA_031769625.1. NCBI lineage: Eukaryota > Metazoa > Chordata > Amphibia > Anura > Myobatrachidae > Taudactylus > Taudactylus pleione. Next base: position 7,358,190 of record JAUIMM010000601.1, read on the forward strand.
GACTGACCTTATTGATTCCATCTTGAATTTCTCAAAGTGAAGATAAGCATTTATCCCCCTGAGGTTGAAAATGGGTCAGAATGACCAGTCTGGTTTGTCTACTAAGAAAATATTGGAGTAGATCCCGAGGCCTTCCTGTAGTACTGGAACTACTACTCCGGAGTCAGAAAGCGCAGAAATTGCCTGCATGAGAGCTGCTTTTCTGCCACCATCCACAGGGAGAGGAGTGGAAAAGGATCTTTTTGGAACAGGACCCTCCAAATCCAAAATGTAAGCCCTGGTGACTATACGACTTACTTAAAAATCCAGATTGGAAAGAATCCAAATTTCCTGGAGCTTGAGTAAGCTACCTCCCACCAGAGGATGGTTCCCAGTCCCATGGATCTACCTGCTGGCTTAGCAGCAGACCAACTGGAGCTGGGGCCACCCCGTCCTCTAAAAGTCGCTCGTCAGGGCCACCTATGCGCACCTCGATAAGCCTGAAGGCTTCCTCTGCCTTCATTCTGAAGTGAACGAAACCTAGGAGTTTGTTTTAGGTGTAGTTACAGGAAGGTAAGGACTTTTTCCTCCAGTTACCGGAGATATAATTTTAGTTAACTCTGGACCAAACAAACAAAGAACTTCCTTCAAAAGGCAATCCCTCTAAAGCATGTTTTTATTCTATTTCTGCCTTCCATGTTTTAAGCCATGGCAGATACAGCTAAGGCTCAAATATGAGACTGTACCTAAATAGTATCTAATAAAGCATCACCTATATAGGTTAGAGCTTCCAAAATCTGATCAGGTATGGAGCTAGCTTCAGATTCATCCTGCGTTTGAAAACCAGTAATCATGATTTATACGGGGACCGAAAGCCCTCATCACGCAGGCACTGGCCAGAATTGGGCGCAGCGCTACTCCTGACAAGGTGACTAAAGATTTTAGAACAGCCTTATTCTTTCTATCCATAGGATCTTTAAGAGTTACAGACAGTAACGGGAATAACTGTATTCCTGACTAACCTAGCAATAGGAGCATCAATCATAGGTGGAATTTCCTAAAAAGGAATACAACATTTTTAAATCAGGTTTTAACCAAGCTTCTTTTAACATTTCCTCAAATGAGAAAAACCTAACCAGGTTTCTTCTTACGTTTAAAAGAAAAACTGCACTAGTCTCTGGCATGACTGCCTCCTGTAACTGCACAGTTTCCTTGACAGCATCTATCAACACAGAAACTCCTGAATCTGACTGGAAGTCACCCTCCCAGTCATAATCCAATTTCCCTTCTTCCTAAAAAGGTGGCTGAAGCCTCTTCTCCAGGAAAATGTACAAAGGAATATGAAACTTTTAACATCTGTGGCCCCTGCAGACGGTGCCATTTTATTAAGACTTCACCACCTGAGCGAAACATCGTCCCATATCTTGGGCCCATTTGAGCTCTACTGAGGGATTAGGCAAAGGAGGAGCTTGAGCACAGGGTATCATAATTTTCCTGAAAGTGACGTGATTTACCTATGGCGTCCGCCATAGATCTAGCACAAATCAGGCATCACCAACTGTTCAGACTGGGTCCGCAATGGTTTCTCCCATTGTATAAACAGTGACTTGTTTTTTTAGAACCAGTGTCTCGCTTAGCCATACTGAGAAACAAAGACAAGTCTACTCCGAACAGATAGTTACCTAAATTCCCATAGAAAAAATAAAAACACTGGCCCTTAAAGACCAAATTCTCTGTTTATTTTACCTTTGGTTTATTGGCAAAGTCAAACAAACCCCTTTATATTACTGCCCATCAGAGAAAAACAGTGCAGTAAGTATGCTTATAGATCTATAAATCCAGACCACCAGTTTAAATACAGAATAGTAATAATCCCAGTTTTCTGCTTAGCTTGTCAGCTTCCATCTCCCGATGCCTGCTGAAAGTTCTACATAGACTTCAGCTGATGTGGCTTTGCAGCAGCTTGCATTTAATCAAAATAAATACCATGGCAAGTGGAGGCGTGGCCAGCCACTGGGTCCTGCATGAGGATACCTGTATTCATAGGCTCCGGCATCCGTGGCCCGATGACATCACCGCTGCGGCATCTACTCACTGCAGTCACCCATTCAAATGGCTCATTGGCCAGGCGGTGTACTGGTATTTGAAAGTGGCCGTGTGATCGATGTGAGACTTCTGGCCAAGGAGGCAGAGACTCGTCACTCGGGTGCGATGAGGGCGACAATTAGAACTCATAACACCATTTCAGCTATACTTTAACCCAGAGTTGATATTTAGACATTATCAGGGGTATAAAAGCAGTATGGACAGAGACTCTGCATCCTTCTGAAGAAGAGCCAGGAGGGCTTGAAACGCGTTAAGGATAGCAGAGTCAATTTACTGAGGAGAAGGACCCTGGACCCCCAGTACCAGTTATAATTGGTTAGTCACTGCTTAACTTGGTCCGGACGGTCAGCATTGCACCCACAACGCAGTTATACATCTTGGATCTTGTACGCAGGGCTCATGGGCCCTCTTTTTAAAGACATTATTATACCATGCCCAATAGGCATTTGTTTGGCTTTATTTAGCCTTTTTAAGATTGATTTATATGTTTGTGTGTTTTAATAAATTCACCTGATCTTTTCAATATTACACTATTGTGCTCATCTATCTTTTTACATATTGGGAACTCCCTGATACATTGTCCCAAGAGAGAACAGGATAGGAAAGTAGCCTATTCATTTTTCGTATTGAGTGGCTTAGTTTAGCGCCACACGGTGGTCACACATTATTACTATTGTCACCCGCCGCACTTGCAGTGGCGCCCTATTGCCTCCGGCCACTTGTTCCCTTAGGGTTTTCACACCTATCGGTTTTGACCGGACGGCAGAAAAACTGACTTTTGCTAGGTGTAAAATGTAATTTAACAAGGAAACTGGTGGGCCCTTTAGACGGCATGGGCACAGCACTGTCGCAGTGTTACAGCCAAGAATATGCACTGAGAAGGACGGCTGCCGTCCCTGCAAGTCAGTGGAGTATAGGATACAAGGTTTCCTTTCCCACACGCCGGCTTGTACTGCTGCTGCGCGTGCCCAATAGATGAAGAAAAAAAAAAAAACACCACATTAAAAAAGTCTCAAAGCCGGGAAGCAGTATATTGGAAACAAGATTATTCTTCGTAAAAAAATCTCATCTTTTTGCCTGCAGCTCCCTCAGATGTGTGTCTGGCCTGGAGAGAGACCCAGGGACATGGTAGTTTGGTGACTCTCAGGGGCCATCTTTAGAGTGGGATATAGGTTCACACAAACCTTCTGATCTATCCAACTCCCACTGTTAGTACTTGTCGAATGTCTCCAGAACTAAGCACCCAAATCTTTAAAATAACGAAATAAAACCTAACTAAGCTAGGACCTATCTAGCTAGTGCCTTACTCCAAAAGGGAGAGAGCTTTCAATTGGCTAGTGTCCATCTCCACCCATCACTATACATAACCCAGATGTAAGGCATCCACAAATGAAAAAAGTATTTGTACCCTGTGAAAACTTAAAAAAAAAAAAAAAAAAAAAAACCTTGTCAAAATACTGAACTGCAGAATTTGTACAAATAGCTACAAAGATACTTCACACGATTGTTATATAAAGTGACTTTATAACTAACACATTTTGCATGAAAAATCAAAAGGCAAATCTAGCATAGAAGTTATGTACAATCACCTCATCTTTTTTGTTTTCTAGAGCTCCTTTTAACTCCAAAATGTTGTTTCCTTTCTCTCTCTGAACAGACAATAGTTCGTCGGTTTTAGCTCTCAGTTCAGTATTCAGCCAGTTGTTTTGTGTTTGCAGTAGTTCTTTCTCCTGTTCCAATCTCTTTTCACGATACTTTGGAGTAGAAAAAGAAAGTATATATTAAAATAAAAAAAGAGAAAAAAAAAAGCCGGTTCGATTCCCGGCAGCGCCTGGCCGACAAAAGCAGAGTTCCCGGCAGCGGAAGCCCGACATCACTGGAAATCCCGTTAGTTGCCAAGGTAAGAATAAACTAACCTAACCCCCTAACCCTCCTTAGGGGTGCCTATCCCTAACCCCCCTTCCCCACTGCCTAACCCTAACCCTCCCTGGGGGGTGCCTAACCCTAAGTCCCCCCCCCTCCCCCCCCGTGGCTGTCCGCTGGCGGCGCCCGGCATCCCTTCAATCGGGATGCCAGGCACCTGACTCCCGGTGTCGGGGAAATGTCAGGCGTCTAGATATAGACGCCCGGCATTTCACCCTCGCCGGGATATGAGGGTCGGGTAGCAGGCTGTCGGTATTAAGGCAGCCGGTTTCCCGATTGTATACCATGTAGAATACAGTTTAAAGCCACTTTAATTGCTGAGCAGTACACAAACCACAAATGTGTAACAGTATATGGTGTTGTCAATTTCAAATAGATGCATAAGGTTTTACTGTTGTCACAATTACATAAGGAGATTTTCTTACCTGGTTAAATCCTTTTCTTCGCAATCCAGAAGGGGCACAAGCTTCAGACAGTGGGGTATAGGCTGTGAGAAGGAGACCGGGCAAACTGGTAACTTTCTTCCTGCAGCCCAGGCTCCTTTTCCCTATAACCTGTCTGCTGGGGGTGGGGTAAGTTAGCAAGCCCAAGGCCGGAGCGAGACGGAAGACAGACACACAGGTCCAAACACCCATAATATACAGTAGGGGAACTGGAAGCCAAGCAAAACCCTGCAAGCCAGCTGCATCAGGGTGGCCGCCATGTGTCCCCTATGGGTTTTGACCAAAAGGATTTAGTCAGGTAAGAGCATAAAGCTCCTTTTCATCACCACTGCATATGGGACACTGGCTTCAGACAGTGGGATGTCCCAAAGCGATTCACCTAAGGAAATCCTCCTGAACTGCGCTGAGAACCCTTCGCCCAAAAGCCACGTTTGCAGAAATTAAGGTGTCAAAATGAATAGAATGACTAACCTATGGGCAGAGGACCACATGGCTGCCTTCCAAAGCTTAGCTGCTCCGTAGAGGCATCACATTGAGCTACCTAAATTAGTTTAGTTCCCACCGACCTGATGGAATGAGCTGTCACCACGGCTTTGGGAGGAAGGTCTGCCGCAGCGCAAGCATAACAGATGGACAAACTGATTCATCTGGCCAAAGTCTGCTCCGTAGCTGGCCAGCCCCAGTTGTGAAAGCTCTAGAAGGGACTCAATCTTACAGAGATCACTGGTCATGTCCACATATCCGGAGGGGCCTCAAGACATCCAAAGAGTTCTCCTCCGGGGAAGAATCAGGAGCTTGAAAGGCAGGGATCATGATCTCCTGGTTGATGTGGAACAGAGAAACTGTGGCAGCCTAATAGTGTCTGAAGAACAGCTCGGTTAGAGTGAAGCCCAGGAATAAGAAGACAGTCTTTCACGCAAGCTAACGAATGTCCATAGTCCAAGGGCTCAATGGGTGATGATTGAAGAGCCCGAAGCACCAAAGTTCCATGGTGCTACCAGAGGAACAAACAAGTGCTGTACGTGGACAGCCTGTAGGAAATACCATACATTAGGTATCAGAGCAATCAGTCTCTGGAAGACGACAGAAAGGGCTGAAACCTGTACCCTCAAAAGGAGAGGCGGAGACCCAAATTCAGACTAGTCTGCAGAAAAGGAGAGGACTCGTGAGAGTCAAAATTATTTGGGATTAAAACCCCCTAGCTGAACCTCAGGCAAAGCAAGTCCTCAAAACCCAATGATAAATCCATGCAGTAGGTGGTTTATGGACATTCAGCAGAGTATGAATGACTGATCTGGAAGTCTTAAACACCCCCCGTGTCAAAGCAAGATGCAGATAGAAACACTGGCCCAGACAAAGAGCCAGCTGCAGAAAAGACAGAGCGGAGCACCGATTGAGATGCCTAGGAGAGCCACGCACCAAGCTCTTAGTGGCCAATCTGGAACTACAAGGATCACAATGCCTCCTTCCAACTTGCTGAGGACCAGCAGAATCAGCGAGATTAGGGGGGTTTACCAGAAGAGATCCCAGGTGCGTAAGCTGTACCTCGGCAGCTTGTGGGTGTGGAGACACACAATCAAGTCGATGTCCGGCAAGCCCAACCGAAATCTAGGAGATGAAGCGCCTGGATGAAGCTTCCACTAACCTAAGTGAATGCCCTGGCAGCTGGGGAAGTCAGTTTCCCAATTCTAGACTCCAGGGATGAAGACAGTGGGCAGAGTCAGAAGATGACACTCTGCCCAGTTGAGAATGCGACTCACCTCCTTCATGGTGCCACCCTGATGGTTTATGTAGGAGACAGCAGTCGCATTGTCGGACTGTACCTGGACCAGACGGTGCTGGAAGAGTGATGGGGCTAGGTAGAGAGCTCTGAAGAACACTTGGAGTTCCGGAATGTACTCTGGAGCAATCCACTGATCCTGAAAAGGTCTGTTAAGAGGTTACCGCCTCCCACCCGTGAAGACTCGCATCAGTGGTGAGGAGGACACAGTCCTGAATCCAAAAGGGGTGGCCTTGTCCAACTGGGACCCCTGGTGCCACCACGAGGGAGTGCCGAACCTCCAGAGAGAGGATGAAAGTTTGTGTCTTACTGCTGTTCCACACTTTTTTCCCCCCGTCAGCAGATTAACAGAAAATACTTTGTTCATACAAAAGTCTGTACCCCTGGTAAAGTAGATTATGTGATCAGGACACCGTAGCAAAAAATAAATCTGCTAATGGGACTTGTTCCGCCGTGTCAGAACTCCCATCTGAAGAGGTCTAGAGTGAAACTTGGCATACTCCACCATATCGAAGGTGGAGATAAAAGGGCCCAGGACCTGCACACGCAAGAATGTATTGCACTCAGAAGTGACGCAAGACCTGTCAAATCTTGGCCTGTAGGTCATGAAGCTTGTCCGCCAGGAGGAAGACCCGCTGAACTTTGGAATCCAGCAAGGCCCCCAGATGGACCAGCTCCTGCAACAGAGTCAAGGAGGATTTCTTCCAATTGATCTTCAGTCCCACGGATGGATGTGTTCCCTGAGGACATTCAGTAACTGGGCGACATGAAGTAGGTTGGCCAGAGACGGTAGAATCCGGATACCCCCAGTTATGGCGCTGAGTGGAAAAAAATTGTAGGTCCCAGGGACCCCTCAATTTATAAAATTGGGGGTTGCTACTCCACTGTTTCTGGGTCCTATCACATTAAGGGGGGTGAGGGCAGGCAGCAGCTGCGGTGCTGGGGGCAAGTAGCAGTTGGGATAGAGCTGGGGGGTAAAGGCAGGGAGAAGTTGGGGTAGAGGGGAGTAAGGGCAGATTGCACTTACGCCATCCCTACCCTTAGCGCTAACAGCAGTTGCAACAGTGCTTGGGGGGCAAGGAGGAGACATGGGGCTGGCACGGCTGGGGCAAAGGTAAAAAGGCAGCTGGTGCAGTACTGGTGGGACAAGCAGGGGGTTACTGCATTTCACTGCCATTGGACAGAAGGGTCCCACCACACACTGGCAGAGCCCTAGCACTGCACAAACATGTTTCAGCAAAAACTGGAACCACCCTGGCACCATGCAGAAGGGCCCCACCACACACTGGCAACTACACCAAAGGGTCTCAAAACACAATGGCACAACCCTGGCACTGCACAGAACGGTCTCACCACACACTGGTACTACACTGGCAGCACCCAGTTTCCAAATAGAAGGGTCCCAACGCATAGTGGCATCACAAAGAAGTCTTCCACTACACAGAGAGCACCCTGGCATCACACAAAGTTCCCACCACACACACTGGCAGCTCAGGGAAGACTTCACGCTCATAAGCACCAGACAGTGGCTACTCACTGATCAGGAGCCCATGATCTCGGCAGACGATATTGTACACAGCTGGGGTCAGAGAAGGGGGTGATCCGGAGTCACCTAGCCAGTAGCCACTAGACGCACACCTCAGCATGGAGGGCCGGGGCAGTGTGTCACATGTCAGCCAGTGTCGCATGTCAGTGCTGTCCGCCGTACACGCACAGGGTGTCAGGGAACAGGAGGCAGGACTCTGGGCTGCAGAGATCTTGAATAGAGAGCCCGGCAGCGTCACGTGACCGGGATGTGGAGACTCCGATGCAGATTGGAGGAGGAGATGCTGCTGCCCATGGTGATTGATGGGGTAGCCACTTAGTATGTAATTGGCACGGCTGCTGCAGCGCTTCCTACAGGTTCCGGTCATTTTTTCACCATCTGTAGTGCGTATTTTGCGATCACTGTACCCCTGCAATGCAAATAAGCTGGCATGACTTTCACGAAGACACAAGTAGCCGTGGAAAGACCGAATGGCAATGCTCAAAATTAGAAATGTTCCTCTCAGATCGCAAACCTGAGGAAGCGCTGGTGACTGAGCCAGATAGGAACATGAAAATCGGCATCTTGGAAGTCCAAGAAGGTCATGAATGATGGCCAGAATGATGGTATGCAGAGACTACATGCAGAACCTGGGGACCTGCAAGCACTTGTTGTAGGGTCTTCAGATTGAAGATTGACCAGAAGAAACCGTTCAGCTTCTGAACCAAGAAGAGGTTTGCATTAAAGCCCGTGCCTCTGAGACAGGAGAAAGGGAGCAATTACTTTGGAGGCCAGTAGGGAGTGAATGGAATTGTGTAGTGCTTCTGCCCTGTCTGGCTGCACCAGAAGGCCTTTGTAAAAAATTTGGGCCAGATGTCGCTCCTTAAAACTTAGGGGGTGGCCCTGGGAAACAACACCACGTACCCAGGCGTCCAACGTTGTCGTCATACAGGTCTTGGACAACAGCAGAAGCTGGCCTCCCATGCTGGGAAACTCCAGCTGGAAGCCTCCCCAGCCATGCGGCAAGCTCTTCAGCGGGATTGGTGGCAGGGTGTCTGGTAGACCAGTGCCGTTTACCTCAAGCTTTGAGCCCTTAAAAATAGTAACCCTGGAAACTTCAGAAAGGCAGGCCCTTGGTTTTTCCCTGGGGACGAAAGGAGTGAAAGTTCACAACTTAGAGGCTGCCGCAGAAGGAAGGCAGGCAGTCTTGGAAGTGACCATGATCTTGTCAAAATCTGGACCAAGGAATGTCCCCTGAATAAGGATAACAGGATTTTGGTACTTACCGTTAAATCCATTTCTCCGATTCCACAGGGGACACTGGAGCTTCATGACAGTGGGGTATAGACTGTGGGTTGAGTTGAGCCTGGCACTTTAAAAATCTACAAGTGTGACTGGCTCCTCCCCCTCTATGCCCCATCAGCCCCAGTTTTAAAGAACTGAGCCCGAGAGGAGACGGAGAACAGACTGAACAGAGGAGAACAGGAAAAGAAGCAATCCAACATACTGACACACTGCAAGAACACAGCAGGCTGCAGTGATAAACAGTCACACAACGAAAACAGACCAAACTGCAACAGAACTGAAGCAGAACAAGCAACTGAGAACAGGCAAGAAGCACTGAGTGGGCGTCCAGTGTCCCCTGTGGAATCGGAGAAATGGATTTAACGGTAAGTACCAAAATCCTGTTTTCTCCTTCATCCACTAGGGGACACTGGAGCTTCATGACAGTGGGGACGTCCCAAAGCTACCCTCCTGGGGGGGAGAGTGCTGAACACCCTGCAAGACACTACGACCAAAATTTGAAGCAGAAGCCGCAAAAGTGTCAAATCTGTAGAAACGTACAAAAGTATCAACCGAAGACCACGTCGCTGCCCTACAAAGCTGCGAAGCCGAGACACCTCTACGTGCCGCCCAAGTAGTACCCACAGAGCGCGTAGAATGCGCAGAAATGGATACCGGCGGTGGTCTAGCAGAAGCAACATATGCCTGACGAATAGTCAGACGAATCCACCTGGCCAAAGTTTGTTTAGATGCAGGCCAGCCACGCCGATTAGCATCATAAAGGACGAACAGAGCCTCTGATTTACGTAGCCCCTCAGGACGGGACACACAAATGCGAAGTGCCCGAACCACATCCAAGGAGTGAGAATCCCCAGAAGAGTCCGACAACGCTGGCACTACAATCGGCTGATTCAGATGAAAACCCGAGACCACCTTGGGCAAAAAGGAAGGGCGGGTACGAAGTTCCGCCCGATCTTCGTGAAAAATCAAGTAAGGGGAACGGCAGGACAAGGCTCCAAGTTCAGATACTCGTCTGGCCGAAGCCAGGGCCAATAAAAGGATCATCTTCCAAGTCAAATACTTCAATTCCACCTCCTGCAAAGGCTCAAAGGTAGATGACTGAAGAAAAGATAAAACAAGATTCAGGTCCCAAGGAGCCGTGGGTGGCACAAAGGGGGGCTGAATTCTAAGTACCCCTTGAAAAAAGGTCTGAACCTCCGGAATCAGAGCTAGGCGACGCTGGAAAAAAATAGAAAGAGCAGAAATCTGCACTTTAAGCGATCCCAAGCGTAACCCCACATCGAGGCCTTTTTGAAGAAAAAGAAGACGACGTGGTAAATGAAACGAGGAAGTGGAGGATCCACGACCTTCACACCAGGAGATATAAGCCCTCCAAATGCGATGATAATGCGCTGATGTTACCGGTTTTCTAGCCCTAAGCATGGTAGGAATGACCGACCTAGGAACTCCATGGCTTCTTAGGATGGCGGTCTCAATAGCCACGCCGTTAAACGAAGCCGCCGTAAATCCGGGTACACACATGGACCCTGTTGTAGAAGGTCCGATCGCAGCGGAAGAGGCCAAGGTTCGTCTGCCAGAAGGAATAAGAGATCGGAGTACCAAACCCGACGAGGCCAATCCGGAGCCACTAGGATGACGGTGGACGACTCTCGTTTGATCCGCTTGAGAATCCGAGGGAGGAGCGGAAACGGTGGGAACAGGTACACAAGGCTGTACGGCCAAGGGATCAGTAAAGCATCCGCTCCCACCGCTGCCGGATCCATGGTCCTGGAGCAGTAAAGGGGTAGTTGATGATTTATCCGAGATACCATCAGATCTATCTGTGGTTTCCCCCATCTGCAAACCAGTTGATGAAAGACCTCGGGATAAAGATCCTGACGACTGAGGTAGTCCGCTTCCCAGTTGTCGACTCCCGGAATAAACACTGCGGAAATGACCTCTACGTGTCTTTCTGCCCACAGAAGGATGCGACTGGCTTCTCTCATTGCCATCCGACTGCGGGTTCCTCCTTGGCGATTTATGTATGCCACTGCCGTGGCGTTGTCGGATTGTATCCGAACCGGAAGTCCTCGTAACAGAGGAGCAGCCTGTATCAAAGCTCTGTAGACTGCCCGCAGTTCGAGAACATTGATTGGTAAGAGGGATTCCTGCTGCGACCAAATCCCCTGGAAGTGATTGTCCAGAACCACCGCTCCCCATCCACGGAGGCTGGCGTCCGTGGTGACCAAGGTCCAATTCCAAATTCCGAAGCGCCGACCCGCTAACAGATGCTCCGTCCGAAGCCACCAGAGCAAGGATATGCCGTCCGGGGAGACAGACGCACCAGCCGATGCATCTGTAGGTGGGACCCGGACCACTGAGACAGAAGATCCAGTTGAAATATTCTGGAGTGAAATCTGCTGAATTGGATGGCCTCGAAGGAAGCCACCATTTTCCCCAGGAGACGGATGCAAATATGCACAGATACTTTCCTGGGTCTGAGCACCAGACGAACCAGCTCCTGTATGGCTATGGCCTTATCCAAAGGCAAGAATATACGAAGCAGAACAGTGTCTAGAATCATTCCTAGGAACTGAAGTCTCTGGGACGGCATCAACTGAGACTTCTGGAAGTTCACAATCCATCCATGTTGAATGAGAATCTGATGTGTAAGGGACACTTGGTGTAAAAGGACTTCTGCCGTCGGAGCCTTGATGAGTAAATAGTCTAGGTACGGAACTATCGTCACCCCCTGAGAGCGCAAGTGAGACACCATGACGGCCATCACTTTGGTGAATACCCTGGGAGCTGACGAGAGACCGAATGGCAGGGCCTGAAACTGGAAATGAGCTTCCCTGATGGCAAATCTGAGGAAAGCCTGGTGAGGAACCCAAATTGGGACATGCAGATAGGCGTCCTTGATATCTATCGACACCAGAAACTCTTCTGCCTCTAGCCCCGCAATGACAGAATGGAGAGACTCCATCTTGAACCTGTGAAATGAAAGATACTGGTTCAAGGATTTCAGATTCAGAATGGGTCTGACTGACCCATCTGGTTTCGGAACCACAAAAAGGTTTGAGTAAAACCCTTGTTGTCTTTGTGCAGTGGGAACCGCCACAAGGACCTCGGCCAGCAAAAGTTTCTCGATCGCTTGACGCAAAATTAGTTGCTTCAAGGGATCGACGGGCAAATCTGTTGTAAAATAACGCCCAGGAGGAGTGAAAGCGAACTCGATCTTGTATCCTTGAGATACCAGATTTCGAACCAAAGTGTCTGGAGAAGTCAGTCTCCAAACCTCCGAGAAACGCTGGAGGCGAGCCCCCACCTTCGGATTTCCGAGATGGGATGGGAGCCAGTCATGCCACAGGCTTGTCTGCTGGCTTGGGATCTGGACGGCGGGCAATATTTGCTTGACGTCCTCTAGCCCAGCCTCCTCGCCCCGCTGAAGACGAACCTCGCGATCGTCCCTGAAATCTCGCAGATGCTCGAAAGGAACGAAAGGAAGGTCCCCTAAACGAGCGACGCGGAGGAGGTGCTGATGATGGTAGAAAAGTACTCTTACCTCCAGTGGCCAGCGAGATCCATTTGTCCAGCTCTGGACCAAATAAAATATCGCCTGTGAAAGGAAGAGCTTCCACTGCTCTTTTTGACACCGCATCCGCTTGCCAGGCACGAAGCCAAAGTGCCCGGCGAGCAGAGACCGCCAAAGCAGAAATCCTAGCGCCTACCTGGCCGATATCTCTGGAGGCGTCTCCTAAGTATACAGCAGACTCCTGAATATGTTCTGCCAAGGTAATCAGATCTGCCCGCGGAGTGCTGGATCGAAGACCCTCAGTCAATTGTTCCGCCCACTTTTCCACAGCCTTGTTGACCCAAGATCCTACCAAGGCCGGCCGGAGAAGTGCACCCGCGGCTGTATAAATGGATTTCAAAGTGGTTTCTAATCTCCGCTCTGAGGTTTGCTTCAATGTAGTAGCTCCTGGAACAGGTAACGTGGTCTTCTTTGACAACCGAGAAACCGAAGAATCCACAGGTGGCGGGGTCTCCCACCTCTTCCTATTTTCCATAGGAAATGGGTAAAGAGAAAAAACGCTTAGGAATCTGGAATTTACGGTCCGGATTCTGCCAGGCTGCCGTCATCTGTTCGTCCAACTGGAGAGAAACAGGGAATGTGACGGCCATCTTCTGTGACCTGGCAAATAAGGAGTCTTCTAACGATTCTGGAGCTTCCTGGCCAGAAATCTTAAGAACTTCCCTTACCGCTAGAATGAGTGTGTCAATACCTTGCAATGCCTCAGGTTCTTGTGAGTAAGTCTCTACGTCTGATTCGTCCAGCATCTCCCCTTCCTCCTGAGACGAGTGATCCGCTGCCGAATCCTCATCCGACTGGAGAACCGCCGGAAGTGCCCTCTTCTTAGATGAGCGACTTACCGTAGCTTCAGGAGCTTTAGACGCAGAACCCATCGCTTGAGCAAGGCTATTCACCGAGCGGACTAAATTCTGAGCCCACGCTGGTTCTGCTAGAAAAGAAGGGTGAGATGTGCTAGGTAGATCTCTGGCAGCTTCCCGTTCCCTACGGGAAGCGGCTAATTCAGAAGAAAGGTCCGCCATGACCCCTGCCAAACTATTTATGAAGGAGGGAGTGACAGACTGCGTGTTAGCACTGTCTGCTTCACACGTCTCGCACAGGGAAGACCCTTCGGAGCGAGCATGGGTAAATTTCTTCCTGCACTTAGTGCAGGCAAACAGCTTTTGTGATGCAGTTTTTTCTGTCCTGGATGTCATCATGTACTCACAGACAAGCACCACATACTACTCAGGAATGCAGAAGGACTATAAGTAGAAGCAGAATTACAATAATAATGCTATTCAAGTATGGGAGCAGACAGAGCAATAAGGGAGGAGCAGAATTTCAATAATAATGCTACTCAAATTGCAGGCAGTTCAGTAACAGGGGCAGACAGGCATATAAGGGAGGAGCAGTCAATAGGACCAGAAGGTAGTTAAAACCACCTTCTGTAGTTACAGACCCCCTGTAGAAGCTGTCAGATTCTCCTCTCCCCCTCCGCTCAGTGCCTTCAGGGAATGTTCTCTGAGGCACCACTCCCGTTCAGAGCGCGCCAAACTAGCCCAGGCAGTGAAGGAGGAAGAGGAGGAGGGACCTATAAGCTCCTCCTCCTAATGGCCGCCGCTATTGTATGCGCGCGGCATACACTTATCCCGTGGGGACGTTCATCCGACTGGAGATACACCCTTATGTGTCCCCGCACTGACAGCGGGGGCCAGCGGCACGACCGCCGCCAGTGATAAACGTGCCGATGCCTTTTACACAAGCACCGGCACGCAGAGGCAGGACCGCTGTGAGCGCGCCTACCTAACAGCCAGCGCCGGTGTTCTATTGCAACACCAGCGTGGCACTGACAGCCGCGCTCTGTATTCACACCCAGCAGATTATTTACACCTCTCCTGCTAGTCAGGAGAGGTGTGCTACTTACCGGGCTGCTGCGGCCAGAGCGCTGGGCAGTGAGGGGAGAGCGGGGACCCGGACACAAGCCAGTGTTAGCTGTGGCGGGCTCCGCTGAGTCTGATGACTCCTTCACTGCCAAAAGGCAGCCTCCCCTCCATAGGGTGACCGGACACAGGCTGCAGTAGTCGTGTGGTCCCCTCTCTGGCGGCTCCCACGATGCAGGCAGACTGTCACAGCTAACAGTCTGCCTGTCCTCTTGCTTTGTTTTTCTTTTACATCTTTATAAATTTAAAGGGCTGGAGACAGCCCCTGTGCACCGGCTCTACTCGGGCACATTCTAAAAACTGGGGCTGATGGGGCATAGAGGGGGAGGAGCCAGTCACACTTGTAGATTTTTAAAGTGCCAGGCTCAACTCAACCCACAGTCTATACCCCACTGTCATGAAGCTCCAGTGTCCCCTAGTGGATGAAGGAGAAAAGCCTTTCATAGAGTGTGTCAGCATGCCAGAAACAAAGCCAGAGGTCTCACCTAGCAGATACAGAGGATGCCAAGACCTTGGAGGTTAGGATACCAGCCTCACCCAGACAAGAGACCACCTCCCTAATGTGCTCTACGAAAGACAAGCTTGCTCTTAGAGGTACCCGTACCTGTATCTGAGTTAGCTGCTGCTACTGGCATTTGCAGCAGGAGCGCTTTGTCCATGTGGCAGTCTCCGTGTGGATGGATTGCGGAGGGTGCCCGGGGTTTCAGTAGTGATATCAGCAGAGTTATAAAAAGTTTCCAATGTTGTTGGCAGAATGTTATCTAGCGCGTTTTGGCTTGGTATAGCCTTTTTCAAAGGTTGACTGCAGTATATAGTATGTGATAGTCACAGTTATATAGCAAATGTGAGGTACAAGGAACCACTAATACCTTAGTATGTCAGGGTATAGTAGAAAAATAAGAAAGAGGTATAACCGACAGTATAGAAAGTAGAGATTAGCGCTAGCACAAATCACATACAAATGCAGACAAAAAACATTACATTATTATCATCCTTTATTTATATGGCGCCACAACGGTTCTGCAGCGCCTTACACAGTACATAAATAAGCACACAAGAAAAACAGTTATTAGCCGTACAATACAATGCAGGACAAGGACATGGTTTATAGACATAGCTGCATAACACAAGCAGCAGGACATAAGCAACTAAGTGTTAGGTGCCGTTGTGGGGAGTTCGGAGTAAATTATACTATAAGTAGAGGGAGAAGAAGCACATGAGGGACGAGGGCCCTGCTCGTGAGAGCTTACATTCCAAAGGGGAGAGACAGACAAGAGCGACACAGATGGGGTAGATAGTGAGGAAGGAGCATGGAGCAGTGGGTTAGGATATGTGCTGTGGAATGTGAGGGGCAGACAGACAGGGGTGACACAGACCTTCATGTCTGCAATTGCCACTAAAATCGACAACACAGACCACTGGCTGGTAGGATGTATAACCTGGCCCATGGGAGACTGGACCCAGCGTTTCCCGGATACCTACTTGCCTAAAATGGCTGAAGCGCTTCAGGAGGGGGCGGAGGAGCAGCTCAGGGAACACAGACTGCAGTGGAAAGGCACACTGAGCTGGGTCTGCAGGGAGAGCGCCTTTTCCCCTGGCTGACGTTAACCATTGGGTCCCCTGGCCTTTAAAATATGCTTCTGCGCCAGTAAAATTATGCCCCGGTGGTCTAGTGGAATAGTGGGCAAAGCCAGTGTCCACATCAGCGCCTCCGGTTTGTCTCCCGAGACCAGAGGCAAGACTGCACTAAGACGCGGGTCCCCGCAAACAGGGTTGCGCCTTACCTGTCCCCTGGAATCCAGGTTGCAGTATGGGAAGCCAGGCCGGTTCCCCTAGCTAGTCCCCCTCGGAGCCAGGCCGGGAGTACCTAGCACAGGCTTGGTGCCACGGAGGGCTGATGGGGTGGCAGCACAGATGTCCGGAGGACAGTCTGGTGCTGCTCGCCCGTTTGTAAAATAAAGAGGGGGGAAAAAAAAAGGCGTAGAAGTAAAGCTTGGGCTGCTTAACACAGCCCACTGTAAGAATGGTTGTCCAGCTCCTGCTGGACACCAGCGAAACTGAAGTGCCTTCAGGCTGTGGGCAGGATATAGACGGAAGGACCGAAGCATCCTGGGATTGAAAAGCTTTGCTGTTGGAGTTTGGTCCACCAGGTCCCATCTACACCCCATCATCTCCCTGTGGAGTCCTATGGACCCTGAAGAAGAAAGATCAGTGAAACTGCATTTAAAAGTGCACATACACTGAATATCAACCAGATCAGGCCAATATTTGCACAGTGTATGGCCGTGACTGAGCCCTAATTATCGGACTGTTGGCCATGAAAAAAAAAAAATCTTACAGCGTGCTAGACAAATGCGATCATTTATGCTCTGATATACTCATCAGACAGACCAATGACTGACATTGTATGGCACTGTCAGATAGGTCTGTCTGATTGTGACTTATCTGACTGTATGGACAACTTTAGGACACAAATATGCAGTGATTATCCTCCCATTTTGGATACTGTTGGTGGTCGCTTATCCCTTGCTTAAATGAAAAGCATTTATATAATAGTGAGTGGGCAAGGGATCACTGAAAACGGGTCCATTACCATATCCATTTTCATCAGTGGGTAGGAGGTCTTACATGTTCAGATTGCAACTGTATGTACAATAATGTAGACCAATTTATTTTCCTTCCGTACGTAAACCTTGAAAAACCAGTAAATACAGTTTGATAAAACACGTTCTGAAATGAAACTCACTTTTACAGAGACTTCAGAGGACTGCAGTTCATCCAGTTTTAATTGCAGTTCTATTTTATCTGCATTTACTTCTTTCAGTTTATCATAGAGACGTTTCAGGTCATCTTAAAGAAAAAAAAAAAAAAAAAAAAACTGGTGCTTTAGAATGAAAAGGTTAAGTTTGAAAATGTACTCAGTTCTCAGTATCCAAAAATACAAAACAGCCAGCAGAACAGACAGAATCACACTTCTACACTAACAATTTTATAGTGCCACACGTTTGGCACTATAAAATTGTGGCTGGGGATATTAACCAGCAATAGAAGGGGAGCGGGTGACCATTTTGGCCTCGCTACCACTACACAATGCTGAGATTACCGACATTGTGAAGCGGAGTGGGGGCAGGGGTGGTAGATGGGGGTAAGCGGCCGGCCGGGGGACTTGCCTGCTCTTCAGGGAGGCCCAGCCATTTCGGGAGAGTAGGCAAGTATGATACAAAGGACTAAGACTGTTTATCTCAGAGGTTCCCAAACTTAGTCCTCAGGGCAACCTAACAGTCCAGGTTTTAAAGGATATCCATGCTTGATCACAGGTGACTTAATTAGTACCTCAGTCAGTTTGATTTAACCACCTGTGCTTAACCATGCTATTTCTAAACCAGGCTATTTCTAAACCGTGAACTGTTGGGGTGCCTTGAAAACTACGTTTGGGAACCGCTGGTTTATCTAATAAACTTTAGCAGTGAAAAGTGGTAGTTTGATCAAGAGCGTGACTAACGGATAAGAAGTACATTATGACTGGTGCTGCAACCCATTTTATATTAAAAGACATAGCAGCAGAATAAAACAATTAAGGAAGGTGCTATCACAGATGACTGAAATACTGCCACATGTAAATAGTGATCACATGATTTGTGATAACTGTAGGAAACAAATTAAAAAGGGATTCTTTAACTGCTGAAGAAAATCAAGGCACATCCATTGATGAGGAAAGTGACAGAAGTGGCAACATGCAGGACTGAATCAGCTTTGCAGTCATTAAATGAAAGTAAGCAGCGTGTGGGTCATCCATCAAGAGGAAAAGAATGAAAGCATAAAACTATTGCAAAAGGAAAGTTGTAAAAGTTGCGAAAGTTAAAAAAAAAAAAATATATATATATTTTCCATATTCCAGGAACCTGTGCCTGATGATTGTTTTATCCTGCTGCCGTGTCCTTTAATATCAAAAATGTGTTGCAGCACTGAGTTTTAATGTACTTTTTATACATTTGTCACGCTCTTGATCAAACTACCACTATTCAAGTTGTGGCTGCTGAGCCACCACAGCAGGGACTGACTGGTTTTATGACAACTGGAACACTTGAGTAGCTACGTTGGAATTGGTTTTAGACAAATGGGGCAACAAGTTGTAACTAAACTCCGCCAGAGGAAGCAGACAAACGCAATTGCTTTAAAGCAAGATACTATCCTGCCCAGCAACTTCATGGAGAACAGGACAGACACTCACATGGCAAGAACCGGTCTCTGGATAGCAAGGATTTTCTTCTCCGGTGGGAACAACTTTGACACCCAATGTCAAAAGTTACGCAGAAAAACCATGAACTTGACGGACAAGGTTTGACTTGAAAGATTTGTTACTCAACCATGTTCCAATGTACCTGTAGACAGCTCAAGATGGGTCCAAAGTAGTGTGTTAAACTTAACTTTGATGAGATTATCTAGGTATTTAATGATCACTCCCTTGGACCGCAAAAGCACTGCCATAAAAACCATAAGGTTGGTGAAGACCTTCATAGTTGTGGCTAGACCAAAGAATATAACCGAATTGTTAATGGTCAGTGCCCACCACAAATCTGAGGCGGCTGTTATGTCCCTTCAAGATTGGGATATGCAGCTAGGCATTCTTTATATCAGTGGAGGCAAGGAAGTTGTTCCACTGTGGAACTGAAAATTGTGTAGCGGCTCCATTTTGAACTTGGCAAACTGCTGTTGTAAATGGAGAGTCTTGAGGTTAAACATGGGGTCACAAAAGTCTAGTTTTGGGAGTCAGGCCTGAACGGAAGCCTAGAAGGGTTTAGGATATAACTTCATTTGTTGCCTCATACCCACTGATTCAAAGAAGTGGTCCACTAGTCATGAAATATAGCAGACTGGCTTCCACCAGAGACCATTCTTGGTGGGCAGGTGCCTTTTTCAGCATGCTTATGGCTGGGATGTCTGCCTCTCTGGTGACCTCCACATACTTTGGCAGACAAAGCCCTTGGGGGAGCTCCCTGTGTCATTCCAAATATACAAAATGGCTTCAACAGAAGAAAAATAAGTTATGGTAGACTTACCATTGATAACTTTTCTTTGAGGTCCATAGGGACCACAGGGATACCATGAGGAATAATGTGGTTGGAGTGATCCAGGCACCAAACAGTTAAAGCTTTCAGCTCCAAGGATGCCTCTGGTCCTCCTCCACATATACCCCACCCCTGGCCTCAGGCAGTTTTGTGAAAAGAAAAAAAGAAAATAGAAAAGAAAGGAAAAGAAAGAAGTCAAATGGTAAGTCTGCCATAACTCTTATTTTCTTCAGGTTCCATATACCATGGAGATGTCCTAAAATCAGTTCCCCTAAGGGTGGGCGCGCTCTGAAGCAGAAAGGAGAACTTGTCGTCCAAAGGAAGCATCCAGAGAGGCAAAAGTATCAAAGGCATAGAACCTGACAAGAGTGTGCACAATTGCTCAACAGAGGCACCAGGACTAGACGCCCATGATGGCCCTACAAACCAAGTAGAATGTGCCGTTACAGTGTTTAGAACAGGGAGATCAGACTGTGTATACGTAACCATCTAGCCAGAGTGTTTGTTAGCTGGCCATCCTCGTTTTAGAAAATCAGGATATTCTTTTTGTGTTATATAGTTCTCAAAGAATTTGTACGCTCTACATAGATACGGAGAGCACAAACTACATCCAGGGAGGCTTCACCTATAGAAAGGTCTGAAGACTGTAGAGATTGTGGTTCCAGCTTTTCACTCACATGAATACAGGACCCCAACTTAGATACGTAACCCTCCCTTGAGCGGAGAACAGCTCTATCCTGGTGAAAAATCAAAAATGGGGAGCAACAAAAGTGCTGACAAATCAGAGACTCTGCGTGCAGAAGAGAAAAAGAGTCTTCGCTGTCAACTATTTCAAATCTACAGAGTCCAGAGGTTCAAATGGAGGGAGCTTTCAGCCCCTTGAAAACCAAAGACAAATCCCACAGTGCTACCGGTGGGACAAAAAAGGAGGCTGAACTCTGAGAACCCCCCTGAAAAAAAAATTCTAACATCTGGTAAAGGAGCAATCTTTCTCTGGAACCAGCCTCACAGTCCAGAAACCTGCACTCTCAAAGTGGCCAGATTGACACCAAGGTCCAAACCAGCCTGGAGAAAGCCCAGTACCCGGGAAACCCTAAACACCTTAGGGTCATATTTTCTGTGGGAACACCACTGACCAAAAGAATCCAAACGCTAATAGATGCGGTCAAAGAAAGGTTTCGTGCCCTAAGATTAGTTAGAATCATAGAGCTGGAGAAACCCCTGGCTCTTAAGATGGAAGACTCAAGAGCCACGCCGTCAAAGGACAGGAGAGCTAAATCCGGATGCAGGCAGGGACCATGCCCTAACAGATCTGGCCATAGAGGAAGAGGATACGGACTGTATGGATAGTTTCTGTATGTCGGTGAACCAATGATGTCTGGGACAAGCAGGAGCCACTAGTATTACTGTTCCGCCTTCCTGCTTGAATTTCCCCGAGGACCCTTGGGAGGAGGGAAGCCGGAGGAGAGAGATAAGCCAGCTTAAAGTCCCATCTTACTGCTAGTTTGCGTCCACGAAGGCTGCCGAGGGATCTCTGGTCCTGGACCCGTGCCTGGGGACCTTGTGGTTTTGACGTGATGCCATGAGGTCTATGTCTGGTAGGCCCCATTTGCTCAGCAGGAGTTAAAAAAACCCCGGTGGAGAGAGCATTCTCCGGCGTGTATGTCTTGACGACTTAGGAAATCCGCTTCCCAATTGAGGACTCTCGGGATGAATATTGCAGAGATAGCTGGAAGATGACTTTTTGCCCAAATCAGAACTCTTGTCGCTTCCCTCATGGCAGCATGACTTTGCGTGCCTCCCTGATGACAGATTGGTTACGTAGTCGCGTTGTCGGACTGGATCTGTACCGGCCTGCCCTGGAGCAGGTCCTGTTCCACGATGAGTGTTATGTATACTGCTCGAAGCTCCAGAATGTTTATGGGCAAATGACTTTCCCGATTTGTACATCTTCCCTGAAAGGTGACATGACCTGTCACTGCCCCCCTCAGCAAAGACTGCCGTCCGTGGTGAGCAGCACACAATTTGGAATCCAGAATGGGCGACCCTTGTCCAGATAATCCTTTTGATCAAACCTCTGGAGTGAGAAGGATCCTCTGGGACCTTTTATTAGCTGATACCTTCAGTTTCACCTGGAGAGAATCAATATTTTTCAAAGGCCTAAAATATAACTGAGCATACCCCATCATGTCAAATGTTGGTACCATTGACCCCATGACCTGCTTCGCTGATAGAATGGACACCCTTCGTTTGCATTCTCGCAATGATAGGGCCACAATCTTGTCCTCTGGCAGAAATACCCTTTGTGTCTGAGAATCCAGAAGTTCCCCCAGATGTACCATTTACTGTGTTGGAGAAAAAGATGATTTCTTCCAATTGATGATCCAGCCCTGCTTCTGTAGACAAGCAATGGTCAGTTGGAGATGGTCTTGTAAAACAACTGGAGACTGTGCCAATATCAAAAGGTCGTCCAGATATGGAAGTATTCAGATTCCCCGACGCCTGAGATAGGCTGTCATAACCGCCAATATATTGATAAAGACCCGAGTGGCCGTAGATAGACCAAAGGGCAGTGCCTGAAACTGGTAATGTTGTTGCAGGACAGCAACCTGTAGAAATTGCTGGTGTAATAGGCACATGCAGATACACATCCTGAATGTCCAGGGAAACCATAAAATTCCCAGGCTCCATTGCCAAAATAATTGAACAAAGTTTACATACGGAACTTTGGTACACAAATAAATTTGTTGAGGGTTTTCAGATTTAGAATAGGGCGATGAGACCCATCCGATTTCTGAACCAAAAATAGATTGGAATAATAACCCCTTCCTTGTTGCAACACAAGAGCCAGGATTATTACCCCTGCCTGCAGCAGAGAGTAAATGGCTTCCTGAAGGGCCAAGGCCTTGACCGCATCTGATGGAGGATGTGTGCAAAAAACAAAACAAAAACAAACTTCTGGGGAAAATGCCTGCGGAAAGTGAGGGCATACCCGAGAGACCACTTCTCGGATCCAGGCATCTGTTTGATGCCAGTACTCCGCAAACTGAAGTAGTCAGCCCCCCACCCAGGGATCCCACAGGAGGAGGCCGAGGGTTTGTCTGGCTTGGAAGCTGGACGTCTGGCTGGCCCAGACCTCTTTGTTTGTTGTCTGGTTGTCCGGCGAAAAATAGACAGCATGGAAGACCACCGTTCCTTTGCTCGTCCCTGATGAAAGGACCGAAAATAAAACTGCCTAGACTTTAAAGTAGCTGTAGATGGCAGGCCTGCAGATTTTGAAGCTGCCAGAGTAACCATTACCTTATCTAACTTGCTACAAAAAGTATATTTCCAAAGAAAGGTAAGGATTCCATAGCCTTCTTTGACCCTGTATCAGCTTTCCAGGACCTTAACCAAAAAGGACCCTACAAGCCACCACTAAGGATACTGATGCTTTAGAAAACAGAAAGTTGTTTCTACTGCGCTCGGTATCATTATATATATTTTAATAGTCTTAACGACTTCAGGCATCGTAAAATGTTAACATGTTACCTTAATTAATAGGCTTACAGTCCTATGTGTTAATCATTTGGATACTATTTTAAGGGAGTGTAAAGTGGATTTCTGATTGAATCAGCAAAAGCGTCGGGAGTGTGCTAATTAATTCTACCTTTGTGGTGCTTATGCTTTAGAATCTAAGAGTTCCACATCTATTGCAGCTCCTCCTAAATAGGAGGCTGCTTCCCGTATGCGGGATATATATGTGAGCTGTTTGCTGGTAGCATCTGGTAGAGAATCCTCCAATGTCCCAGTCCTCTCTTCAACCGCTTTGGCTACCTGAGCCCCAGCCATAGCTGGACAAGTAACAGCTCCAGATGAAAATATTGCCTTAAGACATGTTTCAATTTCCCCATCTGTAGGATCTTTGAGAGAAGACGCTGATGGAATAGGCAATGTAGCATTCCTGATTAAGTGAGTCACATGAGCATCCACAGTAGGAGGGATTTCCCACTTAGTACATTCAGAAGCTGGGAAAGGATACAATGATGCTAATCTTTTAGTAACATAAAACAATTTACCCAGGTTACCCCATGCCTCATGCATAAATTCAGCGAGCTGCTCGGATTTAGGAAACTCAGCTTTTACCACCTTCCAGGGTTTAAACACTGGAGCCTTCTTACTAGGACCTGGTTCATCATCCTGTATATCTAGGATTAATTCAATTGCCCTCACCCAAGGTAGACCCCGAAGAACCCTGCGCATCATCCGATTCCTCCGATGATGCACCTGAATCCACCTGCTGAACAGATCACTCGATCTGCAGATATATCTGTTTAGTGGGTACCCAGCATTAGACTTATGCTGGGCATACACTATACAATTATCTGTCAGATATCTGTCTGGTTGGAAGGAAAACCTGGTAATGTATGGGAGATTTTGAACACTGGAAAACAGACAAAAAAAAACTGTTCAAATTGGTTAAATTCGTGTGTTTTAACCAATTTGTCTGAACAACCATTTTTGTCTGTTTTCCAGTGTTTGTGAGCAAATGGTCGATTGTTATTTGCTCCCATACATTACTAGATTTTCATTTCAACCAGTCAGATTGGACAAATAATTGTATAGTGTATGCCCAGCATTAATTACGGTTAAGAAGACTTTAATACAAGACATTTTAAGCTTCTCTCACCATTAAGATGTTCCAGCTCTTGAGCTCTACGCTCATTTGTCCTAACCAAATCTCTCTTTTCAGCTTCAATAGACTCTTTAGCTCTTGTTAACTGGCTCTGAAAATCAGAAGACAATAGGAATCACATTCACTAAACTTATTAAAAAGGGGGAAAAAAAAGCATTCAAAGTAATTTTACACATGAAACATTCTATAGCCAACTGAACAAAAACATTAGAAGAAACTCAATTACAGATGTAGCTGCAGTCGCCCTAAAAAGCCCCTCTAGGCACACCAGCTTCCATGAGATGCTGCTAGTGTCTGGCGTCTTATGTCGAAAAGACAACTAAGCAGCAATTGGACTGGGACACAGCAGCAAACTGTGCTGATTAATTTGATATGCGACACTTGTATATCTGTGTGCGACTGACTCCCTGAATCTGTTTACGAAGTGCTACAATGCAGCGGCTGCAGCTTTTTTCCATTACAGGTTCAGTTATGGTTCTTGTACAGCCTCAGGTGCACACAGATATACAAGTGCTGCGTATATTCATTTAATCAGCACGGTCTACTGGTGCATCCTAGTCGCATCGTATTGCAAATTAGACACATTTTCGACAAATAAAAAAAATGCCCGAGGCCAGCAGAGTAGCAGGGGACATGGTGACTAACGCCAGGCAAGTCACGCTGTGCAGCGTATTGAGTCTAGATGTATGAGGAAACATCTGTTGTTTTTACTATCCAATTTAACATACAATCACCAAAATTAGAAGACACTTCTCATTCAGTAGGATAAGAAAAGGATTATAGAATAATCATAAGAGTAATATGCAATACAAGAAAGAAAAAAAAAAACAGAGATAGATTATATATATATATATATATCTCTCTCTCTCTCTTTAGGATCAGTTTTGAGTAGAAAATAAAAAAAATTGACTTTGGTGTAAGGTTTTGGTTTCTCTGAATTACCAAATAAGGTTTTTGGCGATTACCTGTAAGGCCACAAGGCGGACATTGGAAGTCTCCAGATCTTTCATTTGCTCACTTAATTCTTTCTGTTCATCACCTAAAGAAATGCAAAATCATGTTTATGCCAAGTAATAAAAAGTGTACAAAGTTGTTTTTTGGTATTCCGCCTTCTTGATATTTTTTTGCAAGAATGGAAGTTTATACTACTAGGGCTCCAGAATACTTATGATAAAGCCACAGATATGTAGAAGTTTATTAAAATAGGCTATTAATATTACAAATTCGGTAATTACACAATATAAACAATCATATGGACAAACATACTTTTCTTATTCAGCTGTTCCCTTAGATTCTGACATTCTTGGGATTCAGATACAAGGCGCTCCTGGCTTTGAGCTAGCCGCTTTTCAATTTCAAAGTACTGTTGGTCTAGGAGGAGAATGTTAAAATAAAAACATTAAAAAGGGATTTAGAAGAAAAAAAAATAAAAAAAAAATTAACCACGATCTACTGCTCGCTAACAAACCAATTAAAAAGTTATACCAAGGGCTCAGAGACCCAAACTAATCAGTTGTATGCGTCACCTTCTGGAGTGCTGTAAAAATGGTTATGTCCACTCACATGGGCAAATAAGCCCTGCAGCACCAATAAAATTAGCTGGTAAATATGATAGACACATGTGAAACAAATTATTGGTCCAATATTCATTAGAGACCATTACTGTCTGGTGCAATGGCTACCTGTTTCCAAATTGTGAAGTTCTGCCAATCTGTCAGTCAGTTTCAAGTAAAAAGACCCTATTACATATTAAATAATTTTATGATTCAAGCCCAAGGGCCATATTCAATTAGCCGTGGTAATTCAGCTTCTGCGGAAAAGTATCGCGAGAGACGTCATTTCGCCATGCGAAAAATTTCCTCCGTATTCAATTCCAAATTCTTTTTGCCGGTGCGGAAACTCATTGCAATGGGACCTGCACAAAAGTACTGCATGCGAAAAGTACGGGACTTTGCGCCTGGAATTTAATATGGCCCTAAAGAGGCATAGCATTTTTGATTAAATGTTTATTTTAAGCAATAGACAGGCAGCACTATAACAGATAATAGTTGTATGCACGTCAAAACTCATGAACATCTAGTAAAACTATTGTTAAGGTAACTACCTGAACTGGGTCACTTGCGTGCTGCACGTCCAACCGGACGCTTTCACAAGCTGCTGCGGGAGCACGCATATTGGCCATGCACACTGAGCGATGCGGCCGATATATCGTTCCAATTTGGCCTGAGACATCGTATCGACATCGTTTCATTGTGTACCCGGGTTAATAGTTACACACTAGTTCTATTAAGATAGAAACAATGTTGCCTAGCGTTCCCGCTAGGCTGTTTTAGCGGGGCGCGGCGCCCTGCCCTCCTTCTGGAGGGCAAAAAGCACCCTGCCCTCACAGCCTGCGGGAGCCGTTCTCACCAGCGGGACGCAGTGTCCCGCGGGTGGAGAAACACGCGGTGACCCGGTCACCGCCGGAGAATAGACGGGCGCATGAGCCCGGCATCTATTCTCCCTGTCTGCAGGGCTTGGGGGCTGCCCGGCGTGTCTGTAAGTGCCGGGCACGCCCCCAAGAGTGACAAAAAGGGGACGCGTCTTATAGACACGCCCCCTTTTCCAATGACCACGCCCCCTTCTCGGTCGCGCGCGTGCATTCCCTTTCTAGCTCCGGCGCCCTGCCTCCCGCCGGAGCTAGAAGGAACACTAGTTGCCTTTTATAAGTGTTCTCCTGAGCTGCTCCACTATTACCAGGAAACACTTTACCTTTATGTTTCTTAATTATTATTTGGCAACATTGTTCATAATTCAGTTATTTTGTGTGTTCTTAACTTTTTTAGTGTGTATATTTATTTTGGAGGCCTGTTTCTTATTTATATTGTACATGCACATCACCCCCCTTTATTACCATACACTTGAATATTGTCATCTGGACAATTAAATATTGACAGTGATACGAGAGTTGATGTATGCTTCCAGTCAGTAATTTGAATTGAAACAAACATGGTGATTAAACCATGATGTGTTTTTCAGTATATTGCCTCCTTAATATGTTGGAGTTATTTACCCTTTAAGACTGAGAATGTTAGTTGTGGTTATCTCCTGACCTATAGGATTGTTAGGGGAGGATTTCATGGAGTCTTAAAGCCCCCACACACTGTACCATATTTTAAACGATATTGCCATTTTCGACGGACTGGAACGAGAAATTGTTTAAACCGTGCCGTGTGTAGGCACGATAACGATGCGCATTCCCGCTGTCGTTGGTCGTGGATCTCTTCCACATGCAAAGAGATCACGTCCTATCTTTCAATAATTTGCCACACATTGCTCCGTGTGTACGCACGGAACGTGGTCATAGACGACACAGATGCACGCACAGATCAGTGCGTTCCGTGAAGCAAGCACCTGTGATAAAAGACACAGATGCAGAGACTGCTTAGAGAGATCCGACCATTCATCTGTGTAAAAAAAAAACAAAAAAAAAAACAACCCAAACCACAACAACCACACGGCATGCGAAACCCCCCCCCCCCCCCCCCCCCCCCCCCCCAAGCTCAAATAGCCCCGGGCTTTTAATGGTCAGTCCTGGTTGTGCTAAATACAGGGAACAAGAGATGTTGGGGCCTCCTGTATTTAGCAGAACCAGCACTGGGCTCTGAGCCAGTCCTGGTTTTGGAAATATTGGGGACAGGAAGTGTATGTGTCTCCTGTATTATCCATAACCAGCACCAAAGTTTTTCTAGAAGGGGAGTAACTCCACAGCCAAGTGACCTCTTACCAGGTTCCACCGGCCAAAGAATTACCCGACCGCTAGTCAGCCCAGGCCGGAGATCCCTGGGGAGTTGGGGACCCCCTCCAATAAAGGGTCCCCTTCTCCAGGGCACCCCAGACCTTGGCTGATAGCCCGAGGCCATCCCAGGCACCCAGTGGAGCAGTGGTTTCCGGGTTGATCGTGTAAAATATTGTCTTTTGCAGTAGAACTACAGGTCCCAGCAAGCCTTCCCCACATGCTGGTATCTGGGAAACCACAAGTACCTACATGCGGGGCATTAAGTGCCCGATGGTACCTGTAGTTCCATTGCAAAAGAAATACAGAAAAAAAAAAAAAAAACCACAACAAGAGATATGGTAAGAACTTACCTTTGTTATCTCTGTTTCTACGAAGTCCATAGGGTCCACAGGGTTGACCTTGGGATATAGGTTGGGAACCAAATCCGGGCACCACGCAGTTAAAGCTTTTAGCTCCCAGGATGCACTTGGGTCCACTCTCCCTATAACCCCACCCCCCAGCCAGAGGCACCTCAGTTTGTAAGTAGCCAAAGGCCGGAGGAGGAGAGAAAAAGAGAGAGAAAACTGGAACACTCTAGAACCATACTCACAGAAAAGGAGACGGGAAACCGGTGACCAGTAACACAGCCCATATGAAGCCAGGTGCGTCAGGGTGGGCGCCCTGTGGACCCTATGGACTTCGTAGAAACAGAGATAACAAAGGTAAGTTCTTACCATATCTCTTGTTTTCTACTTCAGGGTCCATAGGGGGTCCACAGGGTTGACCTTGGGGATGTCCCAAAGCAGTTCAACCAAGGGTGGGGACGCTCCTGTGCTGAGAGGAGAATCCGTCGCCAAAAAGGAAGCATCCTGAGAGGCAAAGGAAACCAATGCCTAGAACCTTAAAAAGGTATGGACAGAAGACCACTTGGACACCTAGTAAGGCAAAACAGCCGAGGCGCCACAACGAGCCGCCCACGAGGGTTACATGGCCCGAGAAAAAACAAGCCTCAACGACAGAAATGCCTACCCATGGGTAGGCCCCTGAGGAAGACATACGAGGCCATCCAGCCAACATTTCATTATAGGCCGGCCATCGTTTCCTGTGAAAACCAGAAACCGCAGACCACCAATAAGGAGTCCGAATACCATAAGGAACTTGAACGGATCATATAAAGCCAAAGAGGCCGGACCACAGTCAATGAGGCCACACCAGCCGAGAAGACTGCTGACTGAATGGCCGTACCATAAGTTCCAGAATAATATGGAACCTAAAAACCACTCTAAGAAGAAATACAGGGCGAGAGCAACTCACACCCTGACATGATGCCCTCCAGAAGAGGGAGCCACATGAGAACGCTCCCAATTCAGACACTCTCCTGGTTGATTTAAACACACAGAGAGAGCTTAAACAATAGACCATGTAATGGCTATCACAACCAGCGGTTCCATTGACTGTCCCCGGGGGGAACAAAGAACCACTACTAACTCCCCAGGAGTCCCTAGGGAGGACAAGTGGAGGCATAATCCAGAAAACACTCCAAAGGATGAACTGGATACCAGAGCGGAGCAATTCCATATCTTAACCATACCGACAGTGTAGAGATCCGCACTGTCAGAAAGGCCAGGCCAAGGGTGAAACCCAAGCCAGCCGGAAGGAATGCCAGAATATCTGAAAATCCTGGACACCGGAGGATCGTATCGACAGGTACGATACCATAAGAATTATGTATGCCACAGTCCGTGGCAGATCCCAGCAAAGTCTGGCCTACCTGCTCTAAACATCTCCATGAAGACAGAGCCAGGGAAGCCCTAGGACCACAGTAGGGGCGCAGTCAAAGACAAACGATCCAGGTCCAGGGAAAAACAAGGACCCTGAGACAACAGGTCCAGATAGTGAAGTAGTAGGAACGGAGTATCGATGAGGAGACTCCGAAAATCTTAGTACCAGTGATGTCTGGGACGAACTGGAGCCCCCAGAAGGAAAGCCCCTCCGTCTCGAATTAAACTTCCGAAGACCTCGAGGAAGAAGGGAGACCGGAGGACACAGGTACACAAAGTGGAAGGACCACTTCACTGACAAAGTCACTGAAGGTAGCTTCAGTACTCCTGGAGCTGGACTGTAACACCGGTAATGTGTGATCAAGTCAGAAGGCCATGAGGATCAATCCCCTCAGGGAGGCCCCCTCTGCTCACCAGGAGTTGAAACCTCTCGTGGAGAAGAGACTAGTCCCCGGGATGCACGTCGCGACGGCTGAGGAAGCCCGCTTCCCAATGGAGAGCTCCGGGAATAAACACTGCAGAGACCCTTGGACTATGTCAGAATGGATGACATACCTGACATTGCCACCCAACTACCAGTGTTGCCTAGATGGAAGTCACTGTTGTGACACTGTCGGACTGAACCTATTCAGGTTTACCGTGACATATGGGTTAGGCCAGAGTGAAGGTCCAAGACAGCCTAAAGTATCAACAAGTTAAGTGGCAGGGCAGAAACGACAGACGTCCAACTGCCCCGAAACGAATGCGGACCAGACACTGTCTGTAGCAAAGAACACCCTGGACGAGATGGCCATAGCCACCCGGACAGAGACCAACTCACCTCCGGAGAAAGTATCATCGTTCGAACAGCGATCCGATGGGAAAAACTCGATCCATCTGGAGGGGAGTCAATTATGGCAAGGCCTGGAATGGAACTGAGCACATTCCACCCTACCAAAAGGTAGACACTCTGGTAGACCGCGCATCACAAAGAGTAATGACATATGTCGAATGCGTAGATATCCGCACACTCCAAGTTGAAGAGTGGAGATCTTGTCTTACGCCAGAAAAATTCTCAGAGTCTGAAAATCCAGCAGTGCTCCCAGATGAAGAAAACCCTGTGAGGGATGTAGGGAGGACTTTTTCTCCGTTGACTAATTATCTGTGCCGAGAAGAAGCCACGGTTATCCTGACCTGGCGGTAAAGTACCTTGGTGATCCTGCTAAAA
This sequence comes from Taudactylus pleione, assembly GCA_031769625.1. NCBI lineage: Eukaryota > Metazoa > Chordata > Amphibia > Anura > Myobatrachidae > Taudactylus > Taudactylus pleione. Next base: position 7,389,233 of record JAUIMM010000601.1, read on the forward strand.
GCAGGAGACCGTCCAGAGAAAGGAGCATTCGGATACCCTGAACAGGTGAACTGTCAGAAAATCCATAAGGCTGGTAAACCCCGGTGGAGGTGAGGACAGTCCCAAAAGGCAGAGCCCGAAACTTACAAGTGTTGCTGTGGCACAGCAAACCTGAACCCATGCTGATGAGAGGGCTCTGTACGTACCCGTAGGTACGTATCCTGAATACTCAGATATACCCTAAAATCCCCAGGTTCCAAACGTCGGATGATGGAGCATGGACGATTCCACCTGAGTCCAGGCACCGTTGGAATCTGATTCAGGGATTTGAGACAGAGTATAGGCAAATGAGGACAAGTCGGTCACCGCCCCAGAAAGAAAGTAGAACAACCAGTCCCTCACTGAGATAGTGAGGTTGGCCGAAATACCTCTGCTGACCACAAAGACTGTATAGCTTTCTGGGATTGTAAGGCCCTGATCAGGTCTGAAGAAGGGCCCGTGTAACAATGCCTGTGAGGAGGCTGCCTGAGCAATGAGAGGCCGTTGAGAATCAGTACCTCACTCTGGAAATTCCCCAGATGTAGACCTGTCCCGTCAGGCTGAGGGTATATCCTCAGGTGTAGAAACAGGGTCGTCCGGAAGTCCAGGACTGCTCGGTACTGGATATGGTGGCCCCCATGGAGGCCGACAGCCTAGGAAAAAACAGGCCTTTAGGCTGACCCTGAGGACAAAAAGACTTAACAGAGTTAGTCCGAATGTAGTGGGAGTAGCTAAAGACGGTATCTCCCCATTAGTGATACTGCCAATGATGCAACGATCTTGTCAAGGTCAGGACCAAACAAGATCTTCCCCATGGAAGGAGTGTGCACCACTGCTTTCCCATAACGCAGCCATAGGGTACTGCGGCGGATACAGACGCCGCCGAAACCCTGAAAGTTAGAAGACCGGCATCCCATGAGGTAATCCCACATATGACCACTGCATATTTTATGTGAGCGGCAAAAGATATTTGAACCTCAGACGTGTTGGAGGGGAAAAACGTCACAAAAGCATCACCATGCGATGGCCATGGTAGGACGGGCAACAGGCCCTGAAAACGAGTACATTGATTTCAGGCAAAGTTACCACCTACGGATCCGTAAAATCCGTCCAGGCCGGGATGGGAGGCGTATTAATGCCTGTAATCCGATGATTAACATACAAATCCATCCCAGAAGGGGATTTCCATTACTTGTGAGGACCCTCAGGGAATGGGAAACAGGAGGCCTTTGTGACTCCTCGTATCTGGCGACAGCCAGACTCCCGCTATGAGATCCACCCGCTGGGCAGAAAACGGGAGATGTATGATACAGGTGCCGGATCGACATTCTCTATATCCAGAATGAACCTGGCTAAAAGCCCCAAAGCAGGGATAATAATACTTGAAATCGGCTCCCCCCATGTGAGAGGGAAAGAGCTGAATATACCATCCAGTTCATGGCAGAGCCACTGGTCAGTAACCACAGGGCGTATATCACGCCAATTAGTATTTCGTATAAAACGACATCCACCAGGGTGGCCGTTGTGGTAATCTCTGCAAGGGGAATGACAGACCGATGTGGTATCGGAGGTAATTCATGTACTGTGAAAAACCCCGGCGGGGAGCGACAGTCTGTTGCACAGGGGTAAATTGCAAGAAATTGCGAGATACCCCGAGTTCAAAAGGGCAGTATGGTGAAGTAACTCCAAGCGAGTGACGACAATGGGGCCCGCCCGGCGATCCTCAAAGGAGAGGATCCTGAGAAATAAACCGCCCTTTAAGGGGGTCGTGCAAGGGGCCCCGCACCAGATGGTGCCGCATACATAAACCTTTCTAAGTTAAAATCCTCCGCACTAATTCCTGCAGGCTATGACTTGCAGGATAACAATAATGGGTGCAGTATCGTGTGCAATCTCCTGGTCAGATATATCTGACTATCTTGACGGAAATATTAAGCAGCGCCATACCGGTCCTGACTGACGCTAAGATTAGCTGCAGGGACCCATTATCAGCGTATGCAACTCACAGTTCCATCTAAATTATGGCAACATGCAGCACGCAACAGTATGTGACAAACCTCACAGATATTAACAAATATATATATGTGAGGTCTCAGAACCACCCCAGGTACACCTGTATTAGGGCAGATAAAGAAAACGGATAGATATACACTGACAGGTGAGAGAAAAAGCAGACAGTCAGCACTAGCATAAGTCACATACAATGCAGAAAAATATATATACATACATAAGCATGACATATAATATACTGCACAATGTCGCTACATTCAACTGCCCAGATTCAGTGTCTGGGAAGGCTATAGCGCTGTGTACACTCACCCAAAATGGTCAGGTACGCAGGGGGACTGGGCTCACTGACATCCTAAGAGTTCTGCAGCACCACAGAGAGAAAATGGCCGCTGGAGACCTCAGAAGAAGCGTGGCCCGCGGAGGAAGCAGCTCAGCGACGCCAGACTGTATTATTGAAAGGCACGCTGAGCTGAGGGGAGGAGCCGCTAGACAGGGAAGGCTTCCTCCCCTGGCTAGCAATTAACCCCCCGGGATGCCGGCTCCCGCTGCCGCTATAATCCCTGGTGGTCTAGTGGACACGCGGGGTATGCCTCCATGGAGGGGGAGCCCGCCGCCACCGCTAGCACCTCCGGTCTGTCCCCAGAGACCGGAGGCATAAGGCTGCATATTCACACGTGGATCACAACGCGACTTACCTGTCCCCGTCGATCCGGCAGCAGCCCAGGGATTCCTCCAGAGCCCGGCTAGTACAGACTCTGGGGTCCCGCTGCGATCCCCAGATCTGTACTGGCGTCGCAGCGCCGGCGGGGTGTAGGAGCGGCAGCTCAGACATCCATTGGACAGTCTGATGCTGCCGCTCTGAAGAGTAGTAAAAAATAATAAAATAAAACTCTTTTAAGCTTAGGGGCTGCTAAGCAGCCCCCCTGCAGTAACGGTGACCCAACTCCGGCCGGGCACCAACTTAAACTGAGGTGCCTCTGGCTGTGGGGTGGGGTTATAGGGAGAGTGGACCCAAGTGCATCCTGGGAGCTAAAAGCTTTAACTGCGTGGTGCCCGGATTTGGTTCCCAACCTATACCCCAAGGTCAACCCTGTGGACCCCCTATGGACCCTGAAGTAGAAACATTACATACACACCGTGACAGTACAAGTTTATTAAAACATATGCACACACACTCACACCGTATCCCTGAAGCCAATCACATCCACTTCTCCAAGCAGATAATCCACGTGTACCTGTAAAAAAAAAAAAAGCCATGTAGGCTTCCACGGGCTTGGCAAAAAAAAATAAAAAATGAAAAAAAAAAAAAAACCTGGACCAGCAGACATTAGTATCGTCCTCTAAGGACAGTACTACACGAATGACCACTCAGCCGCGAGATTTCACTATAGAAAACCCACTGCTGGAGCACTCATTGAGAGAGGCAAGCCTTTCCACCTCTCAGCCAATGAGCGGTTCCCACCATTGACTTCAATGATGAGAACTGCTAAGGTAACTTAAGGTTACTTTTGCAGTTCTCAACATTGAGGTCAATGGTGGGAACCGCTCATTGGCTGAGAGGTGGAAAGGCTCGCCTCTATCAGCCAATGAGCGCTCAGCACTGGGATTTCTATAGTGAAATCCCGCGGCTGAGCAGTCATTCGGATAGTACTGTCCTTAGAGGAGGGTACTAATGTCCGCTGGTCCAGGTTTTTTTCTTCGTTTTGCCAAGACCGTGGATGCCTAAATGGAAAGAAGAGAACGTGATCCACGCATAGAAGCAGGTAAATATGGAATATATATATATATATATATATTTTTTTTTTAAGAGGTACACATGAATTATCTACTTAGAGAAGTGGACGTGATTGGTTTCAGGGATACTATGCGAGTCTGAGTGATTGTGAATGTGCATGTAGGTTTTAATAAAACAAGAGATATGGTAAGAACTTACCTTTGTTATCTCTGTTTCTACGAAGTCCATAGGGTCCACAGGGTTGACCTTGTATAGCTGGATCTGGATCCACGGGCACCATGCAGTTATTTTGCTGCTCCCAGGATGCACTTGGATCCATCCTCCTCTATACCCCACCCCCGAGCCACAGGCACCTCAGTTGGTAAGCAGCCAAGGCCGGAGGAGGAGACTAAACAGAGAGAAGGAAGACTGGAATAGACAAGAAACCATTATCACAGAAATGGGAGACGGAAAACCAGTGACCAGCCACACAGCCCATATGAAGCCAAGTGCGTCAGGGTGGGTGCCCTGTGGACCCTATGGACTTCGTAGAAACAGAGATAACAAAGGTAAGTTCTTACCATATCTCTTGTTTTCTACTTCAGTGTCCATAGGGGGTCCACAGGGTTGACCTTGGGGATGTCCCTAAGCAGTTCGACTAAGGGCGGGGACGCTCCTCTGCTGAAAGGAGAACCCGGCGCCTGAAGGATGCATCCTGAGAGGCAAAACGTGTCAAACGCACAGAACCTCAAAAACGTCTGAATAGAAAACCAGGTGGACCGCCTTACATAGCTGAACAGCAGAGGCGCCACGTCTAGCAGCTCAAGAAGACCCACAGAACGAGTGGAATGAGCCTTAAAAAATAAAATAAAAAAAATAAAAAAATCAAATGATTGGGCGACATGAAAGCGCCCCCAATTCTGACACCCCCCTGGCAGAAGCGATTGCCAGGAGAAAAACAGTTTTAAACGTTAACCACTTGAGTTCCACCGACTCAAGAGGCTCAAAAGGAGGACCCCCCAGGACCCGAAGAACCACCGCCAAGTGCCAAGGAGCCACAGGAGGCAAAAAGGGAGGCTGGATTCGGAGAACACCTTGGTAAAGTGTGTGAACATCTGGCAGAGTAGCAATCCTTCGTTGGAACCACACGGACACATGAACCTTCAGGGAGGCAAGGCGTAAGACTAGGTCCAAACCTGATTGAAGAAATTTGAAGATCCTAGAACCTCGGAAACACCTGAGGATCATAGTTTCTGGACTCATCACTGAAAGTAAGTGAGTCACACCCTATGGTAAATCCGTGCGGAAGCAGGCTTGTGTGCCCTGAGCATGGTACTAATAACCGATCCCGAGAAGCCCTGAGACCTTAAGACGGCTGTCTTAAGAGCCACGCCGTCAAAGACAGCCGGCCCAGATCTGGGTAAAGGCAGGGCCCTTGAGACAATAGGTCCTGAAGCTGAGGAAGAAGGTACGGAGTGTCGATGGAGAGGCTCCTCATATCGGAGTACCAAGGACGTCTGGGCCACGCCGGAGCCACCAGCACAAGCATGCCGCCGTCCTGCTTGAATTTTCACAGGACCCGAGGTAGCAGGGATATCAGAGGAAACAGATACGCCAGGTGAAACGTCCATTTCACCGACAGCGCGTCTATCAGACATGCGCCTGCGTCTCTTGTCCTTGACCGGTACACGGGCAACTTGTGATTGTGTCGGGAGGCCATCAAGTCCAGCTCCGGCAGCCCCCATCAGTCCACGTGTAGCTGAAAACACCTCTGGGTGAAGCTACCATTCCCCGGGGCGCACATCGCGGTGGCTGAGGAAGTCCGCCTCCCAATTGAGGACTCCGGAGATGAAGACCACCGAGATTTCTGGAATGTGGCACTCCGCCCAAGCAAGGATGTGAGACACCTCCGACATCGCAGCCCGACAAGAGCTCCTCCCTGGTGGAGAATGTACGCCACCGTGGTGGCGTTGTCAGATTGAACTTGAAGCGCCCTTCCTTGAAGAGCGGTGACGGAGGATTGCAGGGCTCTATACACCGCCCGCAGTTCCAGGATGTTGATGGGGAGAAGTGCTTCTTCTGCAGTCCAAAGTCCCTGAAGCGTCAAACCCGTCACTGCCCCCCAACTCCGGAGACTGGCATCTGCTGTGAGCAGGACCCAGTCCGGGATCCAAAAGGGGCGCTCCTCGACCAGATGAGCTGTCTGAAGCCACCAAGCCAAAGACTGACGAACCTCAGGGGACAACACCAGTATCTGAGAGCGGATCAGATGAGGTAACCCGTTCCATTCGGATAGAATCAGCCCCTGCAGGGGCCTGGAATGGAACTGGGCAAATTCCACCATGTAGAATGCCAACAACATGGACCCCAGAACGCTCATTGCCGAATGGACTGACAGACGGCAACTGCTCAGGCAACTGTGTATCCGCAGCTGTAGGGAGGAGACCTTTTCCGAAGTCAGGAAGATCCTCTGCTGACGAGAATCTAGCAGGCTCCCAAATGAACCATCCGCTGTGATGGAATCAGGGAAGACTTTCTCCAATTTATCAACCACCCGTGCGCTTGCAGACAAGCAATCGTCAGGTGGAGCTGTTGAAGCAGTACCTCTGGAGAGCTCGCCAGCAAAAGAAGGTAATCTAGATACAGCAGCAGCTGTACATGCTGGCTCTGAAGATGTGCGGCCATGATCGCCATCACTTTGAATACCCTTGGTGCAGTGGAGAGGCCAAAGGGGAGCGCCCAAAACTGATAGTGATGCTGTAGGATAGCGAACCTCAGATAGCGCTGGTGCGAAGGTACTATCGGAACATGGAGGTAGGCGTCCTGGATATCAAGGGAGACAATGTAATCCCCAGGTTCCATCGCCTGAATGATGGAACGTAACGTTTCCATCCTGAATTTGTTCAGAGACTTCAAAATTGAGGCTGGGGCGATGAGAACCATTTGGTTTCTGCACCAGAAACAGAGTAGAGTAGTACCCCATCCCTCGCTGTGATTGAGAAATGGGAACAATTACCCCTGCTTTCAGCAAGGACTCTATAGCTTCCTGAATCTGCAAAGCTTTGGTTTTGTCTCATGCAGAAAAACTGGTGTGGCGGTCTGTGCAGAAAAGACAGGGCGCACCCCTAGGAGAGCACTTCTCGAACCCAGGCATCCGTGGTGGCATTGTGCCAGCACTGGGCAAATTGAAGTCGTCGGCCTCCCACTCTGGGGTCCCCCAGAGGGAGGCCCGTCCCATCAGGCAGAAGGTTTATCTTCCTGCTTGGAAGAAGGGCGCCTGGCACTCCAGGTCTGCTTCTTGAGCTTAGAGGCGGTCTTGGTCGCCGACTCCCTTGGGAAGGACTGACCCTTGGCCTTACCCTGAACCCGAAATGACCGAAAAGCGGAGCTCCTCACCTTAGCAGGTGCCGAAGCTGAAGGGAGGAAGGCCAACTTGGATTTATCCAGAGTATCCACTATTTTGTCCAAGTCTGAACCAAATAGCAACTCCCCATTAAAAGGTAAGCTTCCAGGCCCTTTTTAGAGTCTGCATCAGCTCTCCAGGACCGCAGCCACAAGGACCGACGAGCAGACACAGCTGCAGCCGAAACCCTAGAGGTCTGCAGACTGGCATCTAACGATGCTTCCCCAATATAGGAAGCCGCATCTCTCATCTGTCCTATTAACGCTCACTGGATTTCCGGAGCATCGTCTGGAAAAGAATCCTCTAAAGCGGTGGCCCAGCTCTCAACAGGTTTAGCCACCCAAGAGATGGCCATGGACGGACAGGCCACTACCCCAGAGAGAGAGTAGATAGACTTTAAACAAGTCTCCACTTTCCTGTCCGTGGGGTCCTTCAGAGAGGAGATAGATGGTAATGGCAATGTAGCGCTTTTAATTAAGCGGGTTACATGGTAATCCACCGCAGGTGGGGTTTCCCATTTCCTGCAATGAGCCTCAGGAAAAGGATAGTTGGATGCCAACCGTTTCTGTGGTCGGAATCTCTTACTGGGCGACTGCCAGGCCCCCGCCATATGATCCGTCAATTGGTCAGACGGGAAAAACATTCAAAGTTACCTTAGCCTTTTTAAAATTAGGATACTTCGACCTAGGAGCCGGGGCATCCTCCTCTATGTGAAGGATGGCCTGCACCGCCCTAACCAATGCCGGCACATTAATGGAGGACTTAGTCTCCACTTCCTGGGCCATGGCATCAGAGTCAGTGTCCTCATGCACTTCTCCGTCATTTGAAGACACGTCCGTGTCTGTTAACTGCGCAGCCAGTGAAGCCGTAACGGGGCGCTTGGATGCCTTTGGGGGCATGTCACATTGACTGAAAAGCCGAAGCCGCCGGACTCTGAACAGAGCTGGAGAGTACATGCATCCAGGGTGGAGGAACTGCCTGAGGATACCCCTGAAAAGGCACCATGGACTGCTGCGCCACTGAGGGAGACTGTACGTACACAGGCAACCCCGAATAAGGACCCACAGTCTGAGACCCGGGGGGAGACTGCAATAAATGCAGATGGTAGGCAGGGGCAACGTCCTAGTAGGGACTGCAGTCGGGACTGCTAAACAGTCCGCGATAGACGCCAGCACCTGCGAAAACATCGCCCAAGGAGGTTTAGCGGGGCCAGGCACTAGCTGGCACTGCCCGCACAGACCATCCTGTGATAAATCCTCCCTATCAATCCCTGCCGAACAGAGTTGGCAGGAAAACAACACAGGAGCCACGGAGAGCTCAATCTCCTCATCAGACATGACACAATAAATATGTATCATCGAGAAGAGGTGAGGTGTATAACATCTGCGCACTCCCAAGTATGCAACACAAACAGCTCACAAAATGGTACTGAGTAGCACACCACGGTATGTGACTGTCATCACAAATACTTTGATTTATATAAGTGAGATACACAGAAAAACGCCCTTCCCCCACACACCTGCGGACCGTATGAGAAGGAAAGGGATATGTATAAGATGACAGTCAGCAGAAAATCAGCACAGACAGGCAGTACTAGCAAAAGTCACATACCATGCAAGAAGATAATACTCACTGCACCTTTTGCTACAATCAACCTCCCAGATTCAGTGTCTGGGAGGGCTATAGCACTGCAAACACAGGGCCTGATTCAGACCCACTCGTGAGCGCTATGCGCTCGCAAGCGGGTCGATGGTGGCCCAGTGTGCATGTGCACGATGGAGGCGGCTCCGTCGTGTGCATGCGCGAGACCCAGATAGCGACGGGCAATCTATCACTCCGAGTCTCGTACCAAAGGGGGCGTGCTGTCTATGTTGAGTGACAGCACCCCCCTTTGGTGGGCGGACTGGGGGCGTAGCTGCCCAAACGGAGGCGTTCCCATGGGAACGCCCACCGCCTGGGGCCAGCCCCACTGACATCACGAGTGATGTCAATGGGAGAGATTTCGGCTCTGTTAGAGCCGAAATCTCTCTGGGGCTTACGGCCACGAGACCCTACCACAAGGGTCTCGTCGCAAGCCCGATGGTCGCGATGGTCTTGACTAGGAGGCCGCTCTAAAAAAACAAGAAGGCCGGCCCTGATTCAGAGCGAGCACTCTGTCAGAGCGTCCGGCTCTGAATCAGGCCCACAGTCCTTTAGCAAGGGAGAGGTACGCAGGTGGACCGGTCCATGCACCTCCTGGGAGATCTGCGTTTGCCACTGAGAAGATGGCCGCCGAAGAGCTCTGAGGAGGAGTGGCCGCAGGAGTAGCAGCTCAGCAACGCCAGCACGCATGAGAGAAGGTGCGCTGGGCTGAGCGGAGGTGCCAGTAAACCGGGGAAGGCTGCCTCCCCTGGCTAGTGATTAACCCCAGGGACGCTGGTTCCCGTCCAGCGGTCACACGGGGTATCACTAATGAGGGGGAGCCCGCTGCCACTACTAGCCTGTCTGTTCCCAGAGACAGGCGGTGAGAGACTGCCTTTTCCACGCGGGCAACGCGATGCGCTGCCCGCGGCTTACCTGTCCCCGTGACTCCGGCAGCAGTCTGTGGGAGGTCCCGGAGACCTGCTAGTACTGACTCCGGGGTCCCGCTGCGATCCCCAGATCAGTACTGGCGTCGCAGCGCCAGCAGGGTTGCTGGAGCGGCAGTGTGGACGTCCAGATGGACAGTCTGATGCTGCCGCTCTGAAGAGTAAAAATAAATAAAATAAATTTTTTTTTTTTTAAATAAGCTTAGGGGCTGCTTATGCAGCCCCACTGCGCCAGGGTGACCCGACTCCGGCCGGGCACCAACTAAAACTGGGGTGCCTGTGGCTTGGGGGCGGGGTATAGAGAAGGATGGACCAAAGTGCATCCTGGGAGCAGCAAAAGCTTTAACTGCGTGGTGCCCGTGGATCCAGATCCAGCTATACCCCAAGGTCAACCCTGTGGACCCCCTATGGAACCTGAAGTAGAAACTTGCACTTTCACGGTGTGTGTGTATAATGTATTTTTTTAAATATATATTTTGCAGTGGAAATACAGGTACCAGCAGGCCCGTAATACCCCGCATGCTGGTACTTATGGTTCTCAAAGTACCAGCATGCAGGGGAGGCTTACAGAGACCTGTAGGTCTACTGAAAAAAAACAATATATTTTTAACTCTTTCAATCACATCATCAACCCAGAACTCACCGCTCCAGGGGTGCCGGGGCTAGCCCCAGGCTATCAGCCTAGGCCTGGAGTGCCCTGGAGAGGGAACCCTTTTATTGTGGTGGTCCCCAGCCTGGCTAGTGGTTAGGGGTAATGCTTTGGCTGGGGGACCCAGTGAAAGGGTTCCCCCTGGCTGTGGCATTACTCCCCCACTAGAAAAAGTTTGGTGCTTCTTATGGATAATACAGGGGACCCCTACGCTTTTTGTCTCCTGTATTTCCAAAACCAGGATCAGCTCAAAGCCCAGTGCTAAATACAGAGGACCCCCTAAGTCTTTTGTCCGACTGATCTTGTTGTCACATCGTGCAGGTTTTGTTAAGGGAGGTATCCACGTAATTATCGTGCAATCCCTTGCTAATCGCACATGCATTGGGCATGTTTTGGTCGAAAGCGACCAGCGATGCGCGTGCCCACTGGTCGCTTCTGACATAGCCCGTACATGCTGGTCAACCTGACAATCTAGTCAGGTTCAGCATTTTGCGGGGATGAGGGATGTGCCTGGACTGAACAAATGAACGTTAAGTCTAGGCACATCACTACATATACAAACGAGAGCACGACAGCAATGTCGTAATCGTGCTCTCGTTTGTATATCTAGAAGTGGATACCCACCTTAACTCTACTACACTGCTGGTGGCTCTCTCCCACTGCACCTTCTCTGCACCTTCTCTTCCTATAACATGGGGGATGTGCTGCGTGTGAGCACTACATAGTCTCGCATGTTCAGATCACAGGTGATCATTGCTAATGGCATAGGTATCTTATGCTGGCCATACACGCTACAATTATCGGGACGATCTGCCCGATATCGGCGGATCGCCGCGATAATTGTAGCGTGTGGGGGGGGGGCGACCGAGGGTTAAATATTGCTCGGTCGGGCATGCTGGATTGTCCAGCATGCCCGTCCGATGCGATATTTAGCGGGTAAACTGTCGGCCGCATCGGGCAGTGTATGCCCAGCGCAGCCGACAGACATTTCCTGAACAGGGAAATGTCTCCGCCCCCGGGGGCGGAGCGCAGATGTCGGGCTATACACTGAGATTTCTCTCACAGTGTATGCCGGCGACTTCTGCGGCTGGCAGGCTGCCAGATAAAATGTCTGTCGGTCTGACAGGCATTTTATCTGGTAGTGTATGCCCAGCATAACACATCGTGGACCTCATTCAGACCCGCTCGCAAGAACTGAGCGCTTGCAAGCGGGTCGATGTTTAGGCCATGCTCGCACACAGCGGGCGCACTGCACATGCGCAAACCCCGGAGCAAGAAATTCTCTCGCTCCGGATCTCACTACAAAAGGGGCGGCTGTCGATGTTGATCGACAGCTCGACCAGTTTTGTAGGCGTGGCGGGGGGAGGGGGTGGTTTCACAAACAGAGGCGTTCCTTAAGGAACGCCTGCCGTTTTGTGGGCGGCCGCAGTGATGTCTGTGGGGAGCTTCCTGTTCGATCAGAGCAGGAAGCTCCCTGGGGCTTGCGGTTGCCGAGTCCCAACCTTAGGTTCTTGTCGCAAGCCCCAATGGTCTTGACCATCACGACCATCAACCTGGTCGGTCGCTAAAGCCGTGGGTGGTAACCCACAGCTTAGCTAGCGACCAGGAAGCCACACTTCAAAAGCCAAACGGCCGCCCTCATTCAGAGCGACCGCTCGCATTTTGCACTCTATATTACAGCATGTAACATATACGTGCAATTAATGCCATGCACATGCTAGATTGTAAATTTATGGACCATAACTGAGGGGGTACTTGTGCTGGTGACAATAGTAGATAATAACAAAAGAAGATGCCACCCTATAACAGAAATCCCCATAATAACGTATACAAAGGTTCCAATGCAAGTTACTTACATCTAAAGCAAATGAATAGTCCAGGGCCACTGACTGTCAGTTCTCTGGGATGCATCTAATATATAATTATATAAAATTACATGGCTATTATTATCAGCAAGTGCGGGTGGGGCACAGAGCAGACTCTGCCCTTGCTATGAACCTGTAACATAGCGGGTAGGAGCTGAGCTGCTGCTTACCGCAATCAACCCGAAATTTCTCATGCTTGGATCTCATGGAGTCCATCTCAGCCTGTTGCTCCGTCAGAAAGCGCTCCAGCTTGCTCTGCACCGCTTTGGGGAGTTTGGCCAGCTCGGCCCTCTCCAACACTTGCTGCAGGACAGCCGCCATCTCGTTCACAAGAGACAGCAAACAGATCGGAAATGCAGGCGACTAAAGGAGCACAGGAGCCCGCCGCTGCGTTAATAAATGCGCTCTCTCTCTCTGGAAGTGGTGTTCTTTTGAGCGCGATCATATGACGTTTTATGAACAGCGTTCGTCGGCTGCGCAAAGTCTCCTGGTACATGTAGTTAAGACAGGTGACTTCGGGGACGCTATGTATATAAACAAAGAGTGTCTTCTGATTACGTACAATGACGGCCATATTTCTGAAGCTTAAACTGATCGAGGCTTGCGAGATGTAGAAAAGCATTCCCAAAAATGGCTCCTGCTGAGGACGTGCCTTAGAATTGCAGAACTAGCGCTCTAGCTCCAGACCACATGACGCCAGTGGAGCAAATGGGACGCGGCAGCTAAACCCAGTCGTCACCTTAGCAAAGGTAAGGTGGTGGGGATTGTACTACCCGTAGTAGCATGTACCACAGTAATGCAGCAAAGCGACACGATGAGAGGGAAAGTGCTATATTCTTTTCTGTGCTTTATGTTATACATGATTACACAGTAAAAAAAAACAACATTAATGAGTTTATTACACATATGTAGGGCCTATTATTTTGTCCTTTAGTATTTTATTTTTCATTTGTGTTACTTTCTCTTTCTCCATTTGTCTGCTTTGTATTATTTTCATCATGCTGCTGTTGAAAACAAAATACACAGTTACAATACAAGTTTACATGGCACCATTGCTTTATATGTAATTTTGGTGTGTTGTGTTTTTTTATGTGCCTTAGAACATCACCAAAATATAAATTAAATGCGTGTTCTATGGTTAGATTCTCTTCAAATTATCCTGCTACAAAATGAAGTAGCCAGTTTCATCCATCACTATTTGACATACTGTAAAACTGCCTTCAGTTTTGTCCACTAGGGGATTCCTTGGCAAGGTCAGTTAAAGCCAACCTGGACATCTCAGAGATTCAGTTGGAAGATAGTGAATACGAATTAGCACTGGCTGCAGATAATCTGCTGGTTATGATTCCAAATTCAATAATTTTGGCCCACGACTTGATGCTAAGTCCAGGGCCAGTCATCTGCTGAACTTATGCTGGCCATACACGGTAAGATTTTCTGTCCAACCATCCAACTAGTTGGTTGGAATGAAAATCTGGTAACATATGAAAGCAAATGACAATCAGCAATTTGCTCCCAAACGCAGGAAAATGGACAAAAACTGTTGTTTGAACAAATTTTTTAGATCAAACATTTAACAAACTTGTCTGGCCGACCATTTTAATCTATTTTATGGCATTTAGGAGCAAATTGCTGATCCCATACGTTACCAGATTTTCATTCCAACCAACCAGTTGTATGGCCAGCATTAGAGTCTTTGCCTTTTTCCCGAAATTTACACCAAATGGAATCTTACCACACTTGGAAAATTGCAGATACTCACAGTTTGGTATATTATGGGGTCATCAGGCCTATGCAAAGAATCTCAGAGACTAAACTTTCTTTAAATGGATATGTGTGGCCTCCCAAAATCCCACATAGAAAATCTGTATAGAGAGAGGTACCTCAAGGGTACTGCTTTTCCAATTTACCCAAATCAGCTCCCCAAGTGTCTGTATTTGGAATTTTGCACCAATGACATCTTTCTGATTTATTTTTTTCCAAAGACTGTTCAACTCATAAATGTAAAGATGCAATGGAAAGAGGTGGTGGCTGATAACTTGGATTTCTGCATCCTGAATTTGTCCAATGCCTCCATATAAAGTTACAAAAAATGTATTAAAACACCTAACTAATTCAGCTTTGGTGGTGATAGCTATCAGATGGAAAGAAGTTAAACACTTATCTTGTTCCCCACTTGGAGCTGTTGGTAATACTCACTTGCTGGCACCACATCTTTTCCATTGAATTGAACACACGGCTTAATTTAGAGTTAGGAGCAAATCCAACTAAAATATGCAGATTTGCACCTGAGCTACTTTGTAATGCAATGGGGAAAATTAAAAATTTTGTGCCCCCGTTCGCAATTTTATGTATCTGTTATATAAAACTAAATCATGTGCCTAACAGATATGAGAAAGATTGGGGTGAGGAGAGAGATAGAGATGAGAGGCAGATGGTGGCGGCGGAGTGTGTTGGAGGACAGAGATGGGAAGACACCTGTTAGCATTTGAAGTTGGTCCCCCCCCAAAATCACAACCACCTGATATATACAATGTGTTGAACTGAGCCCTTGGAGTGATCCAAATACTTAAGCTTGCCATACATCTAAAGATTATTTTTCCAACCATCCAACTAGTTGGTTTTTTGGAACAAAAATCTGTTAATGTGGAGCAAATGACAATCAACCATTTGCTCCCAAACACTGGAAAACAGTCATTCAGAAAATAATGGTCAGCTTCCCCCTTTTGTCCTAAATACCCTTTAGTCCATGTACTAGTCTCCGCTCAGTATGTTGTTTACTGGAGTCACCTTTCCTTTTTCTATTCTGACTTCATAGAATCCAATGGCAGTGAGTCAGTCTAGTGTGAAACTGCTGTGGTAAGGTTCGGCTTTAGCAGTTAGCTCACTCACAGTGCTCCATTCAGAGGATCACCTTTAAAGGGAGTCTCTCAGAGGGGAAATCACCTCCCTCCTCCGAGACGCTCCTCAAGGGGATCTGGCTCTGCTGACCACTGCCCACCTTCTAAGGAAGGAAGAGTTCGCTCTCCTCTTGGTAGTGCCTGTCGGACAACACGTTCAGTCCTTCTCAGGGATACCGACTTCTCCGCATGTTGGAGCCACGCCTCCTGTGTCTGCTTTACTTGTGTGTAAACTTTACTTCCCCTCCAGGGGGGAGGGGGAGCAACAGCACTCTGACAAAGTGCAATAAATGTATTTACACATACATATAGAAGTGACAACAAGCATAATTTATATACAAATAAAGACTTGTATACATAGTTACATGGGCACCACAGCTTGGATAGGTACCCAGGGTTTGGTGTATCTTCCTGCAACCATGGTTGGGTGATTTTTTTTTAGGATTGCTGTTCTATACCCCGACAGGAGGGGGCTGGGGGGAGGTTGACGGGGCAACCAAGGGGCCGTCTGGGTCAACTGAACCTGGCGGCTGACGGAAGATTACTGTCAAGGAGCAGCTGCCACAGGCTTCTCTGACATGGGGGTACATTTACTAAAGTGGGAGATTTTAGAAGTGGAGATGTTGCCCATAGCAACCAATCAGATTCTAGCTATTATCTTCTAGAATATGCTAGTTAAATGTTAAGTAGAATCTGATTGGTTGCTATGGGCAACATCTCCACTTCTAAAAACTTTCACTTTAGTAAATATACCCCATGGTTGCTTCAGATGCGACCGTGTCAGGGAAAGCCCAGCTTGGCGTGGTCACATCTGCTATATTGTTATATTTATGAAGAAAGGGGGAGGGGTTCAGATCGGCGCTGTCCGAAAGTAGCTGTATTTAATAGTGAAATTTAACGCTATTTATTCATTTATCCTATTGTTATATTTGTCTGTATAGTTGTTTTTCATGCTTTTTTTCCATAAAGGGGTGTGGCCCTGCCTCCTTTAATTAGGCCAAACCCCCAAATAGTACCGAGACCCGGCCCAGCTCTCCATGCACCTGAGTATGCCATCACTGGACTGAGCAGTCACACAGATCCCCCTGATCTGTGTACCTGGTTCTCCTCCTCTCAACATTTCTGAGCTTGGATAGCAATAACTGACTACCCTAGGTAGGCTTTTGTGTTCAAAATTAAAAATCTCAAAAGGGTGTGGGGGTTCTGCAAAATTTATAACCAATCCTAGACTGGTTATAGGTCTAGGACTGGTTATAAATTTTGCAGAACCCCACACCATTTTGAGATTTAACAATAGGATAAATTAA
This sequence comes from Taudactylus pleione, assembly GCA_031769625.1. Lineage (NCBI taxonomy): Eukaryota > Metazoa > Chordata > Amphibia > Anura > Myobatrachidae > Taudactylus > Taudactylus pleione. The sequence continues at coordinate 7,405,666 of JAUIMM010000601.1, forward strand.
TGAACACTGTTAAATTTCACAATTAAATACAGCTGCTTTCGGACAGCACCGATCTGGACTGACAAGTGAATCAGGGGGACCCAATGTAATTTTCTTTCACTACCATCCTTTTCTTAAAGGTCTAGAACTGGTTATAAATTTTGCAGAACCCCCACACCATTTTGAGATTTTTAATTTTGAACACAAAAGCCTACCAGGGTAGTCAGTTATTGCTATCCAAGCTCAGAAAGGTTGAGAGGAGAAGGAGAACCAGGCACACAGATCATACACACTGGAAAAAAGGGGATCATTGGGCCTGGAACGTCAAAACCAAAAACAACAAACCAAGGTAAAGCCAGGACCATAAGAATGGCTGTCCAGTGCATTCCATAGAATCAGAGTAAAAAAGGATTTATCAGGTAAGAACCAAAATCCAGTTTTGTCTTTCATCTATGGGGGACACTGGGGATGTCCCAAAGCTGTCCTGTGCTGTGCATTATACCCTTTGCCCGAAACTAGCATCTCGAGTAGCAAAGGTGTCAAAATGGTAGAATCTGATAAGTGTGCACTGAGGACCACGTGGCAACCCTGCATAGCCACTCCTCCAATGCACCACACCAAACCTCCCTGGAGGTCCCAACTGTTGGGGTCGAGTGGGTCATCACCAATTACAGAACCAGCAAGTTCACCAAGGTGTAGGCATAATGGATAATTGCCTTAATCCAATGGGTTATTATCTTCTTAGAAGCCGACCAACCCCTTTTTTTTTTTTCTTTATGTCATAAGAGCACAAACAAAGGGAGGAGTTCAATTAGGTGCAATTATCTTCCACCCACAAGTAAGTGTGGCTATATGTCACAATTACGGTATCTACGGACTCTGAGATTTTTGTCCTCTGCAGGCTGCAAGCAAAAATGTGCGAGTCACCGCCACGAGGCATTACACGCTGTCTCAATGGCAACTCGCTCTCTTTGCGTGGGGCGAGTTAAATTCATTCCACCAAAGAGTCAGAGCTCCGGAAATCTATTGTCCTATCAATACATAGAGACCACACCATGTCCACAGCCCTGAAGGACGACGGCGGATCCTACTGATCCTTAACAGGAAAAAGGGAGCACAATTTCCTGGTTAATGTAAAACTGGGACCCCACTTTGGAAGAAAAGTTTAAGTGGACCGCAGGACCTTCCCATCAAGGTGAAAAATTAGGAAGAGTGACATGCAAAATAAGGCACTCAAATCCAAAATCCTCAGAGCTGAAGAGAGAGCCAGGAGGAACATATCTTTTTCACGTAAACTATTTGAGGTCCACAGAATTTAAAGCCGCAAAAGGTTGATGCTGAAGGCAGGCCTGACAACGAGGGGACTAAGGGTACACCCGTACTGGGCCCCAAGGTCCAGAGGGGCCCCAAGGACCAGACTGGCACAAAAAAGAGGTTGCGGACTCATTGCTCCAGGCGGCACTTCACGGCCTTTGGACCCATACCCGCCGTCCAGCTCCCTTGTAGATTGGCCCGGGCAGCACTTGGCTCTTCCAGGTGTCTCAGACACGGCCTGGCCCAGATGTGACGTTTCAGTCAGCACTGTGACAGCGTGACGTCCCCGACCATCAGGCCGGCTGCGGTAGTATGGAGCTGGAGTGATAGGGGCTGGGGGTGGAGGAAGATGATAGGGGCTGGGGATGGAAGAAGCTGAATTGGGTTGGGGGCTGATGAAGGGGGTTGGGGGCTGAGGAAGGTGAAGGGTTGGGGACTGAGGAAGCTGATAGGGCTGAAGAAGGTGTTGGTGGTCTGATAAAGTTGCTGAGGTCTGGGGATGGTGATGGGCTTTTGGGATGAGAATGGTGATGAGGGTCTGAGGCTGAGAAAGGTGATTGCGGCTTTTGGGCTGAGGACGGTGAAGAGAGGAAGGTGATTAGGGCCTGAGGATGGCTGCTGCTGCAGACACCATCCCTCCTTCTCCTGAGGCATCCACAGCACTTTCATCAAGAAGACCTTGGAAGAGACTGCAAACAAGAACAGCCTACCTCATCAGTGACAGACAGTATGGTAAGTCAGTGTATTTTTACTTTATTTAAAGGCTGGCATATCTTTCAGTTAACATTATTATGCTTCACATAACGCACATCTCACACATGCAGGGAAGGGGTGGTGGTTAGAAGGTGGTGCCCCCAGAGACATCAGTGTACCGGGCCACGAGATTTCTGTTGCTGGCCCTGGCTGAAGGGCCTGTAGAACCAGGTACTGAGGGGCAACTGGAGGAACAAAGGGGCTGGATGTGGAGCACTCCCTTGAGGTCTGCACAGTAGAGAGGACTACAAACCTTTTTTGGAAATAGACAGAGCAAACACCTGTACCTTAAGAGAAGACAGACGGATGCCCATGTCCAACCCCACCTGCAGCAAAGATGGCATCCTAAACAGGCGGAAGACCACTGGATCCAGCCTCCAGACAACACACCAGGAGAAGTAAGCTCTTCACCCTCGATAATGCGGACTAGCAGGAACGGGTTTCCTAGCACACAGCATTGTACGCAAAACGTAATCGCAGAAACTCCTGGCATTCAAGAGGGCTGTCTCAACAGCCACCTCGTTAAAGCCAGACAAGGAAGAACCTGGGGCAGGAATGGACCCCGAGAGAGAAGGTCTAGCCTAAGATGAAGATGCCGTGAGGGAGCCACAAACATCCGCCTAAGATCCACGTAACAAGCTCTGTGCGGCCAATCTGGATCTTCCAGAATGGCTGACCCTCCTTCTTGCTCCAGCTTGCAGAGGACCCAAGGCCGCAGAGACACAGGATGGAAAAGTTATACGATAGTAAATGTTCTGGGGATGGACAACGTATCTACCATAAGGGCTCCTGGTTCTTGCATCCTGGAGCAGTATCCGGTTAGCTTGTGGATCTGACAGGAAGCAATCATGTCTATGAACTTGCAGACCCAACAGTCCACTAGGGATGAAGATGCCATTCACCTAGATGGACATCCTGATGGCTGAGGTGGTCCACCTCCCAGTTTGTAACCTGCTGACAAGGCTGCGAGAAACCTTTATGCCCACTGAAGGATCTGGAGCATATCACGTGTGGCCCGAGGACTCCTTGTGCTGCCTTGATGATTTATGTAGATGACCGCCATTGCAAGGTCTAACAGTACCTTGACCAGATGGACCTGGAGCAGGGGTCTAGCCTGGAATAAGGCCCTGCAGATTGCCCTTAGTTCCAAGATGTTGATGGGAAGCCAAGACGCACCATCTCTGGAAGGTTAAGGTGAGAGCAACTGCTCTCCAGTCCCATCCTGAATCAGACATAGATGTCCCTTGTCCAGCTGAGATGTCTGCAACCACAACAGTACAGAGATAATGTCAGGAACTGGGACCTAATCTGAGAGTGTAACCTGTTCCAGCTGGAGAGGAGCTCCAACTGGAAGGTCCTGGAGTGAAATTGTGCAAACTCCACCATGTCAAAGGTGGAGACCAGTTTGCCTAGAACCCTCATGCAGAGGTGTACCGACGCCCAACGTTGCATGAGAATTGACCACACATGGCCTGCAAGGAACTATTTTGTCTCTTGGGAGTAAGACCCTCTTTAACTGTGTGACCAACAGGACGCCCAAGAGTAGAATTTGTTGAGAAGGCACACCCATGGGACTGTAGGGTGATGACTGAAGCGCAATCAGGAGATTGTCCAAATAATGGATTATCCTGATATATTGAAGCCGCAGCGCAGCTGACATCACAGATATAACCTTGGTGAATATCCGAAGTGCTGTTGACAAACCAAAAGGCAATGCCCAAAACTGGTAGTGTTGCGAGAGGACCGCAAATTGCATGAAGCTCTGATGCTCCTCTCCACTTGATATCTATCAATGGCTTAGTACTTCACCCCCAAAGTATACTATATTTTACGTGTAACATATGCATACCTCCCAACATTTCTCTTTATGGAATTGTGTGTGTGTGTGTGTGTGTGCTGAAGGCATGGCCTAACGGCGCATGGCCTAGTGGCACCTCCAGGCTCTCCCCGTGAAGAGATGCCCGCTGCTATGGAGAGCAGCGGTGAGAGTGATCTCCCCCCAACTTCCCATTGCGGGACACTGCAGGTGGGTCAGCAGGACAGTACCTGAATAGAGACTGTCCGCCAACTGCGGGGCAGTTGGGAGGTACGCAGATATGTATTTGATATATAAATACAGTGTCGTAACTAGGGTGGTGCAGACAGCACTGTGTGACTCCAAAATTTCAGATCTGCTCTGCTATTTTTGTGTCATCCCTTGGATGGTTATCACAGCAGCGGTGATAGGAATGTTCTAACAGCTGTATAGACTATAGATCATATATCATGAATACTGTAGCGAAATGTAGTAGCAATTCCATAGACTCTAAAGGGGGGTATCCACTTGTAGATATACAAACGACAGCACGATTACGACATTGCAATCGTGCTGTCGTTTGTATAGCTAGTGATGTGCCTAGACTCAACGTTCACTCGTTCAGTCCTGGCACATCCCTCATCCCCACACATGCTGAACATGACGAGATCGTCAGGTTGACCTGCATGTACGGGTGATGTCGGATGTCAGAAGCGACCAGCGGGCACGCGCATCGCTGGTCGCTTCTGACCAAAACATGCCCGATGTATGCACGATGCTTGCGCGATTTGCAAGCGATTGCACGATAACTATGTCGTTATCGTGCAATCGCTTGGCTAAATCGCAAATGGATACCCCCATAAGCTATGTTGCAATAATCAGTATTTGTATCAATCACCATTACAAATACTTTTTATTCCAACAGTAACTCAGTCTACGATATGCTATTATATTTGGTTACAGTATTCATGATATGATCTATATAATGTACATTTGGTGAACATTCCCATAATTCAGGACACAGTAATTTATTTTATTTTTTTTTTCAATTAATTTTACATGTTTTATATAGCTGTTCTTTCATGGATACAGCTTGAAAAGCTGTCCTTATTATTTATTAATAATATGCATGTATGTTTACAGTGCCGGATTAAATCCTGTGGAGGTCCCTAGGCAGTCGAAATCTCGTGGACCCCTTGCAATTTATCTCCTAATACGTTTTTCATTTTACCAACCAAAACTTTTAATAAACCGTTTGTAGGTTGCACCGAAAATGTTTTACAAGCTGACAGAAGATGAGCTTTTAAGAGATAAACTGTAATGTGAATCTGATGTCTATGTACTTTAAGTTGTTAATGGGTACATTATTTTAATACAGCACTTTCTCTATAGAGTCTTTAATGTAAAGTTTTTGTTTCTTTGCGTTGATTCATTTTTTTCTATCTTGTGGAAACAATTTAAGAAAACTTGATTGTAATTTTCTTTCAAAATTAAATCAATATTATTTTGATTCGTTGCCGGGCCCCTAAAAGGTTCGGAGCCCATGGGCCGGTGCCTACTCTGCCTAGTTGGTAATCCTGCACTGTTTATTTATCACAATAGCGCTTACCCGAACCTGTTTGTATGATTCAGTGTATTAGCTACTAAGCCTTTTAATTTATATATTTTTTATATTTGTCTGTGTAGTTCAGTGATCGTGCTGAGCAACAAAATATGTGGGTCCCAAGGACCCGCCACGTTAAAAAATGGGGTCCTACCTGATCATTTCTGGGTCCCATCATTATTTAGCCTTTAGAGCTCTCAGACCACCTCACATGCCACCACACTTCCCCACATACGCCAAAGTTTTGTTAATAGATGTCAGACTTCAGTACCCATTGACAATAATGGGGACTGCAGTCTGCTGCGGCAGTTAGTCTTCTGCAGGAGATTTCTGTGAATTTTTCTGCTTTAGACTGTTGTTACATAGTGGTGATACATAAAATTGTGCAGAAACTGTAGTTTTATGCATAATTTTATGAAAAACCACAAACCAATAAAATTTAAATACATTTTTTAAATATACCAAAAAGATTTTCTACTCTTACCTTTTTAAACAAAAATGTTCAAAGAACTCTCTGCTTCTAGCTGTGCACTGTTTGTATTTTTTTCTGTGTGAGCTCGTATTCTTTATGTGTGGGAGGCGGAGTTGGGGACAGGGCGTAGGAGGTGGGGAGCTGGGGACAAGGCGTAGGAGGTGGGGAGCCGGGGACAGGGCGAAGGAGGTGGGGACCCGAGGACAGAAAGAATTGGGGAGTCAGAATGTAGGTGGTGGGGAGCTGGGAACAGGATGTAGGTTATGGGGAGCCTGGGACAGGGGCGTAGGAGGTGGGGAGCCTGGGACAGGGACGTAGGAGGTGGGGAGCCTGGGACAGGGGCGTAGAAGGTGGGGAGCCTGGGACAGGGGCGTAGAAAGTGGGGAGGCTGGGACAGGGGCGTAGGAGGTGGGGAGCCGGGGACAAAGGCGTAGGAGGTGGGGAGCCTGGGACAGGGGCGTAGGAGGTGGGGAGCCGTGGACAAAGTCGTAGGAGGTGGGAAGCCGGGACAGAAAGAATTGGGGAGTCAGATTATAGGAGGTGGGGAGCTGGGGACTGGAATAGGATATGGGGAGCCGGGAGCAGGAGTAGGATATGGGGAGCCGGGGACATGGCGTAGGAGGTGGGGAGCCGGGGACATGGCGTAGGAGGTGGGGAGCCGGGGACAGGGCGTAGGAGGTGGGGAGCCGGGGACAGGGCGTAGGAGGTGGGGAGCCGGGGAGAGGGGCGTAGGAGGTGGGGAGCCGGGGACAAAGGCGTAGGAGGTGGGGAGCCGGGACAGAAAGAATTGGGGAGTTAGATTATAGATGGTGGGGAGCTGGGGACAGGAATAGGATATGGGGAGCAGGAGTAGGAGGTGGGGAGCCGGGGACGTGGCGTAGGAGGTGGGGAGCCGGGGACAGGGCTAGGAGGTGGGGAGCCGGGGACAGGGCTAGGAGGTGGGGAGCCGGGGACAGGGCGTAGGAGGTGGGGAGCCGGGGACAAGGGCATAGGAGATGGGGAGCCTGGGACAGGGATTAGGAGGTGGGGAGCCGGGGACAGACAGAATTGGGGAGTCAGAGAGTATAGGTGGAGGGGAGCTGGGGACAGGAAGAATAAGCAGGGGTAGGAGAAGGGGCTGGGTGCCAGGTATTAGATGTGGAGGGAGCCAACGTACATGAGGAGGTGGAGGGGGTGCTAGGGACCACAGGAGTAAGTAGGGTCAGAAGAAGGGGCTGGGTGGGTGCCACTGGGTATTAGAGGTGGAGAGGAGGCGGGGATTAGAGGCAGAAAGTCTGGGACTGCTGGGGCCAGGCGCGCTGCAGTACTCTCCATCCTCATTCACAGCACTGTCACTCTACCCCCGTTCAGCCTGCTGCTGGCTTCTGCTCCTCCATGTGAGCCTGATCTCTGCCTTCAACACCACCAACGCTGTGCATTGTAGCCAAACCCCCACCGCACCTAACTAGCCTCCACCTGCTGCTTCACTACCGCGGCGCTACCCACTATACACTCACCTGTTCCAGGGAGTGCAGACACACGACGTGCAGTGTCTTGCCTGGTACGCGGCCCCTTGTTACTGGGTGCTGTCTTCACTCTGCGGGACCGGGCCGTAGTCTTCACACTAGGGGGTTGGGACGCAGTGACAGTCTACACGCCAGGGCAGTCCTCACATATGAGCTGCTGTTGGCTCCACCTCCTGTTCTAGTTCTCCCTGCAGATGGGCCAGCATATACATCAATCATATAACCAGGAGTCACGGGATTGTCCGGCAGCGGATCGCGTCCCCGGGGACCCTCCCATTTTGAAAAAGTGAGTTCCCAGTCCTCATTTGTGAGTAAAATACGCGCTATAGCGCGTATTTGCGAACACTGGTAGTTTCTTTCATGCTTATTGTTGTCTAATAAAATGTATTTTATTTACATGACTGCAGATTAGATTCACCAAATTTTGTTTAATAGGAGCCTTGGCGCTGCAACTTTTTTTTCTTGCATTATTACCTACTTAGGGTGTTGGTGGACCCCTGGATTGGTAGTGCTATCCAGTGGGAGCCCTTTGTAGAAGGTCTGTCCCACCTCTCCTGGAAGCCTGGGTGCATACCCCAAGGGCACCCACTGCGAGGGAGATGGGACGGACTTAAGTTAAGGGGTAAGCAGGAGAGGGGGGAGTGGGACAAAGCGAGGGGGGGGGTGGGGTTTGTGGCGGACTGATCAAAGGAGATGTGGAGCTGGGGGAACAGTAGAGAGAGGCGTGGCCAACCGTAGGGGGGCTAGAGGGCTGAAGACTGAGGTGACTTGGCAAATGCCGGGTCCATTATACTAGTTATTAATAATATTGTTCTTTACAGGTGGATTACTGGTCTCAGCAAGCCTGCACGGCCATGCAGGCACTTATGGTTGTCCAAAGGCCATCATGCCTGAGCAGACTGGCTGGGACCAATCGTTCACCTGTAAAGAGCAATATTATTATTAATAATTATTACCTCAGTACCTACAGCCCCGGAGTATGGAGAAGATCCTATGCCATTTTCGCCCCAATTTATTTTCTTTTTTTTTTTTTTTTTTTTCTTTATCAACCTAGGATTAAAGGCTTAGAGCTGACTAAACACCACCACACTTTTTTTTTTTTTTTAATTAATTGCTGTAGTTTTTCACAATTTTGAACAGAAAAGAGCTTGAAAACTGCAGTGGATTGTCCTCTGTTTTGGTGGGATGGGGCTTAGGCCCTGATTCAGAGCCGGACGATCTGACAGAGCGCTCGCTCTGAATTAGGGCCGTCCTTCTTAATTTTAGAGCGGCCTCCTGGCCGCTCGTATAGCTGTGGGTGACCACCCACAGCTATAGCGAGCGGCCAGGAAAATGGTCGCGATGGTAAAGACCATCGGACTTGTGACGAGACCCTTACAGAGCAAGAAGTCCACACACTGACATCACTTGTGATGTCAGTGGGGCCGGCCCTAGACGGTAGGCATTCCCATGGGAACGCCTCCGTCTGGGCAGCCACGCCCCCGGCCTGCCCACCAAAGGGGGCGTGCTGTCACTCAACATCGACAGCACGCCCCCTTTGTAGCGAGACCAGGAGCGACGGCTTGCCCGTCGCTATCCGGGTCTTGCGCATGCGCACGACGGAGCCGCCTCCGTCGTGTGCATGTGCACTGGGCCAACATCGACCTGCTTGCGAGCGCTCCGCTCGCGAGCGGGTCTGAATCAGGCCCTTAGAAACCAATGGTCATCAACGGGAGTTAACAAATGATAGTCAAAACTGATGCTTAGTAAATACTGTATTTTTAGACACTAAACCACCGGCAATGCCTACCAGGTTTGTATTTGAATGCAAAACCGCCTCTTAGTAAATTTACCCGGAAATGTCATAACACACGCACATGTCCATTTTGCAAGAAGCTAATTACCCTATCAGTATGTTTATGGGCTATGGAAGGAAACCGAAGTACCTGGAGGAAATGCTGGGAGAACATACAAATTTTACAAAGAAATGATCTCATCGGAATCGAACACATGGACCCAGCACTGTGAGATGGCAATGCTAATCACTGTGCCAGCATGCAGTGCATTCAGTAGCTGGAGAACCGCCACGATGCCCTACTGCATACATATGGGGCAATAACAGTAGTACCAACATTGCAGATTTTGTCTTGCACCCCATAGAGGAAAACCTGTGATGCCAGCAGGACGAGATGTACTGTTCTGGAGCAACATAATGTATCCATGTCAGGAATAGAATACCCCGCAATGCCTGTGAAGTCGGTCTTCCAGCAAAGGAGTATGTGAAAATATAGCAAAATAAATTGCATAAAAAAGATTTTAATGACGTGCTTCATAGAAATTCTGATGAAAACAGAAGTCCACTCTAACAGCTGTTTATACCATTTCCTATTGTATCTTATTTGTTTTGCTGTTTATACCATTTCCTATTGTATCTTATTTGTTTTAGCAATGTGTACAAGTATTGTTCATTTTGCAGATCTGTAACACAATACTAGAAGAAATCCTTTAATAATGGGAAGAAGTTATTATGTTGACGAAGCAGTTGAAAAGTATTTCTCAAAAATTGTTCAACAAAAGAAGTCTTTTGTGACTGGACTTATTATAGGACAAGTAAGTAAGGCAGATACATCATATTCAAGAATGCTTATCCTACATAAGAGGGTAAAATGGGCAAAGGCAAGTTTCTTTAACAAGTGCAATTAAGAGTGGTGAATTACTACATTTTCGAGAAAGGAAAATCCTTTAAACACAATTTAACCAAATAACAAAAGAAAAAAATTATTTTAATAATAGCGTGAGATTACAAAATTACATTTAAACAAGTGATGCAACAGCAACTACTAAAATAAAGGAAACCCCTCTATAAAGTAGCTAAACGACATAGTTTTACCTAACTTTGAAAATGATTAGCATATGGGTAGCGTATATTGTGCAGATATTCCCAATATCTATCTAGCCAAAAGATCATATATGTAGCATTCAGGATACCACTACTAGAAGAGAACTAGTCCACTGAATTTTTTTTAAAGAAACCTATTATATCCTATTATGTACAAAATGTGTTCTACATAAACATTGATTATATTAATAAAGTGGAAAATGTGAATTTAGACAGGTGGTAAGCAGTGTGGGAGAAGTTACTAGCAGGATGACAGATGAGCACAGATTTGGGCATGGTACGTTTGAGGAAGTGTTGGGTCATCCAAGTTGATATGGCAGAGAGGCACTAAAGCATATCGGCAATAGAGTGTGGGTGTCATCTAAGTAGAGGTGGTAATGGATGCAGAAGAAGCATATGAGATTACAGAGAGAGGAGGTGTATATGGAGGAGGCCAAAAACAACCTTTGGAAACACCAAAAGAGTACCGGAGCAAGAGTCTAAAATAGACAGCATGACCTAAAGGATAGTAGACTCACCAACAAAGGACACTGTGTCACTTAAGTCAAAGGAATGATAAGTGATCATCAGTGTCAAAAATGACGGACAGGTAAAGTCATTGTTCATTTTGGTGAGGGCAGTTGGAAGCTAGACTAAAGCCTCACATCCACAAGACAGTAAAGACAGTAGGATTACAACATCGTAATTGTACCATCGTTCCCCATCCCCTGCAGTGCCTACACTGAACGTTTAGTCATTCAGTGTAGGCACCCTCCATTATCCCCGAACATGGCCAATCTGTCGTTATTGGCAGATTGACCGGCATGTTCAGGAGATGATTGATGTTGGAAACGACCAGCAGGAGCGCGCATCGCTGGTAGTTTCCGACATTATAGTGCACGATTAATGAGCGATTGCACGATTATGATGTCGTAATCGTGCAATCACACATTAATATCGCCTAATGGATATGCGCCTTTAGGGCAGGATTTAATTAGCGGCAAAAAACGCAGATTTTGCAGTCGGACGCGAAATAGGATGACTTTCTCCTAAAAAAAAAAAAAAAAAACGGCGAAATTGGCCGTTTTTCACCGAAAAAAAGGAGAAAAGTTTTCTCCATCTCAGGCCAGGAGAAAAAAAATGCAAAATTTCTATTTTTGCCTAAAAATGTGGGAATTTCTTTCAGAATCCTTTAGAGATCACCCCTAATGATAAACTACCCCAACATTTTTTTCGTAAGTTGCGTACTTTGGCGAAAAAAGAAAACGTTGATAATGGTTTTAACGTATTGGATCCGATTTTTCGGGGGACAGTATGGATGTGTCGTGTTTTAAACATTGCACGCTGTCGCAGGTGATTTTTTAAAATTGCGTTTTTACGACACGAAAATATACTTGCACCCATTCTAATGTACCCCCAATTTACGTGGAACAGTTATTTCCTGGAAAACAACTTTTTTTCACCCAAAATTTGCGTGGCCGTTTTTTGCCAAAGTACACAACGAAAACATTTTGGGGTAATTTATCATTAGGGGGGGGGGGTGTCCAAAGTGTTCTGAAAGAAATCCCCCACAATTTAAGGGAAAATATAGTGACTTTGCATTTTTTTTCTCCTGGTCTGAGATGGAGAAAACTTTTCGCCTGTTTCAGTCGATCCTATTATCGCAGGTGCGATAATATTGGCACAAAAATCGACGATATTGAATCCGGCCCTAAATAGGAGAGAGAGTGGGAGGAGGGAAAGTGGGCCAAATTGCTGACGTTGTTAAAGGATTTTGGAAGCAAAGAGGAGCCGGAAGATTGGACAGTAGTTGGAGAGGAAGGGTAAAGATGAAGAAGACATGGCGGAGGGAAAAAGGTTAAAGAAGTGAGCAAGTTTCAGGTAAGCAGTTGGGAGAGGGAGTGGAGGAACTTTATGGGTACTGAGTGTCTGATTCAGAGATGGACACTGTTAGTATTGTTGCTGCATCTTGGACAGAGCAGCGATGCTAAAATATGCTAATGCAGCAGGAGGTCCCTGAGGAGAAAACAGGCCTTGCAGATCCAAGTGCTTTGCATTATTATCAGACATGTTTTTAGACACATTGATAGACATACATTAGGTTAATATCAAGTTAGTATTGCGGTTAGAAGGTGCCCCTCAGAATATAGTTAACTGCATAAACAGTGGTTTACTCGCCAATCATAATATAGGCATGTCGATATTTTGACCATTTCAAAATATAGACATAGTAAAGACGTCGACATTGATAATATAAGAATGTTTTTATTTTGCATGTCGCATTTTGACCATATCAAAATGTCGACAATCAAATATGTTGACGTCGCAATATTGGTCACTGCACGTTATGTATATGCTGTGCATGGGATTAGTCAGTGCAACAGTGCATGTCATTTATTTAGTTCAACTATGAAGGAGATTTTACCGTCCAAGATAATTGACGCATGGTGCGGTACATAACGGGTGGGCACTTAGTCTGTGCACAGGTCTCTAGTAGGGAGGTGACAATGATTTTTATTATGTGACTTTTAGAGATAAATGACTGTATGGCTGACATACATCTAGGACACAGGTTCTCAAACTCGGTCCTCGGGACCCCAAACGGTGCATGTTTTGCAGGTCTCCTGACAGAATCACAAGTGAAATTAGCTCCATCTGTGGATCTTTTAAAATGTGTCAGTGAGTAATGAATACACCTGTGCACCTGCTGGGTGACCTGGAAAACGTGACCTGTGTGGGGTCCTGAGGACCGAGTTTGAGAACCACTGATCTAGGATTACTACACATGCTCAGGGCTCTTCCCTCAGTAGACAAACTGTGGTAGTTTGCCCTGCCACAGTTTTGCCAGTATGCCCTGCCACAGTTTCAGCATTTCCTAACAGTAATCTGTGGCTCTGGCATGCGTGTTCCAGTCTCAGTGGGACATCATCTTGTACATTCGTCCATTATGACACTGGCAGTCCAGCTGCTGTAAAACTACACATGAAAAGAGGGGCATGGACTGCATGTCCTAAGCGCAAAGCTGTGGCAGGGCATGCTAAGCACTAAGAATACTCCATGTTAATTGTAGAGTTTAACATATTTGATTTAATGATCAGTATTCTTAATGCTTAGAGTGTGCACCTGCATAGTCTTTTTTTTCTGCATGGCACTAATATTCTGAACATGGTAGCATATCTTATGTTTAAAATTAGGGTGCGCAGTCCAGGCTTTGATCCCCAACAGCTGGACTGGACTGACATTTTGGTGCCAATTTTTAATTATTTTAAATGTCGACATTATGTACCGCCCCAGTCAAACTCCCAGGTGGGGAGTTTGACTGCGGCGGTACACCTGTCAAACCGTAACGCAGGTGTCCTAAGGCGAGCTCAGGGAGTACAGAAACCTCCCATGGAGCAGAAGGGCTCTTCAATTAGGGCCGTATTCAATTAGGTGCAGAAGGGCTATTCAATTAGGGCCGTATGACTGTGGGCCGTATTCAATTAGGTGCAAAAAGTTGCGTTTGACGAAAAGTGCTCGCAGGGTTAAGTTTTCGCCTCATTCGCCAGTTTTGATGTGATCATTTTGAGTACTTTCTCAATGCGCTCTCCCGCTTCTCGCACTATTCAGTTGCAAAACACAAGAAAACGCATATGTGCGGTAATTGCCCATGGTGAAACTAGCAAAGTACAGCACGTTTTTGGGAAATCAGCCAGTACCCCTAACTGACATAGGAAATCAATATAGAAGTGTATTAATGGCCCTAATAAAAGTATTTTGGCTTCTTAAATTGAGTCAGATTGCTGTTATATGCATATTTGCTGTGTGTAAAAATGATAAAAAGCTATTTTTTTTTTAGAAAAAATTATTGCTGTAGTTAAACTGGGGGTACATTAAAATGGGTGCTAGTGTAGTTTTGTATTTATAAAGTGCAGTTTTAAAATATGTTAAAAATACACCTGCTGCAGCCACCTGCAATCCTAAAAACACCTGTCCCATCCATACAGCGCCCCAAAATACCTGCCCTAGTACCTTAAACCCATTTTGCAACACTTTAAAAATGTTCACCCCAAAAATGACATAAAATGACATGTTATTATTAGGGGGTATTAAGCTAATTAATTTTTTTGCCTAATTAGTCATTAGGGGGGGGGGTGTCCAAAGGGTTCCCAACATGTTTAGCCAAAAATAGGGATTTTGCACATTTTATCACCTGCTCTGAGATGGGGAAAACTTTTCGTCGGTTTCTACCTATGGAGTTTTCGCACATGCGATCATTCTGGCAATTGGATAGCTCGATACGCACGTATGCGCGACAAAATCTACTTTTCGGAACTAACTGAATACGGCCCTGTGTCTACATTTTAACTGTCAACATTTTGACATTATACATTTTGGGGCATATTCAATTAGGTGCGAAACGTTCCGTACATTTCGCATGCCAGACTTTTCGTCGACATCGCTGGTTTTCCATGGGAAAAAGTATTGCGCTCGTCTCCACTTATCCCCGTATTCAATTAGAAAACGGGACCTGGCGAAAAGTGCTGTCAGATTTGGGGAAATCCGCCTGACACCCCTCCAAAAGATGCACTGACATTGGGGATCACTATACATACCCCCGAATAGCCCTGCTGAAGGTATTTTGGGTACTTAAAAACACCTGGTGCATACTTTGGGACCCCTCTGTTGTCTATTTAGCTAGTTTTTAAGTTTGTCCCCCAACTTTGCACTTTTTCGTCCCCTTTTTCAAAGTAATTTTTTGGCGGTGCTCTTATATTTTTTTAAAACTTTTTTTGCCACAGTTTAGCTTTGGGAGACTGTCCCAAGGGAGCAGGGTGGTTTCTGCAAGTTTGCACCCCAAAACCTCAATTCTGCACTTTTTTTCCGCCAGCTTGCATAGGTGAATCTTTTTCGCCTATTCCAATGCATTGATTTCCGCACCGGTGAGAAGTCTTTGGAATTGAATACGGGAATAAGTTTTCACCTGGCGAAATGACGTCACCGGCGATACTTTTCTGCAGGTCAACTAGCACCTTGTGCGAGAAGTAGATGTAGCATCCCCGCCCCCCCGCGCGCGTGTTCGCCCGCCCGCCCGCACTCACTCGATCAATATATAAATATGTACATATATTTATATTTCTTTGTTAGCTGAAAACAAATATTTACTATTTTTTAATTAAAGAAATAACAGGAGAGATGCAAAAAAATCCAAAAGGAGTCAATTTGAGCAAAATGTTACCATGCCATTTATTATAAAATTAACACACATTGGTCCTCATAGGTTACTCAAAAAACACAACTTTATTTTATTATTTATCTATTAACAGTTTCTTTATATAGCTCCGCATGTTCCGTTGCGCTTACAAATGGAAACAATAGAACAAAACTAGGTAGTAACAGACAGACAAGAGGTAAGAGGGCCCTGCTCCTTTGCCCCCACATGATAAAAAAAAAAAAAGCACCATATATTAACCCTGACAGGACCTAAAACACACATTGGCCCCCACAGGGTAAAAACACACACATTGTACTCAACAGGACAAATTAAAAAAAAACACATTGGTTAAATGAATACTCCCACAGGCAAAATAAATAAAACACACCCTGATGCAATTAATGCTACCACATCAAATCAAAACACATTAATGCAATGAATGCTCCCACACGAAAAAAATAAAATAAAAAAAAAAAACACATTGTCCTCGTGGTTTGTGGAGCATATTTTAATCTGAATGTTTTCTACTATAATGGTCAAATCTATATTTCCCCTTACACAGCATTACATTAATTCACATTCTACATCAGAGGACTTTTGCACATTACACATTTATTAGAAACCCCTTCCTAACTTCTTTTATCCCAACCTTTTTATTTTTTCTTACAGCTCAAGGATAACGCCAACCTTTAATATATACATCACACCAAAATAGACTTCATAATAATTGTTGATAGATAGCAAGTGTATTTTTGAGTACAGTCCCCATCACTGACTCTGAAGTCACAGTGCTCTTCAGCCACTGTTCAGTCCCCAGTCCAGAGTCAGCGCCCGCTCACTGCAGTCACAGTGCTCCTCAGCCAGCACCCTCACAGCCCCCCCCCAGTCTCAGACTTCAGCTAGCCAGTCACTGCGAAAAAGTGCTCCTCAGCCAGCACTCCCACAGCCCCCCAGTCTCAGCCCCTGCTCACTGCAAACAGTGCTCCTCTCAGCCAGCACCCTCACAGCCCCCCAGACTTGGCCCCTGCTCACTGCAAACAGTGCTCCTCTCAGCCAGCACCTTCACAGCCCCCCAGACTCGGCCCCTGCTCACTGCAAACACAGTGCTCCACCAGGACCTCCCTCAACTACTGTTAATCCCCCCCCATCCCAGACTCACTCAGCCCCTGCAACCACAGTGCCCCCTTCCCCACTCTACAATACTCTGTTTCACACTTCCAATAAACTAAAATTCAGTTCCACTCCAACCTCCAGGTGGGAGTTCATGCAGCTTCACCCGTCAGCAGCACTTACTTGCTTATTGCAGCTGCAGTTCCCATCTTCCCCAGCCCAAGTCCTCATCCTGCGCCGTGGTTCACTTCTCCTCCCAGGGGCGGATCTAGACTTTTCTTTTAGGGGGGGCAGTTTACGAATTAATCTAGACTCCTCCCCTCTACTAATTACTTTTCCCAGTTTCAGTCATACCCTCTCTGATTTTCAGTCTCAACTTTTTTGGGCCCTGCACCCCCAATTCACCACTTTTTCTTAAATTGTTGTCCAAATAGAGAGCCCCAATGAACCACGCCTAGCCTGTTCTAGCGCAACTGATGACATGGAATGAACAAAGCAGAGATCAGTCCCAGTCTTGTTACAGGCCTCAGCCCTACAGCACAAGGTGGTCAGAATCCTTTGCACTTACTAGCTGTAAGCCGGCTGTCATGGTGGCACGGGGACCTGGAGTGACGTTTTTATTGCGCATGCGCAGCCATAGGATTGTGTATGTGCATGCGGCAGTGATCCTTTTGTTCCCTTTTCCGAAAAAACTGCGAAGCATTCCCCATATACTAAACATTACGTTATCTATCTGAGCCAAGCCCCCAGAAAGTTATGGGGGCTACTTTTTTGACCAAAGTACTGTTAAAAAATGAGCTCCATAGAATGGACTACCCCTGGCACTGCAGCTGTGGTTATTAAATTCCGCAGTGGTTTCTTATAAACCTCTCCATGTATGCCCACACATATATAAGTACATATATACACACATATATATAAATACATATATAAGCACACACATATATAAATACATATAAGGATACTGAGCCCAGTTGTAAAATGAAACTGCCAGCAAGGTAGAAGAATCCCCTTTACTTACCACTCTTTCTCATTCGTCCGTCGGCTCCTGTCAGCATCATGGCATTGCTCCAGCAGCTACGCGCACACTGGCTGGCGGGCATGGCTCTGCTGCTCCTCTACTTTGGCGGTACACCTGTGGGCCGCTCACGCGGCACAGCGAATGAAAAGCGCTGTGGTAGGGGTTGTCTGTCCACTCCGGCGAGTCAGGTGCCTCGAAGATCCGACTGACTGGAAGTAGCCGGAGCTCACTCCACTTCAGACTGCAGCATCAGTTTAGCTTTGTGTAGGGGGAGTAATCACTGACCTGCCACTGCCTCCTCCTGCCTGAATCCTCCTCACCCTTGTAGGTCCTGGCCATCACCGCACTGTCTTGACCCCGCCAGAGAGAGCAGAGCAATGCAGTCAGTGCAGATGAATGCGCGGGCAGGGGTACGCCGCCACACGGGCTGCTCAGCGCTGCAGATAACCGTGGAGTCTGTCACTCAGTGATTGTGACAGACTCACTGTGTGTATGTATCTTCTAAGTGCCGTAGCTCCGGGAAATCAGCGGGGTGGACAGATGGGAATCGGCGTGCCCACAAAGGATGGCACCCCTTGAGCGGCCTCTCAGGTGGAACATGCCTAGAGACGGCCCTGGCCCTATGTCCTTATCAACATTTTTATTGTCTTCATATCTATTGTAGACATTTATAGGTCCTGATTCAGAGTTGTGAGTAAGAAATAAGTTTGGCATAATGTATAAGGGGTACTACTGTGTGGCATAAACTGAATGGGCTCCGTGTGGGGTCAAATGTATGTTTGTTTGTTTTTTTTCCCCTGGGGGGGGGCGACCCTTTTAAAATCTTACTATGTCGCCCACAAAGTTACATCCAGTGGAACGGGGGCGGGGGGGGGTACTAATTACCCGGGGCCTTCTTACCTGTCAGCAGCCCAGCACACTCTATTGTGTGCTGGACTGCAATGCTCCCTCCACCTTCCCCACCCCCCCCAAATTGTATGTGTATTTCACTCAAGGTCAATACCCATCTAGAACATTTCAGCAAACAAAACTAGTCACGTCAGACCGACAGACATTTTATCTGGCAGCCTGCCAGCCGCAGAAGTCGCCGGCATACACTGTGAGAGAAAACTCAGTGTATAGCCCGACATCCGCGCTCCGCCCCCGGGGGAGGAGACATTTCCCTGTTCCTTCCGTAGGAAGGAATACAGGAAATGTCTGTCGGCTGCGCTGGGCATACACTGCCCGATGCGGCCGACAGTTTACCTGCTAAATATCGCATCGGACGGGCATGCTGGACAATCCAGCATGCCCGACCGAGCAATATTTAACCCTCGGTCGCCCCCCCCACACGCTACAATTATCGCGGCGATTCGCCGATATCTGGCGGATCGTCCCGATAATTGTAGCGTGTATGGCCAGCATTAGTATTCAAGGATTTACAGATAACTTTTCTTCTCTGACCTTCTCACACACATACAATTTTTAATAATGGAATATTTTTTGTATATGTGAATATCAATAACTGGTAGAGCAGTGGAAATCCCTGAATTGTAATATTTTTTGTGATACTTCTTAAATTATTCATTTTAGTGCTCTTTGCAAAGAGATTATATTAATCTGGCTGTTCAAACACCCACAAAAGAAGATCAATGTGAGGCATCTGAACAGAAGGCTGGTTTGTGCAAACTGGATGAAATTGATGAGGAATGGGTTTCTGTTCATGCTTCTCAGGTACTTTCAAATTAAAAAGTTGCATTTCTACACATTACCTTGAAATTGCTGGCTCTTATGGCACTCTTACTGAATAAAACTGAGCCAAGAAATGCTATTCTTCATACGTGACAAAAAAAAAATAAGAAAATAGATTTAGTACATGTTTATTGTATGAACAACGGCTTTATTGAGCTCTAGACATATTTGTTACTAGTTACAACCAAGGAAACAGACACAGCTTTACAGTGTGCTTTATACTTACGTTTATTATTTTTGTTTTTATAAATATAATATAGTCACAGCTCATCTCAAGCTGGGTACACACCTAACAGATATATCTGCAGATGATGGTTGTTCATACATACTGACCAACCATCATCTGGCTGCAGGTCGTGCCGCGACCCCCTCCCCGCGGATGCCGCTGTAAGTATGCAAGC
Source organism: Taudactylus pleione (assembly GCA_031769625.1). Taxonomy (NCBI): domain Eukaryota; kingdom Metazoa; phylum Chordata; class Amphibia; order Anura; family Myobatrachidae; genus Taudactylus; species Taudactylus pleione. Next base: position 7,425,401 of record JAUIMM010000601.1, read on the forward strand.
GGTCGGCTGATCGCCCATACACAGCATGATGGACAGATCTATCTGCCATGGGCTGTGCAGCACAGCCGACGAGATATATCTGTGAACGACGTTGTCGCTGGTACACACTGGTCGACGGGCACACAATGTATTGACCGATCAATTGATACGGCCAATATATCTGCTAGTGTGCACCCAGCATCAGTCCTTGTGAATGGCGGGTATGTTTTGCCTAAGTGAAATGTGTTACTATCATTGTGTTCTGTAATAATTTTCCTTCTTCAGTCATGCGTCTCAGTTTTTGTTATAGGGGTCTAACTTTCCAACTCGCCCGGGATATTTTCATTTTGAATAAAAATATTCCGGCTATGTACTACCGGTAACTCGCAGGGACAGTGGTTGCGGTAACCGCTGTCCCAGTGAGTTATATCTCTGGCATTTCGGAGAAGTCTTTTTCTGAAATGAAAGACTTCCCTGGGGGAAGCTGATGCTGCGCATGCACATAGCGTCAGCTTCCTGGACTGTCCGGGGGCTGCAGGGGAAGAGATCAAAAGATCTCTTTTCTGCACCATACGCAAAGAGTAGTTTACACCATCTGAAGATGGTGTAAACTGCAGGGGCTAAACTCCTAAAAGTATTGCTTTTTGGAGTTTAGTACATAGGGGTGAGATCGTATGTCCCCATTCATAATAATGAAGACTGCGATCTGAAATGCTAATTAGCACTTTGCCGGAGTTTTCTGTGAAATCTCCTGCATTGTGCTATTAGTACATAGCTACAATACATAAAATTATGAAGAAACTGCAGTTTCTGCATAATTTTATGTAAAAAAACGGCTTGATACATATGCCTCTTAGAATCTATTAACTGAAGGTTGACTGTTTTATGTCTGTGTCTAACTCATGAGTAATAGTAGTGAGTTACATTATTTTAGCTTCAATCTCATGGCTAACTCCATCTTATATATCTTTTAGGTAAGTCGGATGCTTCCTGGTGGTCTTCAGCTTGTTGGTGTATTTCTTGTAACATCTCCCGAACTGTCAAAGGAAAGCCAAAATGCTCTACGGAAGGCAAGTTCATATCTTGATTTCTTTTTACTTTTGGTATGTTAAGAATAATAAATCATTTCTCCTTTATCCACTAGGGGACACTCGAGATCAAGACAGTGGGGTATAGACGGTGGTAGAGTAGAGCCTGGCACTTTAAATAATTTAGAAGTGTGACTGGCTCCTCCCCCTCTATGCCCCATCAGCCCCAGTTTTTAGAATGTGCCCGAGAGAGCCGGTAGCACATTAGGCTGTCTCCAGCCTTTTTCATAGTTTTTTTTTTTTTAATCTTTTGGTTTTATAATCAAGCATTGAGGACAGGCAGGCTGCTTGCTGTGGCAGTATGCCTGACACAGGGGAGCCGCCGGGAAGGGCACCACACGGCTACTGCAGCCTGTGTCCGGTGACCCTGAGGAGGGGGCACCAGCAAATGGAGTCATCGGACCCTGCGAGGACCCGCCACTGCTGACACCGGCATGTGTCCGGGTTCCTCGCCGCCCCCTCAGCCCAGCATCCTGGCCGCAGCAGCCCGTAAGTATATCCCACCACTCCTGACTAGCTGGAGTGGTGGGCGAAAATGCTGGGCTCAGGACAGCGGCTGCTGCGCAGCCTCCTTCCCCCTGCAAGTAAACCTGGCAGTGTCGGAGCTGCTGATGAGACCCGGATCTGCACTCGGCAGTCAGCGTCCGGGTCTCTGGCTTAGCTAGCCACTATTCTCCCTCCTATTTAAATGAGGGGATGGATAGAGGCCCCTCTACGTTGGTGACAGCGCGGTGCTGGCCGCAGCTGTCACTGAAGACGCCTACTCCTTCCTCCCTCTATGCAAGGAGCGAGGCTGCCGCGTCCCACTACTCCCATAACGGGAGTCTGCATTTACACCGCTATTATAGCCCTGCATAACGGGGCCGCGCTGGTGCTTGTATGAAAGTACCGGCGCTGGCTTATGCTCATAGCCGCTGGAGAGCGTGGTACAGCGCTCTCAGCTGTTGGTTGCTCCGCCGGTGCTTGTTTGAAGAAGCACCGACGCTGGCCCTCCCAGCGCTATGCCTGCCTAGGATAGCGCTAGTAGTGCAGAGTCCCCGTTAGCGAGACGGGGGTGATGTACCGCCATTCATGTGGCGTTGGGGGCGGTACATCAATTAAAAACAATTGAAATGTATGACTTAAAATCTAATCCAAGCTGCATTTTGCTATATAGCTGTTCTAATTTTAGCATATTGTAAAATACTAATTTTATTGTATTAGTGTTTTAATCCTTTCGCTGCTGAGGGGTTTCTCTGTGCAGCAGAAGGATAAATGCTTGCGTGATCTTGATTCTTAGGCCCGTATTCAATTTGGAGCAAAAAGTACGTTGCCGGACTTTTCGCTGTCATCGCTGGTTTTGAGTGTGAAAAAGTATCGCACTTGTCCCGGCTTATCCCTGTATTCAATTTCAAATCGACAATAACGGGACCCGGCGAAACTGAAATCGGCAAAAAGTTTTGTCAGTTTTGGGGAAATCAGTCTGACACCCCCCAAAAGATGCTCTGACATAGGGGATCACTCTGGATACCCCTTAATAGCCCAGCTGGAGGTATTTTGGATTTTTAAATTGTCTCAATCGGAGCTATATAAAGAAGTGGTGAAGAATAGCATTTTGGAGGTTTTTGGGGAAAAGTCCCATCAAATTTGGGGTACATGAAAATGAGTACTAGCATATTTTGAAGTTGCTAATGTGAAGTTTTAAAAAAAACGTGAAAAATCCACCTGCTATCAAAAACACACCTGGGGCATACTTTGGGAACCCCCGGAGTCTATTTCGCTAGTTTTCAAGTTTGTCCCCCAACTTTGTTTTTTTTTTTTGTTTTTTTTTTTGTGCCCCCAAAATGAAAGTACTTTTTTGGGGTGTCCTAAGGTACTTTTTAAAAAAAATTTGACACAGATTACCTTTAGGGAACTGTCCAAGGTGGTTTCTGGAAGTCTGCACCCCAAAACCCCAATTCTGCACTTTTTCTCGCCACCAATTCATAGGCAAAACTTTTCCGCCAGGTCTGATGCATTGACCGTGGAAAAGTCGAACTAATTGCATACTGGGATAAATGAAAATGTCAAAATTATGTCATCCGTGAAAAAGTATCGCCGAAACGGACTTTTTGCTTCTAATTGAATACAGCCCTTAGTATGAATACAGACCGTGAAAGCGAGCCTCACAATCCTTCTCTACTTTTTGGGTTTTAGGCAGGAGGTGTCAGAAAAGATGGAGACAAGGTGAATAGAGATAAAGTACCAACAAATCAGTTCCTAACTTGCCATGTCACAAGCTGTGTTTAAAAAATGACAGGAGCTGGTTGGTTGGTACTTTTCTCTCCGTCCACTTTATCTCTATCTAAGGCTCTGGGGTCTATTTGCTAAGCAGTGTTAGGAGAAGTGAAAAGCGAAGAGTGCAAAATGATAAGGTGCCAGCCAATCAGCTCCTAACTGCCATCTCACAGGCTGTGTTTGAAAAATGACAGTTGGGAGCTGATTGGCTGGCACCTTATCACGTTTCACTTCTCCTAACACTGCTTAGTAAATAGACCCCTTAGTAAATAGACCTCTATATCTTTAAAGTACAGATTAATTTATTGTCAATTATTTGCAAATATTTTTCAAAATGGACCGAATTACTTTTGCAAGATGGCTAATACATTGTTATTTATTTATTAAATCAGTAATATATATTTATTTTTTTTGTCAATATACAAATATAATGTATTTTAAACATTCATAATTGGTTTATTGATTAACATTGTTTAATATACGACCACACTTGTGAGAGTGCATCAGAGAATTAGAGATATTTTTTCTAACTGAAAGGTATAAATGCAAATTTGAGAGCTGAGCTCTAAGACAACATTTCTCTTTACAGCTCATTTTTGCTGTAGAAAAGTCCTCACGGAAGAACAGATTGTGGAGTCTTGGTGATAATGACATCACTGACAGAGTGGCCCTGCAGATTTGTTCAGCTACAAGAAAGTATGTACACATCATTTATATATAAAGCAAATTTTCCTAATAGGCATAAAGACAGCTTTGTGATGTCCCCAAGGTCCAGTGCCCCCCAGTTGAATGAAAGACAGACTAAATTTAATCAGTTGCACTAGTGCAGTGGTTCTTAAACTCTGTCCTCAGGACCCCACACAGGTCACATTTTCCAGGTCTCCTGGCAGGTACACAGGTGTATTCATTACTCACTGACACGATTTAAAAGATCCACAGGTGGAGCTAATTATTTCACTAGTGATTCTGTGAGGAGACATGGAAAACATGCACTGTTTGGGGTCCCGAGGACTGAGTTTGAGAACCTGTGCACTAGTGCATGCAGGGGAGGGGCGACCTCCCTGATGGACCGATTAACCCCTAAACTTGCCGTAGCGAGGGCGGAGCCAATACCAAGTCTAGCAATGCGAGGTGCCATCCCCCATTAGCAACCTGCCCCAGCTGTAAGTTAAGTATGTATTTGTACTGTTTTAGTGTGTATACAGTCAGGTGCATAAATATTGGGACATTGACAGAATTTTCATATTTTGGCCTCTATTGCCCACCACAATGGCTTTGAAATGAAACAAACAAGATGTTCTTTAACTGCAGACTTTCAGATTTAATTTGAGGGTAATTACATCCAAATCAGGTGAACGGTGTAGGAATTACAACGGTTTCTATATGCGCCTCCCACTTTATAAGGGGCCAAAAGTAATGGGACTATCAACTAAAAAGCTATTTCATGGACAGGTGTGGGCTATTCCCTCGGTATTTCATCATCAATTAAGCAGGCAAAAGGTCTGGAGTTGATTCTAGGTGTGACATTTGCATTTGGAATCAGTTGCTGTCGACTCTCAATATGAGATCCAAAGAGTTGTCACTATCAGTGAAGCAAGCCATCATTAGGCTGAAAAATCAAAACAAACCCATCAGAGAGATAGCAAAAACATTAGGTGTGGCCAAATCAACTGTTTGGAACATTCTTATAAAAGAATGGACCGGAGAGCTCAGCAACAGCAAAAGACCCGGAAGACCACGGAAAACAACTGTGGTGGATGACAGAAGAATTATTTCCCTGGTGAAGAAAAACCCCTTCACAACAGTTGGCCAAATCAAGAACACTCTCCAGGAGGTAGGTGTATATGTGTCAAAGTCAACAATCAAGAGAAGACTTCACAAGAGTGAATATAGAGGGTTCACCACAAGATGTAAACCATTGGTGAGCCACAAACACAGGAAGACCAGATTAGAGTTTGCCAAACAACATCTAAAAAAGCCATTACAGTTCTGGAACAACATCCTATGGACAGATGAGACAAAGATCAACTTGTACCAGAGTGATGGGAAGAGAAGAGTATGGACAAGGAAAGGAACTGCTCATGATCCAAAACATACCACCTCATAAGTGAAGCATGGTGGTAGTGTCATGGCGTGGGCATGTATGGCTCCCAATGGAACTGGTTCCCTTGTATTTATTGATGATGTGACTGCTGACAAAAGCAGCAGAATGAATTCTGATGTGTTTCGGGCAATATTATATGCTCATATTCAGTCAAATGCTTCAGAACTTATAGGACGGCGCTTCACAGTGCAGATGGACAATGACCCGAAGCATACTGCAAAAGCAACCAAGGAGTTTTTTAAGGCTAAAAAAGTGGAATGTTATGCAATGGCCAAGTCAATCCCCTGACCTGAATCCGATTGAGCATGCATTTCACTTGATGAAGACAAAACTGAAGGGAAAATGCCCCAAGAACAAGCAGGAACTGAAGACCTTTGCAGTAGAGGCCTGGCAGAGCATCACCAGGGATGAAACCCAGCATCTGGTGATGTCTATGCGTTCTAGACTTCAGGCTGTAATTGCCTGCAAAGGATTTGCAACAAAGTATTAAAAAGTGAAAGTTAGATTTAGGATTGTTTAGTTTGTCCCATTACTTTTGGCCCCTTAAAAAGTGGGAGGCACATATAGAAACCGTTGTAATTCCTACACCGTTCACCTTATTTTTTATGTAATTACCCTCAAATTAAATCTGAGAGTCTGCAGTTAAAGCACATCTTGTTTGTTTCATTTCAAAGCCATTGTGGTGGTGAATAGAGGCCAAAATATGAAAATTCTGTCAATGTCCCAATATTTATGCACCTGACTGTGTGTGTGTGTGTGTGTGTGTGTGTGTGTGTGTGTGTGTGTGTGTTAGTACGTATACAGGTTGAGTCTCCCATATCCAAATATTCCGAAACATGGACTATTCCAAAATATGGATTTTTTTTTTTTTAGCATGACTGAGATAGTGAAACCTTTGCTTTTTGATGGTTCAATATACACAAACTTTATTTGAGCCTCAAAATTATTGAAAATATTGTATACAATGCAGTGTTCTCCCCACGTTCGAGCCAGATGGCATAAAGAAGTAGCCGGCGCTGGCCTTCACAATAATATAATGTTTAAACTCTGACCTTATAATGATTTAAACTTGAAATAACATTTTATATATTAATTCTCTTCTTATTAGAGGTCTAGTCATCTGATTATGAAAAAGCTGCAAAGTCTGTAGGATCTGGAACTTTTTAGTGTTGGGTGGTAGTCTGTTTCTTGCTGGGTGGTGCACATGCTAAAAACAGCCTGGGGAGAACACTTCTCCATAACCAGACAAAGCTTCAGGGCATCAGGCTAATGCTGTGTACACACTTGCTGATGTCTAGGTCTGGTGAGATACCTCTGCCGGGCGGGTTGACACAGCCGGTAGTACACAAGTTTTCGTACTTAGGACACTGGAGTGCGGCCTGTGTCGCCAGGTTGACACAATCAAACGGTGGTACGCAGGATTGCGTACCCTGGAACCCGGATTGCGGCCTGTGCTGTCGGGTTGACACAAGCCACTGGACGGTGAACTGCGCACTCTAGACACTGAGTGCCGTCTGTGTCGCCTGGATGACAAACTGCAGAGCGTGGATATGCGGACCGTGCCGCCTAGATGACACAAACGTCGGGTTACAAAAGCTGACATGAGGACTGGGTACTCGACTGGATAACAGGAGACAATGCCAAACCCGGAAATACATGAAACGCTATCACCGGCATCGGAGCAGCGTTCACACCAGAAGGAAATAGCCGCAGGAACCAATCCAGAACAGAGCAGGTATGATGGACAGTTGATAGGAGGAGTTCAGCGAATGGTCCCCTGGCGCTCGCATGAGCGGCTTGTGACAGGCCCCCCCACCCGCTGGAAAAATTTTCTGGGGAGAACACTGCAAATAGGAGAGCCACACCAACTGTCACCCCAAATGCTGCCAAACATCAGTGGCAGTTGGTGTGGCTCCCCTATTTGAATATTGGACTGCACTGCAGCCACACCTCTGAAGCCACTCGACCCAGACAATGAGCTTACAGTCCCAGGGCACTTGGGACATGCTGCTTTGTCACCCAATCACCTCGGTCAAGAGGAAACATTTTAGCCGTTTTCACCCCCTTAGGAGTCGAATTTCTAAAAATCCCGGCTTAGTGGGTGCCTACATCATGGAAGGAATATACTACCCAAATTACATGTTTGGTTTTGGGCTGGGCTTTGATGAGTTAGCCAGTCAGGACATTTGTTTTTATATATAGACAAGATTTTTAAATCCTGTACATATACATTTTTCACATATTACAGTTTATATTGCATATATATATATATATATATATAAATCATAATTATAGTCCACATGTGCTCTCTTTTACAGGGTCACAGAGGGAGTTTTTTTTTAAATGCTGGTATCGGGGTCTTCCTGCACGGGGCTGAAAATCCCTAGGACATTGCTTTACTGTGTGTAATTATCTACTGCACGTCCCACCCCACCATTACAGAGATGTTTTCTGCCACAGCGAGTACACCTGGGGATACCCAGCCAGGGTAATATCCACAGTCAGTGGCCTTACTGTGAGGAGCCCCAGATGAAGGAACGACTATATTATTTATACATAGTATATCTCATTGATTGTTCTGTAAAAGAGTGTCTGGAGAATGGCTCACTTTTTTATAGCAACTTATTTTCTAGATGACAATATTGTTTGTATTGTCAAATTCTACTTATTCATAAAGCTTAAACAACAGGTTACATTGTTACAATATTGTATGTCCATATAATAAGATATTAAGAGATCAAATATAAAGCAAAACTTTAATTATATATATAATATAGCATATGAATCAGCGGCACTCCAAGAAAAACACACTTCACAAACGCAGGTGAGTTCAACGTTTCGATGCCTTTAATGCATCGTTTTCAAGATAACAAAATACAGTCAAAGCAGCTACTTACATAGACCCCACACCACACCACGTGTACGGCCGCGGCATCCGGGTTCTGCCTCAGGGCGCCACTGATTGACGTCACAAGCGCGACCCGTTGCCGAGGCAACAAACAATGTCTTAAAACAAGAGCACAAAGTGCAGAGGAGTGTTAACAACAACATTAAAGTAAAAGCACATATTAACAATTGCATACCGTATTTTAGCAGCATAATACAACGCTATTAATGCACAAGAACTATGCCCAATTACATTAGTATATTTTATATGAATATGATCTAGCGGATATGAAAGGTGCCAAGAACTCTCCAATATAGGAAAATATAAGGTACAATCAGTGTCACCAAAACTGGAACATCTGTCAAGCGGAAGATCCGGACAGACATCCGTGATCACCCGGTGGTACAATATGTGTCCACTCACGGCACTTATATAAAACAGTGTAGCCCTAAACTGTCGTTCAATCCCTTTTGGGTATAATGTCCCCAACCTATGGATCCATTGTGACACGCATTGCAGCAACTTCTTTGATCTATTGCCCCCACGGGCCAAGATCGGGACATGATCAATGATAATGTACCTCAGGGTAGACAGGTTATGGCCAGCTTGCAAAAAATGTCGGACCACTGGTTGGTCACTGGAACCAGAGCTAATGGCCGCTCGAATCGCCGACCTATGTAGTGCAATACGATCACGTAGTGTCCTATCCGTCTTGCCAATATAGCTAAGACTGCATGGACACGTGATCATATAGACCACAAACTTTGTTGTGCACGTCACTCTGTGTCGTATAGAATAGCGTAAACCACTGTGAGGGTGGTAAAATGAATCACGGGTTGTCATGTACCTACAAGTGAGACAATTTAGACACTTAAAGCAACCCTTTTTCAAACTTAAGAATCTATCCTTTCCACTGTTATCAATTTTACTGATATCGGTCTTAACCAGCCAGTCCCGTAAATTCTTACCCCGGGAGTAGCACGGCATTACAGTGGTGTCAGACAGATTAAGGTCACTATCGTTTTGCACAATCGGCCAATACTGTTTGGAAATCGAATTAATCTTTTGGCTCAGCGTATTATGATTGACCCATGGAAAGCGATTCTGTGTGACTACTGGATCACTCCTCTTAAGTAAGATTTCACGAGGCAGGCGCATAGCCTTAGTCTTAGCTTTCAACAAAGATGTTTTATCATACCCTCTTGACAGAAATCCAGAGATCATCAAGTCAATTTTATCAGAGGCCGTGTTGATGTCACTACAAATGCGTCTAGCCCTTAGAAATTGGGAATAGGGTAATCCATATTTAGATGACTTAGGGTGGAAACTATTGGCATGTAAAAAGGAATTACGATCAGTGGGCTTACGATAAAGGGTGGTATTGATCCTACCACCACATTTCTGAATTTCAACATCCAGGAATGTCACCTTATGACTATCGATGTTGTAGGTGAATTTGATTGGACTGTCAGTTTTATTATGATAATCAATCATGTCTATGAATTTATCTCTAGTGCCGGAGATACTTACTAAAATGTAAACTTTATTAACAAGAAAAAAAGGGACAAGTTGTCAGTGAGGTACTGGGAGAGAGAGGGGGGGGGGGGGGGGAAATAAAACCCTGAACAATAGATTGTTATGTCATAATGGCGTCTGTTAGTAGTGTGTGTTTTATTTATATATATATATATATGTTTGTGTATACTGTATTCGTAGATATGGATGTGTTAGTTATGTATAATACTTATTTATTACCAGTTATTTATATAGCGCACACATATTCCACAGCACTTTACAGAGAGAATTTTTGGCCATTCACATCAGTCCCTGCCCCAGTGGAGCTTACAATCTATATTCCCTACCACATGCGCACACATGGGTTAATTTTTGTGGGGAACCAACTAACCTACCAGTTTATTTTTGGATTGTGGGAAGAAACCGGAGTACCCAGAGGAAACCCACGCAAGCATAGGGAGAATATACAAACTCCAAACAGTTAGGGCCATAGTGGGAATTGAACTCATGATCTCATTGCTGTGAGGCAGTAACACTAACCATTACACCATCTGTGCCTGTGCTGCTATATACATATCGGGGTGATGACGAGACAATAAACTGGTCTCGGAACATTGATATAATACTACGCTATGTTGTAAATTTGATTGACTGAGTGTCGCCTATCGCGCGCTCTCTCTCAAACAAAATATTAGTTCTATATGACCCTTCAGTGACACTGAAGCTTTATTGAATGTACAATCTATGTAATATTTTCTTAAAGGGTAATATCCTCTTAAAATGGGTAATTATATATTATAATTTCATATTGAATGTAGTGGGTGGTGGACTTAGAGAGAAGCAGGTCATACATCAGCGCTGCAATTCCCCGATCCCCCGGTGAGGTCATGAGTGATGTCAGCAGGGCCGCCCACAAACGCCAGGCTTTCCTAAGGGAACGCCTGCGCTTGTGCAACCACCCCCCCCCCTCCCTGCCTACAAAATGGGGCGAGCTGTCAATCAACATCAACAGCCGCCCCGTCTTGTAACGAGACCCGTTGCGACGGAGCTGCCGTCGCAGTACGGGTCTCATGCATGCGCATGCCGGAGGCGGCGCATGCGCAGTCGGGGACCATCGACCTGCTTGCAAGCGCTGTGCGCTCGCGAGCGGGTCTGAATCAGGCCCATAATAACCCTTTACAGTTTAGTAACATTATCATGGTATATGTAGAACACCAGTTTGTATAAGTAGAATAACTCACAATGTCCCAGAAAATAAAAATATATCCTTCCAAATATTAAAATATCTATAATTGTCTCTGGTTTTTGACATGGGCGTTTCACCTACCAAGTGCTTTTGATACATTTCACAAACTAATTGTTTTTTTTCTGATGAAACATGCATTGTTCAGCCATGCTACCCTGGCTCATCTCAGTCAAGTGGGCTCCTAGCTGCCAAGCAGTGATGTGCGGTGAGGTCAATGGCTGGGAAGGCACACATGGAGATGGATCCTGTTGCTGGGAGCCTGTCTCAGCCCCTACTCGCTGTAATTCTCCCCTGACCACACTAAGCTTCAGTGTCCATTGATTCTCTTACCTGCATCACTGTCTTCTCTTGCTGGTGCTGGGTGAGCTCCAGTCTCTAAACACTTCAGTGCACTTCCTGGTCACATGACACATCCAAGACACATTCAGAGGCATGCCTCTAGCTCTCTTTCTGTGCAGCTTACTGCCCGTGGTGTGGTCCTGCCCCCAGCTCTGCAAGCAGTGTCTGACTCTATAGAAATGAGGCTGAGCTGTTGCTGCCTCATCTCTTGTCTTCGTGCAGTCCCAGGGAGCTCCACAAAGCTGGTGAGTGTTAACTATAAATATGATTACAATAAACAAAGTAGATGTTTATAAGTTATAAATATCTTCTTTCTATTGTTCTAATCATTTTTATATCAAATCACAGGAGTATGACAACGGTGGCTCTGCCTCCCCTGTCTACCCTGATTGCACTTCCCTGCTGTCTAGGGTCTGAAGGCATTATTTGCCACAACAGACCTAGACATCATCATCTGTCCTCCTAATCCAGGCACCACATGCCCAACCATTCAGGAGCCTATTCGGAAGCCTAGGATTGCAGGAGGGGAACTTTTTTTTTTTTTATTACCAGAATGGATCCATGTCAGCAGACCAGTTTGGCAAAGGAACCACCTGGACTACTTTTTCCAACGTTTGCAAAGGTGATGTGACCCCGGTTGAGTGGCTTTCAGTATCCTCTTAATACAATATGTTTTTATACTTAAATTTCATTTCTTTTTGCCAAGGCTTTCAATAGAGGTTCCAATCAATAGATCTACAGTAAAAAGATAGGCAATTTCTAGATAGACACCAAATGGTAGACAGTCAATAGGTAGACAGGGACTAAAGGTTGACAGGTACAACAGGTCGACATGGATGAAGATAGATATGGTCAAAAGGTTGACATTGAATTTGTCGACATAAAAATGGTTCACACATTTTTTTTTTTTTTTTTTTTTTTGGTAAGGGTTAGGCACTTACCAGAGGGTTATGGTTAGACTCTAGTTGGGACGGTTAGGATGAGGCACCCCAATCCTATTAGAATATACTACAACTATATAGGATTCCCCAGTTGTCCCTCACTTGGGTGGATGTTTTATGACCAACCTATATATACATATAACATTAAGATATGAACAGAGACACGACGCAAGTAATTTTATTTAATTCATTTTTAATTCACATTCTCAGTGTTTTCTTTATATTTCACTTCATATAAGTTTTTTTGTGATCTTAAAATCAACATTAAAAGTTATATTTTATTTATATTCATCAGTGCGCCAACAAAGAGGACATTCTTTTCTTTCTCTTCTGCCTAATAGGATTAGGCACTTACCCTGACGGTTAGGCTTAGGCAATAGGAGGGACGGTTAGGGTTAGGCACTTACCAGAGGGTTAGGGTTAGACATTATTAGGTACGGTTAGACACTTAGCCCAACGGTTAGGGTTAGGCATCAAAAGGGAGGGGTAGGGACCAAGGGGAGGGTTAGGGTGAAGATTAGAGTTCGAAAAAAAAAAACGTGTTGACCATTTCAATGTCGACCTTTTGTACTTGTTTACCTACTGAATGACTACCATTAGTGTCTATCTAGACATTGTCTAATCTTTTTACTGTAGAGCTTTTATACCAAACCTTTCCATAGACCGATACCAAGCCACCTAGGACTTTGTGGCTTCTATTCTTCTGTGCTTCTTTTCCTGCCTTCTATCTGGTCTAGTCGCAAACAGAACAGAAGCAGGGAGATTTAGTTATATTTCCAGGGCACTTTCTCCCAGTGGTGAAAAATATAGCCACCATTATCGTGGCAATAATTGTTTTAATGGTAAGTCCCCTTATCATGTTTGTATTGTATATGCCATTTGTGCTAATGTGTAGCCTCTTGGAAAATAACTCCTTAAGGCATGCTAATTATTAAGCACATTTTTAACTTAAAAACATTTTTTCTTCAAGGATTACATGCAGAACCTTTGATGTTGCAGATCCAAAGGTAAAAGTTACATATAAATATTTTTGAATGTACGTGATTATCCACTGCCATCATGGGCTATATAAAAACACTGGGAGATATAGCCTGCTAGATGCTGGCATCGGCGAGATTCTGGCAGATTGGTTTTGCATTTTAAATGATGCCGCTTTTAAAGTGGACAGGTTTGCTGAAATCTCGCCGATGCCTGCATCTCGCAGTCTACAGTATTATATTTCCCTGTGGTCATTTTAGCCATGTTTAACACTTCACAGATATCTTCTATTTGTAATATGCAAGTGTACCTGGAAGAATTGATAATGTTTTGAAGGCAAATGGTGGTCACACCATTTGTTTTAGATCACTCTCCTGTTCACTCACTTTGCATTTTGTTAATTGATAAAAAAAAGACTATCAACACTTCCGTATTTGAAAACATTCTTACTTTGCAGCATTTTTTCCACACCTGCCCAAAATTGTGTGTGTGTGTGTGTGTGTGTCTATTGTAAAACGGGTACTTAGTAAAGCAGTGGCTTTTTAATAGCAGCAAACACTGCACCTTAGCATACGTGAGGTTAGACCTGAACACTTACAGGCACATAATGGAAAATAAGCAAATAACATAAAAGTAAATGTCTCAGCACTCCTTGTGCTAATGTCTGTGGGCCCTCCAGGCCCTCGCACCTTAATGCTAACCACGACCCCCAACCTATTGCCTGGCCAGTTTGTCCAGCATCAGGAGCAAGGAGCATCACATGTGTGAGAGTTTAAACCCCTCCTGTGCTCCAGTGATTAGTTGCAGCTGGGCCCGTGCAACTGTGAAAACATGGGGTTCCATATTCTATTGCAGCTGTAGAATGTGCAGGTCTTGTTTTCCTCTCTCACTGTGACAACCTGGAATTCCACACCTCCACTGCTTTACTCCAGCCTCCCTTGGAGAGGGCTGATCCCACAGGAATGTGGGAATTCAGGTGAGAGATAACCCCTTCTCACCACAAAATAAATAAAAAATAAATAAATATATATATATAGTGTGTAAATAGCAAAAAACTGATATAAAGCGCACACTGTGCTATGTGAGTGCAAATATTGCAAGGAAACAGACATTAATAGATAATATATATATATATATATATATATATATATATATATATATATATATATATATATATATATATATATATTGTATGTAACACACACATGGCTTATCTGAATATGGAAAGGTAAGTTCATGAGAAGTGGAGTCACTGGAAACTCCTGACTCCACTTCTCATGAACTTACCTTTCCATATTCAGATAAGCCATTCCCTTTGTATCCCTCCATTTTCTATTCTTCTACATTTTTTATTCCTTTATTTTTATGCTAACTGTTTTTAAGATCTGTCAGTGGCATACTCATTATATGTATTGTATGTTGTTCGCCCCTTTTGCTCGGGGTATTCTTGTAATTAAATTTATATACTTTTTATGAATTCATTATCTATTAAGTTATAGTGATTTTTTAATATTTATTATTATATTTGCACTTGTTGCACATGCACGGTCCACACTTTATATTGTAAATTTGCACATATTCGTAAGCCTTGGTGTTACATACATATGTGTATATATACATATATATTATCTATTAATGTCTGCATTCTTGCAATATTTGCACTCATATAGCACAGTGTGCGCTTTATATCAGTTTTTGCTATTTACACATTCTTTTAACAAATCACCATTGTTAATATTCTACTGATAAGCTGACACCCATAACATTGGGGAGTGCTTTTAAATACTCTTGTTTTGAAATATTAATTACCTGAACTGCGGGTCATTTTTAATTGTGAAGGGACTCTGATTCTCTCTGGTGCTATAATCTCTCTCTATATATAGATATAGATATATACACATATACATACACACACACACACCAGGTAATATAAGTATTGAACAAATCAACATTTTTCTCAGTAAATATATTTGTAATGGGGCTATTGTAATGACATTTTCACCAAATGTCAGCAACAACCAATGCAATCCACACATGCAAAGAACCATAGATGTCCATAAATTAAGTTTTGTGTAATAATGTGAAATGACACTGGGAAAAAGTATTGAACACGCTTACTGAAATTTATTTAATACTTCGTACAAAAGCCTTTGTTGGTAATGACAGCTTCAAGATGCCTCCTGTATAGAGAAACGGAATCGGTATGGAATCCTGGCTGCCGCATGGCCGGCAGTTCGATTCCTGGCAGCGGCAGCCCGACAGATCAGCGGAGCCCGGCAGCGCTGGAAATCACGATCGTCCCTGAGGTAAGTATAAACTAACCTAACCCCCTAACCCTAGCCCTCCTTAGGGGTGCCTAACCCTAACCTCCCCCCAAGTGCCTAACCCTAATCCCCCCTCTAAGTGCCTAACCCTAACCCCCCCCCTTCCCCGCTGCCTAAACCTAAGTCCCCCCGGGGGTGCCTAACCCTCCCGGGGGGGTTCCTAATCCTAGGTCCCCCCGCTGGTGCCCTAAACCTAACCCTCCCCCCCACGGCTGTCCTCTCGCGGATCGGGATGCCGGGGCGCCGCGGTCTCCTGGCATCGGGTAATTGACAGGCGTCTAGATATAGACGCCAGTCATTTATCCCACGCCGGGATAAAGCAGCCGGGAAGCCGGCTGTCGGTATTAAGGCAGCCGGTTTCCCGACTGCATACCGGAGAATCTAGTCGCATGCATTGCTTGGGTGTGATTTTGGCCCATTCTTCCACACAAACAGTCTTCAAATCTTGCAGGTTCCATGGGCCTCTTCTATGATCTCTGCTCTTAAGTTCTTTCCATAGATATTCAATTAGATTCAAGTCAGGTGATTGGCTGGACCATTCTAGCAGCTTTCATTTCTTTCTCTGAAACCAATTGGGAGTGTCCTTGGCTGTGTGTTTGGGATCATTGTCTTGCTGAAATGTCCACCCTCGTTTCATCTTCAGCATCCTGGTAGATGGCAGCAGATTTTTATCAAGAATGTCTCGGTACATTTTTCCATGAATCCTTCCTTCAACTGTATGAAGTATGCCAGTACCGTATACTGAAAAACAGCCCCACAACATGATGTTCCCACCTCCAAACTTCACTTTTGGTATGCTGTTTTTGTGGTGATGTGCAGTGACATTTCTCCTCCAAACATGGTGTGTATTATGGCATCCAAAGAGTTCAATTTAATCTCATGTGACCAGACTATATTCTCCCAGTGTTTCACAGGCTTTTCCAAATGTTGTACAGCAAACTTTAAACAGGCTTCAACATGCTTTTTCTTCAGCAATGGAGTCTTGCGCGGTGAGCGTGCATATACAGCCCATGGCGGTTGAGTGCATTACTTATTGTTTTATTTGAAACAATTATACTTGCTAATTCCAGGTCTTTCTGAAGCTGTCCACAAGTGGTTTTTGGCTATTGGACAACTCTTCTGATAATTCTTTTCACTCCTCTGTCAGAAATCTTGCGAGGAGCACCTGGTTGTGGCCGGTTTATGTTGAAATGATGTTCTTTCCACTTCCTGATTATGGCCCCAACAGTGCTCAGTGGAACATTCAGAAGTTTAGAAAATGTATTGCAACAATAAGGTTGTGAAGGTCTTTGTTTTTACCCATCATCAGATGTTTCTTGTGTGACACCTTGGTAATGAGACACCTTTTTATAGGCCATCAGTTGGGACTGAACAAGCTTATATTAATTTGCACTGACCAGGGGCAGGATTGCTTTCTAATTACTGATAGATTTCAGCTGGTGTCTTGGCTTTCCATGCCTGTTTGCGCATCCCTTTCTTCATGTGTTCAATCCTTTTTCCCTGTGTCATTTCACATAATTATACATAAGTTAATTTATGGACATCTATGGTTTGATTTCTTTGCATGTATGGATTTGGGCAGCACAGACGATGTAATGGTTAGCATACTGCCTCACAGCACTGAGGTTGTGGGTTTGATTCCCAGCACGGCCCTAACTGTGTGGAGTTTGTATATTCTCCCGGTGCTTGTGTGGGTTTCCTCCGGGTACTCCGGTTTCCTCCCACACTCCAAAAATATGCTGGTAGGCTAATTTGCTCCCAACAAAATTAACCGTTGTGTGTAGATGTGGGTGTGAGCATGTGGTAGGAAACATAGATTGTAAGCTCCACTGGGGCAGGGACTGATGTGAATGGCCAAATATTCTCTGTAAAGCGCTGCGAAATATGTGTGCACTATATAAATAACTGGTAATAATAATAATTATTGCCGACATTTGGTGCCAATTTCATTACAATAGCCCCATTACAAATATATTTACTGAGAAAAATGTTGATGTGCTCAATACTTAATTTACCCGCTGTATATATAAAATGGAATGGTGGGTGGCTGCTTGTCTTTTCAGTGTGATGATTATTGGCAAATCGTCTGAGAGATCTAGGAATAGTGAAGAGAAGACATGCGCCTCATAGTGTAATATATTAAAAATATGCATAGAGTGGTATAATTAAGACTTAAGTATGTGAAATAGTTCTTATGTGTGATAATAACCGGTCAGTGTTTCTTCATAGGTGTTATTTATCCCATCTCCAGAGTCAGTCCTGGGCTTTGCGATGGGATCCAAAGGATAGTGGGGTAAAAGAAAATGTACAAACAATAGTGTAAATCCTGTGAGGTATTGGAAGTGAGGAAAACACACACAAAAAGGGTGCAATATGCTCCTGTGCGCAAAGTGAATTTTGCATACCAGAAGAACATTTTTTATAGCTTATCTGATCGATTGTAGATCGGGGTTGTTGTGTCTTCACTTCAAGAAATAGAAAATATTTTGTTTATCTGTAGTAGTTGTCCTATATAATACTGCAATTGATAGTCCAGAGCAATCCAATCCACTGTTGGATGTTAACTTGGTAGCAACGTCAAAGTACAATAACCAGGATCCAGTATAATCCCCTGATGAAGTCCTAAAAGGATGAAACATGTAGGGACTGTACATTATAAGGACTACTACCTCTGATGGCAATGAGAAAGGTTTATACATAAACAAATTCAGACCTCTCAGTGCGTAAATTTATTCAACTCGTACTGGTATTCGTATAATCAATAGTATGACCTTGGTACAGATTACTTTTCCACATAATCCCCATACTTGTCTAAGCATTTGTTCCAATGGTACGCCAAGGCATAGATCTCTTTCTTCAATGGTCTAAAGAGATGGAAATCACTTGATGCCAGGGCAGGGCTGTAGGGAGAATGGTCCAGTACCCCCCAATGGTAGTGAAGTAACAACTCACGCGTGTGGTTGGCTGAGTATGGGCTGGCGTTACCGTGCAGCAATACGACACCTATTCACAGCAACCCAGGTCGTTTTTGACTAATTGCCCTCCGCAACCGGCTCAATGTGTCACAATAGAGGACATCATTCACAGTATTTCTGTTGCTCCCTCCTTATGGTACCGCGTCAAGTGCATGAGAGAATTCCATTGTGTTGGTTTTGTGAACTTCTGTAAGTTGTTTCGATATCCAGCGTGAACACTTTTTCCTGTATCTCTCACTAACTCAAATGCGTCTTTCCTCTGATTTAGACCTTCAGTGCTGCACAAATTGTCATTTGTGGTGGAATGTGCTTGGCCAGCTGGATCGCTGCTCATCTTGAACATCTGTCTTGACGTTATCAAAGGCAGTACACCAAACCTATTTCTGTGACATGACGTTATCACTGTACACCTCGACGCGTTGGCAATGAATTTCAGCTGCTGATGTGCCCTTTAGATGCATAAATCTGATCACACTACGCACCTCAATGTTTGACCATGTTTCTGCCAGCCCCGCCATCTTACAACTGATGTTGGGGCAGTGGTCTGCCTGCTGTGTGGCCTGGTGGGAAATTAAAATGAATTAGAGAACATTAGACACATATAAACATATGTAGAGGTGCAGCACTTGTGGATCCCTTAAGCAGCACAGCTTGCTTCAACACTTCAGTGTCTTTATTACTTCACACTGTCATCAGGAGTATCTACTATATAAAAGCGAAAATTTGTCCTTCTGTCTTTCTATACAAATCCACAGTTTACAAGCCATGATCGTGAAATTTTACATACGAGTGTAATAAAACACGGCCGAGGCAACTAAAAAAATGTTTAAATCAAAATTAATTACTGTTTATTTTTAATTACTTAAAAAACACAATTTTTGCTGGACGCTCATTGTGGGGCCTTGCACTCAGTACTGCTATCTGCTGCCTCCAGTGGTGATATTTAAGAACTTTCTTCTCTCTACTATTTATACTATTTCTGTCCTTCTGTCTTTGTATACAAATCCACAGTTTACAAGCCAAGATCGTGAAATTTTACATACGAGCGTATTAAAATTTAAAACACGCCCGAGGCAGCTAAAACAATTTGAAATTACTGTTCATTTTTAATGAATTAAAAAACACAATTTTGGCTGTACGCTCATTGTGGGGCCCCACAATGAGCAACACAATACGCTCGGAGCGAGCGTTTTGTCTTGTCATGATCTTAATGTTTATTATCGAAGAGAGCTTTAGCAGGCTTTCCCAGCATTCTGAGCTGTCTGACTATACCAAATTACGCAACATCATTGACCTCTTTCTTCGAACTGTGTCAAAATGATGACTTGGCAAGGACCCGGCTGTACTGTGAGCTGTCAAAATATTACACATGGAATGTTTCTGGAAAGTTTATGCGCAGAAAACAGGGAGTCGCTGTAGATGCTCATCCTGGTATCAGAGCAACAGAAGCTGTTGGCCGTGTTTTTTTTGTGAGGCCTGCCTAAGGACAGGTTTGTTGGAGGATGATGTGTAAACAAACATTCCCGGGCAACGCCGGGTACTCCAGCTAGTAAGGAATAAAACAAAACCTACATACCATTTCCCACGTGTGAATGCTGGCTTCTTTGCATGAGACCATACCTAATTACCACAGGGAATAATCTCTGGGAATCCATAACAGTTGATTTTGAATAGGTTACTTACCAATTAATGCAGAAAAAAAAGATGTATTATCTCCCAGTCAGTACATCCTGCATCACAAGCTGCAGTACAAGGCTTCAAATTGCATCAATCCATCTTAAATGTCATATCCCCTTGTAGACCATGATCAAGATAATCACATATAGCATATGTACAGCCTTGTACAGCAGCTTGTGATGCAGGATGTACTGTCTGAGTGGTAATAAATACACACACACACACACACACACACACATATGATACTGCTAATTTTTTTCTTCATGCATGATAAATATCTATACTTTTTCTTTTTTTTATCTTTTTCTTAAGAGTACTGCTAAACCAGCAGATTGGAAATACCAAAGCACATCTTTATCTTGGCTTACCATAGAATGTAACCTCAATGTAGACCTGACATTTCCGATGTCTTCGACCACTTCTTATCAAGAGCAGCAAAAGAGTGCGAGGGTACGTGCTTAATGATTAGTTTTATAATGTACTGAATTTACATGTTCAATTTTTTTATTGAAAATGCAAATTGGAAGGGACATATAGCTCTTCTGAAGCCTGATGTCATACAAAAGTGTATGAAGTTCTGAGACATCTATGGTTCATTTGTGTAGCACTGATGTAGAGTATTACATTACATGAAAAAATATAATGTAGACAGTTATTATACTGTATAAATATATAAAATATGATTGTTGTGCATGAATTCTCCTAGATGGATGACATGTCTTGTGTACACTGTCATTTTGCATATATTTGTCTACCATTACCCAAAACTGCTTTGAGGTAACAAAAACTATGTTTTCATTGTTCTTGTGTGAGTTTTATAGTATATTCAGTGAATATAGCATGTGCGGGTTTTGAGAAGCTGTGCAGCTAGATCTTGCCTTTATTTTGTAGAATGGCCTATCACAATGGGCAAAGGACCTGGAAAATGCTGTTATTCTTTTTAATGGACAAGTGAAAGATAAAGACGCTGACCTGGTTGAAGAGCAGGTAAGAATCTAAGAACTCGGACACTCGTATATTCCAAATGCAAATTTTAAAGGTTTATTTGCAGATGTGACGTAAAAAATATAAACCAGAAATTAGCTGTTTTTAATATAGTGCAAGTTAAACAATGAAAGAAAATGTGTCATTTTCTAAGGAAGATTGGATTTATATGAAAGATGGGTATTCATTGAAAACTTTGACCTATTGTGTGATCTCAGCTTTTTGTTGTAAATGTACAGATGTTACATTGTTTCTATCAACTGAAATAGCTTAAAAGCTGTGTTTCATCAATTCCTTGTGATTGTTGGTGTTTATTAATTTGCATCATTAAGGCCATGTGCGACCATCGTTAATGCATATTAAATGCAGACATACTGTAGAATTGGGATGACCAAATTGTTAGAAACCGTTTGCACAATTTACAAAAGTGCAAGAAACAATTGATAGAAGTAACAGGTGAAATACCTAAAATAAATGAATAAATTTAAAAAAATTAACAACTTAGGACCGAGGTTCCTTTGGAAGATGACTAGTGCAAAAGTTTTGAATTATTATTGTTGTTAGAATTATTATGATTATGCTCGATTACTCGTCAAAGCAATGAGTCCACAGAGTAGCGTGACACAGTCCTGGGCAGGGGATGTAGTTATCAGACCAATGGACGGCATGCTGCCGGTCTGAATCCCGATGCTGAAAGTCCGTCACAGAACTTAAGTTAGGCATCAAAATACAGACGCCTATTTTAATCCCAACTATGGAATCCAGAAGGACGCCATCCCGAACAAGGTAAGTCTGGGGCACCATTAGCTGTTAGATGCGCGGGGGAGTGTTAGGTTTAGGCAGCTTAGCGGGGTTAGGTTTTTTCGGGAGGGAGGTTAGAGTTAGGCACCGCTAAAGGGGAGGGTTAGGGTTAGGCACCACTGGGGGGTTAGGGTTAGGTACTAAGGGGGGAGGGATAGGTGTAGACACGAAGGGGGTAGAATTAGGTTTAGGCACTAACAGGGAGGGTTAGGGTGCGGGGTGGGGAGGGTTAGAGGGGGAAGGGTAAGTATACTTACCCGACCCTTGATGGGATACCAACCATTGGAATTCCGCTGTCTGTATTTTGACATTAGGCATCCCGACAGCCAGCATTACATACCGATTCCCTGGGCAGAGATTACAGTACAAAAAAAATACCTATGTATAAAAATTAGGCGCAACAAATAAGATACAATAATAACCAATTGTTAGCTATATAGCAGCTCCCAATATTAGTGCTGGAAACACTACCCAATTAAGATCAACGTAAACCAATTGTGTAATTGGTTGTCTTCTGAGGAAACCGCTGTATGGTCTAACGGAGAAACGCTTTAAGTTTGTGGATTTAATACTGGCTGTGTAATTGGATAATCTTCTGAGGAAACCGTTGTATGGTCTAATAACGGAGAAACGCGTTAAGTTTGTGGATTTAATACTGGCTGCTTCACAAGTGGATTCGCTCAACATTGTGGTGCTACGGATGCAAAATCTCTGTTTTTTTATGCAAGAGCCGTGACATCTTTTTATATCTGGGCGCTGATGTGTTGCTCCCAATGCCGCTGACGTCATCACACTGGCAAGCAGCGATTCTGATTACCAGATGGGGAACGTAATTCACAGAGGATTGCCCTAGCACTTGTACTATCTGGGGACTTTGCCTTTGCTCAGGATTTCCCTAAGGGTGGTGAGACTATATGGATGCAAATCATATTGCCACACTGGCTCTGCTAATCAAGCACCTATACCACTCTTTGATTTCCACATGATCCTTTGAATGACATTCTTAAGCGACCATAATCTGCCAGTCATCAGTGATATACTGTATTTCTGAGAATATGTTGTACTTTTATATGAATTTCATTGATGTATTTATATGTAATGTTATATATGCATTACATTTATTATTAATTAATCCAGGTCTCCCTTGGTTGAATATATACATATAAACACAATTGGTTTACGTAGAGATTACAGTAGCTGTACCAAAATTTGAGTGTGCAATCAATTTCTTAATGAAGACATTGGTCTCAACTATTTTGTAAATATATATTATGAGAGACTTGCAGTAGGAGGGGCACCTAGCATGGCTGCATTTTACATGGGCTCTAGACCTCAATTACTAAACCTGCCTCAAATCTGGGTTTTTCCTCTGAGAATTGCCCTTTGCTGCCAGGTATAGCAACGTTAACGCTTTTGCAAGCATTTCTAGGTCTGGAGACCCCTTCTCTGCATCGGAGTCGAGCCTGCATAGTCAAGGCTTTCATGATCGCCCTCGGCTATCTTTGTGTTCGACAAGTGGGAGAGACTGAGGAACTTTTCTTGCTGCGCGTGACCTACTCTCTCCGTTGCGTATTCTGGAGAATTGCTGCACTTACCAAAAAAGAAATATGGAAGCGCTGGCAAACAGTAAAATAGATCTATTTAAAATATATCAGTTAATGAATCACTCCCAAGACATCAGCTGGCAACCTACACCAATCATTAAGTCAAAAAATGCAATAAATTATTACAGTCAAAATAAATTAAAATGAGGCAATTTTTGTGTTCAAATAGAGTTGTATGTTAAATTCTTTATATGTAAACTTACTGGACACCCCCTTATTCTACTTTTTAATTGCTGGACTTACCTTCTGGAATGCTGATTATGATCCAGCCTCTACATGTGCTATTATCTGGGGCTGTAGCCAATCCTAGATTCCATCTACCTTAAATCTGTCAACATTTCTTCTCTGGTGGTTTTTGGTGGATGGGCTGTGCCATCTGGTCCCCTTATTTCTGGTTGATCGCTGCTGTGGAGCATCGGTCTTTGCCTGTGGCCCTGCTGTTGTTTGGCTCGCAGCCTTTAGACTCCTACTTTCCTGATCGGTGGTGTAAGCTGTACCCGACAGTCTGACCACGGAGGACCTGCTGGAGGGACCCGACACCTGAATAATCTTTTGCCCACTGTTGCTTCTCGGAGCTGTGCCCAGCGCTGTACCTGGAGGTTTCTGTGATCTCTGTGTGGTGTGCTGATCGTGGCTTTTGGCCCATCGCTGACTGAAGACATTGTTTGCTGGATTGGTCGTTTGTCAATCTGTTTACCTGTTGGGACTTCTGATGCAGCTTTATGGACCCTTCACCGCAAGTTCACCTACTGCTGACCCTGTGGAACATTGCCCTGCTCCCTCTTTTGACCCTTTGCCTGGCTGAGGTACTGTTCTTTTAACTGTTACCTGTCTGTCTCACCCTGCTGCAACCTCCCCTTTGCTCCCCTAAGGTGATCCCTCATTATAGCATCTCCCTTCTCCTGCCCCCCATGATACCTGCTTAGTTGGGAACTAGTATTTGTTTCTCTTTGACTGCCGTCTGGGACCAGTGGATTACAATCTTCTCGACTGTGCGACTTGGGGATTCCCTGCACAACGGGAGTGAGAGGTGTATTGCTCTATATTGCAGCTCTTACCATTTCCAGAATTCCCTAATTTTTTATTTTCTGGCGGACAACCTTCACTGCTGAGTGGTAACCTTCTGTGCAATTCAATACCTTTATTATTTTCTTTACATTGTTTTGTAATAGCTCAGTTGTATTACCATTTTCTACCACTCATTACACCTTTTTTGTGCTAATTATCATGTTAATGTACAGTACATTGATATTACTTGTGCCTACATACAGCACTGTTCCTGTGAGTTTAGCACCATCTTCTGGTAGTTTGTTTTATTACATCTGTGATAAGGTGCTTTCCCTTTACCCAAACCTTCTATCCATGTTATTGTAGCACTCTATTAGTCACCTCAACATCACATTGTATTGTACAAATATGTAGCCATTTTCTCCTGATAGTCAGGGGGCATACACTATTCTGTACTCTTTGAATCAGTTTCGATATAAAAATAATATTAAAGGGACCCACGTTATTAGGCCCTTGTCCTCTCTCCCGGCTACATATTAGGCCCTTGTCCTCTCTCCCGGCTACACCAGATTTTCCGCGTAGTCCTCCGGTGATTGGGGTAGTCGTGGTAACCCCCTCTTTGACGCAGAAATGGATGTAGATGTTTCTAGAATCATTATGCCTCAACTTGATACGATGTTTGGACGTCTTGAGACTGACTTAACCATTTTTATGGCTAAAATGGGATCTATCTCTCCTAACCAACCTGAACTTATTTCAATCTTCTTGGATTTTCCCACATCAAGAGTGATTCTTCTCTTATTCCCCAATAGCATCCAATGAAAATGTGATTCAAGGGTACATATTGAGAGAAAAATATGCCAAATATAGTGAAGTACAACTTTAATATAAAAAAAACATACACAATAAAAGTATCCACCAGCACTAAGGGTATAGGCAGCGTACCAGATATGGAGGTGTATATGTACACCAGCAAACATTTGTGATTACAAGGAGCAATCAGTGATCGCGGTGAGCGACAATTTGTGGGTCCCAGAGACCCACTACTTTAAAAAAAATGGGGTCCTACCTGGCTATTTCTGGGTCCCATCATAATTTATGCTTTAGAGCTCCCCATATGCCTCAGACCTCCCCACATGCCACCACACATCCCCACATGCCCCTAAAATGCAGATCTGATACCCCCAACAGCATCAGATATCCCCACAAGCCCCTTAAATGCATGTTTTAATTAGGGATGTGCAGGCTCGGTTCTACTCGGTTCCGTTCGGTTCTTTTTACCGGATCTTATTGGGTTTCAGCTGTCACGAGTTTTGGATAGCCAATAAGATTCGGTAAAAAGAACCGAACGGAACCGAGTAGAACCGAGCCTGCACATCCTTAATGCCTCCATGATCTTTCAGGTAATATGACTTGTCTGTTCACAAAACCCATAGTGAATAAGTAGGCTTACCATATCATCCCTTTAAACTGGGACACTCATGGATTACACAGGTTCTGTGGCTCATTGAAACCAGGTGAAATCTAGGTATGAAGTCAGCCAGTCACAGAACCTTTGTAATTAATTCACGTGTCCCGTTTTAAAGTGATATTATGGTTAGCCACTTTAGGTAATAGGCATATTTATCAAAGGATAAATTATTTCGCACATTAATGCCCTTTACACATTATGTCACACAGCAAAGCCCAGCCTTTACACATTATTATTATTATTATTATTAACAGTTATTTATATAGCGCACACATATTCCGCAGCGCTTTACAGAGAATATCTTACCATTCACATCTGTTTCTGCCCAAGTGGAGCTTACAATCTACTGTATATTCCCTACCACATGCTCACACACACACACACTATGGTCAATTTTGTTGGGAGCCAATTAACCTACCAGTATATTTTTGGCGTGTGGGAGGAAACCCACGCAAGCACAGGGAGAATATACAAACTCCACACAGTTAGGGCCGTAGTGGGAATTGAACCCATGATCTCAGTGCTGTGAGGCAGTAACGCTAACCATTACACCGTCTGTGCTGCCCTGCATTATGCCATGCAGCAATACCCCTTACAAAATGATGCCGCACATTAATGCCCTTTACACATTATACTGCACATTAATGCCCTTTAGGCCCCCTGTGCAGTGCCCCCAGCAGCAGTCCCCCTGTGCAGTGCCCCCAGCAGCAGCCCCCCTGTGCAGTGCCCCCAGTAGTAGTACGCCTGTCAGACCACCTAAGCAGTCCAATGAAGGTATCTGCCCCCATAACATGCGTGAGTGACCTGGGCATTAGGCCCAGGCCACTAAAGGGCAAATAGGTGGGCTCTCTAGTGACCTGGGCCTAATGCCCAAGTCACCTATTTTGGGGGGCATATACCTTCAATTGGGCCTATTGCCCCCTATGTTGCCGGGCCTTGTGCCCGCCTATAGACCCACAGGCCTATTGCCTGAAGTTACCCCACGGGCCTAGTGCCCGACAACCTTGGTGGTCTAGGAAGGAGTAAAATACCGGTGGCTCAAGGCCGCCTACCAGTACGGTGGAAGAGGCTGGGGGGAGCTTCGTTAGCTCTTTTGCTTTCCTCCCCCGCAGTCCTCTTCGGTCCTCAGTTTCAGTCTTCTGCCGCTGGCCCGTCCTGGCCAGCGGCACCGCCTCTTCCTTCTTGATCACGCCGTCTTCTGGCCTCTTCCGCGGCCGCCGGAACTGTCGCCGCGCTGCTCTTCACTTGTCTTCGGGAGGTCTTCACTCCTCCCCTCCGCCGACAGACTGAATGTTCCCGCTCAGCAGCGTCTATTCAAGACGCCACGAGTGGGCAGGGCTATGACGCGACAAGCCGCGATTGGCTCGTCGTGTCTGCCTCCTATTGGCTGCTGGACCGCAAGCCAAAAGCTCGCGGCCAGTGCCAAACCACTGCCGCTGCTACTTGGCTTCCGGGCTGCGAGCTCCGCTCAGCTCGCCCCCGGAGCCAAGCTTCTCCCGCCGCCACTGGTGCAAGGGACCAGGTGGTCCCTTCACCAGGTACCCGCCGCGGTGGCTTACCCGGTGCTGGGAACAAACACTGTCCCAGCGCCGGGCACGGACGCTGTGCCGATGCTGGGATCAGACGCTTTCCACAGCAGCAGCCAATGAGAGTCTATCTTGACTCTCTTTGGCTGCTCTAACAGACAGCGTTATGTCTGTCTCTGCAGGGGGACATGCTGTGCTGCAGCCAGCTGTCAGGGATTGGCCACAGCACAGCGCGTCCCCGGGGACTTTAAAAAAGTGAGTCCCCAGTCCCCGATATGGGGTAAAATACGCGCTATAGCGCGTACTTGCGAACACTGGCAATCCTGGGAACAGCACCTGTATTCACATTCACTGATGAACTCCAAGCCACTCCAATTCCAAATCGGCTCCTTCCCTTTGTCCACCAATGCTCTTCAACTGTTTTTTTCAAGGTGTGCTGGTTTTTAGATCCTGAGCCTTAATATACCTGGCCCTCCCCTGTCATTGGTTGATGACAAGAAGTGACAGAAAAACATGTATACATACATTGTACATACTACCCTTCTTATGGGCACAATACCTTTTTATTCAACCCTCTTTTCATTCCTAACTGGAGTGTTCAAAGTACCATGATTCCTGAGATAAAGAACCTTAACATAACCACTTCCGGTTATCGCGTTCCCTGTGGAACGCACCTGGAGAATTCTGAGTATTAACTTATGACGCTTCACGTCACCTGACACGGAGACCGGTGTATTATCCTGCTCCGATGTCAGCCTATATGAGTCTCCTCCCTTCTCTATGACACTCGTAGGAGACCCAGAAGTGTGCGATTCAACTAAGAGTGTGCAAACCACGTCTGGAACGCAGACTCCTCTCCCGAACCCAGAAGTATGCGTTCCACATCGGATCTGAATGAGTTCTTATGCATCCCAAATATACTATGGGACTTACTGTAATTCGGATAAAACCTACGTATAAAGTGCAGTGTGCCCATAAATTACATATAATCTAAGCTATTTAACATCATTCATATAAAAACAAATTCCATGATCCATAACAAATATATATATATAGAACAAAATATAAAAGCAAGCAGAGAGAGGGAGGTACTATAAAACAATAGGAAGGTATGTTATAAGATCGATAATAATAAAATGGGTTAAAAAAATTTTTAAAATGGGTAAATTTTTAAGTTATTTTATAAGAACCATTTAATTTCAAAATCATTATTCAAACCATTCAATATAAGGCTTTTTAGTTCATAAATAGACTTCATCTCTGTTTTTGCTAAAATATTGTCTGGTAGTGCAACCAATTGAAAGAGAGGTGGGGTGAACACCTAAGAAATATTAAAACAGGTTTTGAAAACTCTCAAATCATTTTAAAGTATGTCATAAAAGTTTGGTGTCGGATAAAAAGAGTAATAGGAATAAAACAAGTAAAACCCCATTGGAGACAAAGGGGTATAGACAATATTTTAGCAAAAACAGAGATAAAGTCTATTTATGAACTAAACCCTTATACCAAAAGGTTTGAATACTTTTGAAATTAAATGGTTTTTATAAAATTTTTAACTAAAAAAAATGTTTTTAACTAATTTTTTTTTTTTTTTTAACCCATTTAATTATTATTATCGATCTTAAAACATACCTTCCTATTGTTTTATAGTACCTTCCTCTCTCTGCTTGTTTTTAATATATCATATATATATATATATATATATATATATATATATATATATATATATATATATATATATATATTCCAAGTGGTTCCCGCACTCACGGCAATGAAATGTCAATGTCAGGGTGCTTCCACGGACATGTGAGTCCACATATAAAAAGAATTTCCAAAGGAAGGATGCACTCTCTGTGTAAAATAATCTGCACAATTTATTCGTCTTCAAAACATATACCAATCCCTCCTTGTCCAGCACTACCCCATATGCCAACACTCTGCCTCCGTGCCCTCTGCAAAAATTACTGCATAGTCCCAATATTCAGCGGCACTCGAGGTCTTAAAAAATCACTTCTTTTATTAAGTCACCAACGTTTCAGGGCTACTGGGCCCTTTTGTCAAGGTATCAAAAGAATAACAAACAAGCATCTTACCTTTATAGCACCCGTTCTATATATACATTTATATATATATATATATATATATATATTAATATATATTATAATGTTATGGATCATGGAATTTGTTTTTATACGAATGATGTTAAATATATTAGATTATATGTCATTTATGAGCACGCTGCACTTTATACACAGGTTTTATCCGAATTACAGTAAGTCCCATAGTATATTTGGGATGCATAAGAACTCATTCAGATCATTCCCCGATGTGTAACGCATACTTCTGGGTTCGGGAGAGGAGTCTGCGTTCCAGACGTGGTTTGCACACTCTTAGTTGAACCGCACACTTCCGCGTCTCCTACGAGTGTCATAGAGAAGGGAGGAGACTCATATAGGCTGACATCTGAGCGGGATGATTCACCGGTCTCCGTGTTAGGTGATGCGAAGCGTCATAAGTTAATACCCAGAATTCTCCAGGTGCATTCCACGGGGAACGTTATAACCAGAAGTGGTTATGTTAAGATTCTTTATCTCAGGAATCATGGTACTTTGAACCCTCCATTTAGGAATGAAAAGAGGGTTGAATAAAAATGCATTGTGCCTATAAGACGGGTAGTATGTACAATGTATGTATACATGTTTTTCTGTCACTTCCTGTCATCAACCAATGACAGGGGAGGGCCAGGTATATTAAGGCTCAGGATCTAAAAACCAGCACACCTTGAAAAATACTGTAACAGTTGAAGAGCACTGGTGGACAAAGGGAAGGAGCTGATTTGGAGTGCATCAGTGGATGTGAATACAGGTACTTTTCCGGGGATTGCTACTTGTTATCACAAATGTTTGCTGGTGTACATATACACCTCCATATCTGGTACGCTGCCTATACCCTTAGTGCTGGTGGATACTTTTATTGTGTATGTTTTTATATTAAAGCGGTACTTCACTATATTTGCCATATTTTTCTCTCTATGTACCCCCGAATCACGTTTTCATTGGAAGCTATTGTGGGGAATAAGAGAAGAATCACTCTTGATGTGGGAAAATCCAAGAAGATTGAAATAAGTTCATTTTGAAACTCTGGGACTATTGGTCTAGACTGGAGCGCTGGAAATTTATTGTATTTATTTTATTTCTGTTTGAATAGAGTTTGTGGCCTCTATTGAATTGCTCTAGCTGCACCCGTTATTGAAGCGCACTGTATTTATATTTTACTGTCTCCTAACCAACCTGTTCGGGAGGTGGATAGAGATATCGCTGAGAGCATTGAGGACTCCCCGCACATTTCTAGTACTCAGTCTTGGTCTGTTACACTAGGAACACCTCACTACTTTGAGAGTGGGTTTCAGTACCCAGCATTGGGATCAAAACAACTTGGTGGATCTTCCTGGGGAACCCCGGCTTTCTGATTCCTTGGGACCCACCCTGATTAGAATATTCAGCTTCACTTCTGCTGCTGACCGGGTGTCAGACGCCACATGGCCAGTAAATCACCAACCCATGTCCATCCGAGCTGGGACCAGATGTCAGGTAAAGCATAGTTAAATTTACAAGTCTGGACAGGGCTGAGAGCCCCCTCCTGCCAGGCCTTTCCCCCTTCGCCATAGGCTCAAAGACCCATCAGGCCATATTTGACCTAGTTGGGAACTGTGATTAGGGATGTATAGCTATTTTTTTAAGTTTGGGACCAGTTTGAGCATCCCCTCCTGCCAGGCCCATTCCTTATACTCGTTTCCATTTTATATACCATTTTTCCTTTTGTTACCCTTCTGGTGCAGTCTCCATTTAAGATGAGATCTGTCCATTTTCTGTGGCCTTCGGGGGTTTGTTAACTACACAGTATTTACATTCTTTCTTCCATGCTCTGCACTGTCAATTTGAATAATTTTATGTTTGTTTACCCCTTTTTAGACCTATGTCGTTAGTTATGGTTATTACGTAATATCTGATGGTATCTCCATTTCTAAACAGAGAAGGATTAAGACCCACCACCACCACCTCCGATCCTAAGGCTGTGTATTCTCCCTCTTACATGCGATTACCTTCTTTTTTATTATTTATTTTCATTGTTCTTATTCAAATTACACCAGACTCTATCTTGCCTTCACTCCAGATACGGTCACACTCCTTTTTGGTTAGGAAAAATGAGAAAAGTGATTGAAGCATAGGTTTTATTATATTGTCATAATCATCGTGACTATGGTAATGGCTCCTTTGAGCTTTTTTTCAACTGTTACATGTTTGTGATCTCTCTATTTGTTTTTTGTGGGGTTTTTTCCATTACATTTTTATGGAGTTTTCATATAACAGCAAAGGGTATAGAAAAGAAAGGGGAAAAGAGGGTGTACAAATACTTAGGGTAAAATACACAGCAAAATCAGTATCACAAACTAATCCTGCATTAGGGGTCTATGTATTAATCGCGGCACTGCCATGATTATTAATATTCCAACTTGCTGGGGATATTTTCATTTTAAATAAAAATATCCCGGCTATGTACCACCGGGAACATGCAGGGACAGTGGTTGCGCACAGCGTCAGCATCCTGGCCTGGCTGGGGGCTGCAGGGAGAGAGATTGAAAGATCTCTCTCCTGCATCGGGAGCCCCCATAGGCAAACAGTAGTTTACACCATCTGAACATGGTGTAAACTACTGGGGCTAAACTCCGAAAAGCATAGCTAATTCGCACTTTGCTGGAGATTTCTGTGAAATCTCCTGCATTATGCCATTAGTACATAAGATCGATACATAAAATGATGCAGAAACTGCAGTTTCTGCATAATTTTATTTAAAAAACTGCTTGATACATACTGTATGCCCCTTAAACTGGATTTACACTGTGAGTAGGATAAAAATGAAATAATGCAATTAAAGGATCCATCGATATATTCACCCCCCAGGACTTTGCCAATCAGGACAAATACTTCAGACTACAAGGGAAGTAAAAGAGGGACATGACCAGAAAACATGAAAAATGCCTCCCACACACCCGCAATTCCTCCAGCAAAATTTAGAGATAGAGGCCCATATTTTGTGCTGTCTTTCAGGAGTAAAATATACTCGGTGAAGTAACTTAATAAATATTTCCGGGACAACTTAGCATGTACGGAAAATAACTTCCCAATCCTCATCAAGTGTCCTAGAAAGATCCTCCTCCCATTTTCTGGGGCTTCTGTTTATTGGTGTTAAGTTTATAAAAGGAAACCTTGGAATAGGCCTCCAATATACGATGTAGAGTGGGAAGATAATCTTGCAGATGAAGCAAACAAAGCAGAATATCATCCGCAAACAAACAAATCTTATAAGTAGCCTCGCCCACCTTAGGGCCCAGAATAGACCGCCTCCCTAAAGGGGGAGAGCGGACACCCCTGTCGGGTGCCATTAGTAATATTAAAACATGTGGAAAGACATCCGTTAACTAATATCCTGGCAGACGGAGCTGAATACAAGGCCGAAACGGGATCTAAAATCTTACCACCAAACCCAAAACGTCTAAGAACCGCCTGAAGGTAGCCCCAATGTAGCCTGTCAAAGGCCTTCTCCGCATCTACGGAGAGAATTAACAGGGGATGCTTATTGCGTTCACACTGCTCCATAAAGTTAATGACCCGACGAGTGTTATCCGGCGCCTGACGACCCATAAAAAAACCCTACCTGATCTTGATTAATTAGAGAAGGTAATAATAGACATAGCCTAAGGGCAACCAATTTGGCAAAAAGCTTAACGTCTGTATTCGCAAAGGCAATAGGCTGATCATTTTGGACCTCAGTGGGAAATTTGCCTGGTTTGGGGAGGGCAACAGTCTGCGCCTCCAGCATTTCCTTAGGAGATAACCCCTTCTCAGTAGCTTTGTTGAACACTGACGCCAAAACTGGTGTTAGAGCAACTTTGAAAGTTTTATAAAAGTTTGATGGGTAACCGTCAGGCCCAGGGGCTTTATCTATCAGTGAAGTATCTCTTTCAACCTCCTCAACTGACCATGGAGCTTCTAGGGCCAGACATGTATCAGAATCGAGAGAAGGTAAATTAATATCCCTCAAAAATCCACTAATGCCCTCCTCAGTAGGTTGAGGAGTATGTGGGTCAGCCCCCAGGTTGTACAATCTTGAATAGTAATCCGCAAAGGTATTTTCTATATCATATGGGTCAGTGGTTTTCAGTGTTCTCCCCAGGCTGTTTTTTCGGGTACACCACCTGGCAAGAAACAGCCTACCACCCGGCACTTTGGGAGCCTGCAAGTGGGGACAGTATCTGGGAGCTGTATAAAAAGGACCAGATCCTACAGACTTTGCAGCTTTTTCATAATCAGATGACTGGGCCCAATAAGAAGAGGAGAATAAATATATAAAATGTTATTTCAAGTTTAAATCATTATAAGGTCAGGGTTTAAACATTTTGTTATTGTGAAGGCCCCTGCCGGGTACTTCTTGATGCCAACTGGCTGGAAAAATTTTCCTGGTTGTGATAAAGGTCCCATCTCATGTCCTACTTAACTGAACAGATTGGACGTGGCATGAATTATCTTTACGATGACGATATTGTACCCATTATCTACAGCAACCTGAACTCCAGCCAAACCTGATACTGGAGAAGATTGAGAACAATTATGCTAAAAAATAGTTTTAATAAGAGAATAAGCATGGATCAGATGTATACATATAATGTGAAATCACATGCATATTTATTAATATTACGCAAAACGTATTCTACAAATAATAAGAAGATGGGTCTCAGACCACTGGAGTAGAAGCAGTGTGGTCTGTGTTTGCAGGAAAGCCTGCAGTGAGAAGTAGGCCTCGGTAGGTAAACACTAGATGGGCCAAGAGGTACACAAGATGAGGGCAATATTGCACTCCAGGGGCGAATAGGAGTCAAAAACAAGTAGAGATGGTGTGAAGTAGAGGGTAGGGGAGTCCCCCCTCCCCCAAAAGAAGGAGAAATAGCCGGGTGAGCAGGAGCTCCAGCGATAAATGTCTGGCTCAGTCGGCAGTTCATGTAACAGGCGTGACCCTGTTGCGCCTCAGAAATACATTGCACATCGCTGTTCTGATCCTGCTTATGAAGCCTCGCCAGCCAGACCGTGGAGTCTTTTCTTGGAGTCTCTCATTTTATCTCTTCTTCTCCTGCTGGAGTTTTCTCAATTCAGCTTTTTTCTTTTTTTCTTTCACCTTTTGCTACTATTTTACGTGGTTCTAATGTGTCTGTAATATCATCATTGGGGACAGCTTGTGTTATGTCCTCCTGCTGTTCTTGGTTCCCTGCAGTCAGGCTGCTCTGTTCTCCATTCCTCAGATCACCTTTAGGCTCATCTACTGCAGGGGAAGGACTTTGTGGGCTCTCAGTGAGAGTCCTCCTTGCACTGTGTTCCACTTCCATCTCCGTCCAGCCTATACAAGGGTCATAATTGCATGAACATTTCTTTCCATTTGCACCTTAATGCAGTGTCCCTTTTACAGTCCCCCCCCCCCCTATGCAGTGCCCCTAGTAGTGGTCCCCCTTATGCAGGCCCCGATTAGTTCCCCTTATACAGGCCCCCAGTAGGGGTCCACCATATGCAGTGCCCCTTACACAGTGCCCCCTGTAGTGGTCCCCCTTATGCATCCCCCGTTAGTTCCCCTTATACAGTGCCCCCAGTAGTGATCCCTCATATGCAGGCCCCCAGTAGTGATCCCCCATATACAGTGCCCCCAGTAGTTGTCCCCCTTATGCAGTGCCCCCTGTAGTGGTTCTCCCTTTTCAGTGCCCCCTGTAGTGGACCCCCCTGTGCAGTGCCCCCAGTAGTGAGCCCCTTATATAGTGCCCCCAGTAGTAGTCCCTCCTATACAGTGCCCTTTATATAGTTCCCCCAGTAGGAGTCCCCCTTGATGCAGTGCCCCCTGTAGTAGTCCCCAGTAGGGGTCCCCCACAATGCAGTGCCCAAAGTAGTATTCCCCCCTCCCCCAGTGGTAGTCCCCAGTAGTGGTTCCCATGATGCAGTGCCCACAGTAGTATCCCCCCCAGTGGTATTCCCCAGTAGTGGTCCCCCACGATGCAGTGCCCACAGTAGTATCCCCCCCCAGTAGTGGTCCCCCCTGAAGCAGTGCCCTCAGTAGTATCCACCCCCTAGTAGTATCCACACAGTAGTGTCAAACCCCCCCCCCCCCAAGGCAGTGCCCCAGTAGTATTCCCCCCCCCCCCCAAGAGTTGTCCCCAGTAGTGGTCCCCCCCGAAGCAGTGCCCCCAGTAGTATCCCCCACCCAGTAGTAGTCCCAATACTGGTCCCCCCCCCCACCTAAAGCAGTGCCCACAGTAGTATCCCCCCAGTAGTGCCCCCAGTAGTAGTCCCCTTCTTTGTAATAGAGTGCCCCCCCCCCTGAAATACACACTAAAATGAAACAAAAAAAAAATACTTGCCTGTATCCACGCTCCTGCTCCCGCCGCCATCCGCACGTCCATCCTCCCGGGCCGGGCCACTCTGCATTATGGGAGAGACGTCATGACATCATGACGTTTTTCCCATTACCACTGCAGGAGCCAGACGGAAGCCCGGCTCTTGCAGTGGGCGCGCAGCAGTCAATGAGAGCCTATCTGACTCTCATTGGCTGCTGATTAACACACACATTACCGCCAGTGCTGGCGGCGATGTCTGTGTTATGCACAGTCTGAGCCCGCCTGCCACCCTCCTCCTGGCGCTATTGGGCAAGCGCTCAGGGGGAGGGAAGGGGCTCAGCTGTGCAGCACAGGACTGGCGCTGGAAGCCTAGCGCCAGTCCTGTGTAAATGTGTAGCGCTGACCGCACTCACTGCGGTCGGCGCTACACTGGCTAACTAGGGCAGGCCGGTACCGTGGCCGGCGGCGCCCCCCCGCGCCGCTGGTCCCACGGCGCCCAGGCACGCACCCCGCTCGCCCTCCCCTAGTTACGCCACTATGTTCAAGGTTCTATTTCTCCCCCCTCTCTCTCCCAGTACTTCACTGACAATTTGTCCCTTTTTTTTAATTGTTTTTGTTAATAAAGTTTACATTTTAGTAAAAAAGAAAAATATATATATATATAATTAAAGTTTTGTTTTATATTTGATCTTTTAATATCTTGTTATGTGCACATACAATATTGTAACAATGTATCCTGTTTAAGCTTTATGAATAAGTAGAATTTGACAATAAAAAAATAAAAATAATATTGTCATCTAGAAAATAAGTTGCTATAAAAAAGCAAGCTATTCTCCAAAGACATTCTTTTACAGCACAATCAATGAGATATACTATGTATAAATAATATAGTAGTTCCTTCATCTGGGGCTCCTCACAGTAAGGCCAGTGACTGTGGATGTTACCCTGGCTGGGCTTCTCACTGAGTGATACGGGGCAGCTATACATTAGTGCAGTGGTTCCCAGCGTGGGGTACTGGTATCCCCAGATGTACTCGCTGTGGCAGAAAACATCTCTGTAATGGTGGGGTGGGACGTGCAGTAGATAATTACACACAGTAAAGCAATGTCCTAGGGATTTTCAGCCCTATGCAGGAAGACCCTGATACCAGCATTTTAAAAAAAACTCTCTCCGTGTCCCTGTAAAAGAGAGCATATGTGGACTATTATTTTATTGCCAATATATAGATACAGTGTAATATATATATATATATATATATATATATATATATATATATATACACAGACACACACACACACACACACACACAGGCACTCTCCTATAATAGTTAATCAACTCCGATGCCCTCAGGAAGAAAGAAGATTATTTAAACAAGCAGCACAAACAAGATGCGGCAGTTGTAGTTGTATTAAATCATCTGTGACAAATCCACCAACGTTTCGGGACACACCTCTCCCTTTGTCAACGAATACACAATTGTATGCCTTGACAACGCTGGTGGATTTGTCACAGATGATTTAATGCAATTTTACTACCTTCATATAATCTCTGAGTGCCGCATAATATATAAATATATATATATATATATATATAAAAATTTTATTATTATTATTTTTTTAAATTGTAATATGTGAGAAATATATATTTCCAGGATTTAAAAATCTATATCTTGACTGACTAACTCATTGACTCATCAACGCCCAGCCCGAACCCGTGGACCTAGAAACTTGTAATTCGAGGGGTGTAATCCTTCCATGATGTAGGCACCCACTAAGCCGGGATTTTTCAAAATTCGACTCCTAAGGGGGTGAAAACGGCTAAAATGTTTCCTCTCTACTGAGGTAATTGGGTGACAAAGCAGCATGTCCCAAGTGCTGTGGGACTGTAAGCTCATTGTCTGGGTCGAGTGGCTTCAGAGGTGTGGCTGCAGCGCAGTCCAGTATTCAAATAGGGGAGCCACACCAACTGCCAGTGATGTTTGGCAGCATTTGGGGTGACAGTTGGTGTGGCTCTCCTATTTGCAGTGTTCTCCACAGAAAATGTTTCCAGCCGGTGGCATCAAGAAGTAGCCGGGTGGGGGCATGTCACAAGCTGCTCATGCGAACGCCGGGGGACCATTCGCTGAACTCCTCCTATCAACTGTCCGTCATCTCTGCTCTATACTGGATTGGTTCCTGCGGCTATTTCCTTTTGGTGCGAACTGTGCTCCGATGCCGGTGATAGCGTTTCACGTGTTTCCGGTTTTGCCATTGTCTCCTGTTATCCAGTTGAGTACCCAGTCCTCCTGTTAGCTTTTGTTACCGGCCATTTGTGTCATCTAGGCGGCACCATCCGCATATCCACGCTCTGCCGTTTGTGTCATCCAGGCAGCACAGACAGCACTCAGTGTCTAGAGTGCGCAGTTCAGCGTCCAGCGGCTAGTGTCAACCCGCGGCACAGGCCGCAATCCAGCGCACCATCGCTTGTGTCAACCCGGCGGCACAGGCCACAATCCAGCGTCTAGGGTACGCAATCCAGCATACCACCGCATGTGTCAACCCGGCTGCACAGGCTTCAATAAAAACAATGTAAAAAAAAAAATATACATTCTGAGATTGCATAATTGAAATGAAGTGAGTAACAAAAAAAGAAAAAAGCTATTCCTTAACGGGGCACTCACAAACTTGAAATCTTTACAAATTGACAACTATATTGTCAACTAAATTGGGGAACCTCTTATCTATTGTAAAATATAACTTTTAATAATTTGATATAAAATTGTTGCCAGCAAAATATTAAAAAGAAATGTGCATGAAAGTAAAATAAATTGTTATGATGATCTCCAAGGCATTTATTTGTCTATTTTATTGACTCCTGAAATGTCTATTAATATTTCACTTGGGCATTAGTGTTCATACAGTTTCAAGACTAACATACATGGATTTCTAATGTAGATATTTATCATGAACAGTTGTTGCTTGTACAGTGTATTAGGTCACTCTCGCCATAAAATGTTTTGATAAATTATGGTCACATCATATTATCTACTATAACATCCCTCCTCCAATGTTTGTAGAGTTGAACTTCATTATTGGTTTTAATATACAGTGCATCCGGAAAGTATTCACAGCGCTTCACTTTTTCCACATTTTGTTACGTTACAGCCTTATTCCACAATGGAATAAATTATTTTTTGTCTTCAAAATTCTACACACAATACCCCATAATGAGAACGTGTTGTTAAGTGCCCACAGTCACTAGTGGGGAAAAGTCCTGCACAGCCATGAGGGCTGGAGTATCTTGGCAAGATGCGGCTGTATAATTGTGATGGGGTCTGTCGTAGCCTCTGGGCTGATTGAGGCCTGAGGGCCGGTAAGCTGTGGTGCGACCTTTGGGCCTGTAGCAGCCTCTGGGCTGATTGAGTTGTGGGCCTATAAGTTGTGATGCAGCCTTTGGGCCGGTAGCAGCCTCTGGGCTGGTTGAGGCCAGAGGGCCTAGAAGTAGTGATGCGGCCTTTGGGAGAAGCATGATGTACCTCATTCCAGAATTTCACCGGTCTGCCTCTGGATCACAGGGTTATGCTTCATCAACCAGGGTAACCCCAAGACCACTGGAACCAGTGAACACTGCAAGAGCAGAAAAGAGAATTCCTCACGATGGATAGCCCCGACTGACCGCTGCACATGAGGAGTCCGATAAAGCACTGGGACTTTGGAAAGACTGGATCCATCCAATCCAATTACTGACACAGGCGTGGACAATGACAGCGGAGTCAGACCCAGGGTTTGG
The DNA here is from genome assembly GCA_031769625.1 of Taudactylus pleione. NCBI lineage: Eukaryota > Metazoa > Chordata > Amphibia > Anura > Myobatrachidae > Taudactylus > Taudactylus pleione. The sequence goes on from JAUIMM010000601.1 coordinate 7,465,303, forward strand.
AAAAAAGGCAAATCCATAAAATTGTCCGCTGCACCACTGTAGATAAATGCTGGGACGGAGACCTGTTTGTTGGACAGATGAATGACTGCGTGGACCAGGACAGAATTCTCCGGGTAGACAGATGCAAGGGATTCAGCGAACGCTTGTCCGGTATTCACCCCGCACAGCATTGGCAGCGCGGCTGCTTGTGACGTGTAAAAAGTTTCCAAATTGCACCTGAAGGTCTCTCACACCATGAGAAACAAAATTCTCTGGTCTGATGAGAAAAAGATTGAACTCTTTGGCATGAATGCCAGGCATTATGTTTGGAGGAAACCAGGCCACGCTCATCACCAGGCCAATACTATCCCTACAGTGAAGCATGGTGGTGGCAGCACCATGCTGTGGGGATGTTTTTCAGTGGCAGGAACTGGGAGACTAGTCAGGATAGAGGGAAAGATGAATGCAGCAATGTACAGGGACATCCTGGATGAAAACCTGCTCCAGAGCGCTCTTGACCTCAGACTGGGGTGACTGTTCATCTTTCAGCAGGACAATGACCCTAAGCACACAGCCAAGATATCAAAGGAGTGGCTTCAGGACAACTCTGTGAATGTCCTTGAGTGGCCAAGCCAAAGCCCAGACTTGAATCCGATTGAACATCTCTGGAGAGATATGAAGATGGCTGTGCACCGACGCTTCCCATCCTACCTGATGGAGGTTGAGAGGTGCTGCAAAGAGAAATGGGCGAAACTGCGCAAAGATACAGTAGGTGTGGCAAGCTTGTGGCATCCTATTCAAAAAGACTTTGGGCTGTAATTTCTGCCAAAGGTGCATCAACAAGGTATTGAGCAAAGGCTGTGAATACTTATGTACATGTAATTTCTTAGTTTGTTTTTTTTTATTAAATTTGCAAAAATCTCAAAACTTTTTACACGTTGTCATTATGGAGTATTGTGTGTAGAATTTTGAGGACAAAAATTTATTTATTCCACTTTGGAATAAGGCTGCCTTATTCCAAATGTGGACAAAATGAAGCGCTGTAAATACTTTCCGGATGCACTGTAGATTTCATAAGGGTGCACAAAATATGTGGTACTGAGTTTATTGCTCTTACTCAGTACCTCTTTGTGACCCTTTCACATAGTTACAAATGTATCACACCGTAATGATAGCTGATATACAATATATTGTCATATGACAGCGGTTTGTAAATTGCTATAGTCTTTCAATGCTCCTAATAGTAACCATCAAGTACACAGTTTATACCCTATATAGTTGTTCAGGCATGTCACAAATGCGCCATTGTACTTCGGTTACCTTTAATATCTATCTTGCCCTTTGTTTTATTCTCAGCGTTATTAATCATAGATGACCCATGTATTTAGTGGCCTCACTTAGTTGTGCGCACGTAAATTATATTTTCTGTATAATAATCAGATATCGGCATCAGGCGACCCCCAAGAGACATGGACATGTCTTCAGATTACTTAGGTGATATACGCCCTATCCGTCAATCTATCCCCATCATGTTCATGGGTTAATTTATGAAGTGTGTAACATCAGATTCACTTATCTACCTGTTACAAAACAGTCTCATTAATGTTAAATAGAGTATGTATGATCATGTTCCGTGTTAACTGTCACCGAGACTGTCTATGAAAGAAGTCCCTGTATAATAATCGGGAGTCACAATTTGGCCACGGTATTATTGAGATTTACAATCAGTATATGTCACATATCTCCCCTGTGTATAGTGCTGTTATATTACATATCACTGAGACTGATCATAATTTCAATGTATGCAGAATTATTCAGAATCCTATCATGAGCATGGTGCAATAAGAATATCATGTGTCATGCTGTATATCCCCATCTCAGTGGTTACTCGGTTTGATACCACATGACGGTGACCTTAGATACACTGTAATACTTTGGCCCATATTCAATTGCCGGTGAAAAGTCCCGGACTTTTCGCCGTCATCGCCAGGTTTGTCTCCAGAAAAGTATTGCGCTCGTCCCTATGATTCACCCTATTCAATTGCAAAGGATGCGAGAACGCGTCCCGGCGAAACTTAGATCGGCGAAAAGTCCTGTCAGATTTTGGGAAATCAGCCTGACACCCCCCCAAAAAATGCACTGACATGGGGGATCACTATCGATACCCCCGAATAGCCCTGCTGAAGGTATTTGGGGTACTTAAATGGTCTCAATAGGTGCTATTTAGCGTATTTGCATATGGGGTGAAGAATAGCATTTAGCAATATTTTATCTGCAAAATAACTAGTCCCAGCAAATTTGAGGTACCTGAAAATGGGGGCTAGCATATTTAAAAGTTGCTAAAGTGAAGTTTTAAAAATCAAAGAAAAACCACCTGCTGCAAACACCTGCAAAGAAAAAAACACCTGGGGCATACTAGGGGACCCCTCCTGGAGTCTATTTCACTAGTTTTTATGTTTGTCCCCCAACTTTACACTTTTTAGCCCTCAAAAGGAAAGTACTTTTTGGGGGTGTTCTAATGTATTTTTGTTTTACTTTTTTGGCGCAGTTTAACTATGGGGGACTGTCCTAACACTCATGGGGGTTCCTGCAACTTTGCACCCCAAAACTGCACTTTTTTCCGCCTCCATTCAGAGGCGAATCTTTTCCGCCTATCTGAATGCATTGACTTTCCGCTTAGGTGAAAAGTCATTGCAATTGAATTGTCTCAAATGTGGTTAATTAACCACAACTATAAGTTGCTAATGCAGTCTCCATATATCTTGGCTGCTTCTGTGACCGTTCATGCTTTAAATCCATGCATGGTAAATAGGAGTCATAACATAATAATAAAAATGAAGACACGCTAGCAGCATGTGCCGCGTGTCTGCCTGCTGCACATTTTGCTCAACAGCTTAGTCATAGGATCAACTTGTCTGACGGGTTGACATTTCTTCCCTGCTCTAAAGGGGATTGCAATGGATAATGCTACTTGTGTGGCAGACCTCTCCAATACCCGAGGGAGTAGGTCTTGGTTCTGTGTGAGGATAATTGATTCCGGACAGTGGCATAGGTTTCCCAGCTCTTCACAGTTCTCCTATTTTTCACAAAGGGAGAATTGTGAATTTTACGGAGCAGCCACATCAAAACACGTAAATATACCTGCTCTTTTTCATTACACAAGTAATTTGACTCAGGCTCTACCTTCTATATAACACTGTGAAGTTCTAATTACATCTCTAAATTAGAAGTGAGCCACAAGTAGCACCTGGTGCTTGACTTTTTACGAAGTGCTGGTTCTGATTTATCTATTTTTATTTTTTCTGCCATCTACAGGGCAGTATTCAGGCACTGCCTTTTAATATCTGCTGCTTTTTTATTTGAATTTCTGTGACCATAGCTAACCTTATGTGTTTGAATATTCATATTATACATTGTCACCTATATATTGTATTATATGTTTTTATGTGTTTCATCATTTAGATTTTATAATTTAAAATTTGCATTACCATCTCTCCCAGTCTTTTTTGCTTATGTTTTGTAACAGGTAGATAAGTGGATCTGATGTTACGCACTTCGTAAATTAACCCATAAGCATGATGTGGTCAGATTGACGGATAGGGCGTATATCACCTAAGTAATCTGAAGACATGTCCATGTCTCTTTGGGTCGCCTGATACCCATACTTGATTTTTATACAGAAAATATGATTTAAGTGCGCAGAACAACTAAGTAAGGCCACTAAATACTTCTGTGGTTAATAACGCTGAGAATAAAATAAAGGGCGAGATAGATATTAAAGGTAACCGAGGTACAATGGTGCATTTGTGACATGCCTGAACAACTATATAGGGTATAATCTGTGTACACAATGGTTACTATTAGGAGCATTGATAGATTATAGCAATTTACAAGCCGCTGTCAAATGACAATATATTGTATATCAGCTATCATTACGGTGTGATACATTTGTAACTATGTTAGAGGGGTCACAAAGAGGTACTGAGCAAGATCAATAAACTCAGTACCACATATTCCGTCACCCTTATTAAATCTATATTAAAATCAATACCAAAGTTCAACTCTACAAACATCGGAGGAGGGATGTTATAGTAGATAATATAATATGACCATAATTTATCAAGACCTTTTATTTGCAAGAGAGACCTGATACACTGTACAAGTGAGAACTGTTCGTGTTCATATATACAGTCAGGTGCATAAATATTGGGACATTGACAGAATTTTCATATTTTGGCCTCTATTCACCACCACAATGGCTTTAAATCTGAAAGTCTGCAGTTAAATCACATCTTGTTTGTTTCATTTCAATCTGATGGTAATTACATCCAAATCAGGTGAACGGTGTAGGAATTACAACGGTTTCTATATGTGCCTCCCACTTTTTAAGGGGCCAAAAGTAATGGGACTATCAACTCAAAAGCTATTTCATGGACAGGTGTGGGCTATTCCATCGTTATTTCATTATCAATTAAGCAGGTAAAAGGTCTGGAGTTGATTCTACTGTAGGTGTGACATTTGCATTTGGAATCAGTTGCTGTCGACTCTCAATATGAGATCCAAAGAGCTGTCACTATCAGTGAAGCAAGCCATCATTAGGCTGAAAACCAAAACAAACCCATCAGAGATAGCAAAAACAGTAGGTGTGGCCAAATCAACTGTTTGGAACATTCTTAAAAAAAAACGCATCGGAGAGCTCAGCAACACCAAAAGACCCGGAAGACTACGGAAAACAACTGTGGTGGATGACAGAAGAATTGTTTCCCTGGTGAAGAAAAACCCCTTCACAACAGTTGGCCAAATCAAGAACATTCTCCAGGAAGTAGGTGTATATATGTCAACAATCAAGAGAAGACTTCACAAGAGTGAATATAGAGGGTTCACCACAAGATGTAAACCATTGGTGAGCCACAAACACAGGAAGACCAGATTAGAGTTTGCCAAACAACATCTAAAAAAGCCATTACAGTTCTGGAACAACATCCTATGGACAGATGAGACAAAGATCAACTTGTACCAGAGTGATGGGAAGAGAAGAGTATGGAGAAGGAAAGGAACTGCTCATGATCCAAAACATACCACCTCATCAGTGAAGCATGGTGGTGGTAGTGTCATGGCGTGGGCATGTATGGCTGCCAATGGAACTGGTTCCCTTGTATTTATTGATGATGTGACTGCTGACAAAAGCAGCAGAATGAATTCTGAAGAGTTTCGGGCAATATTATATGCTCATATTCAGTCAAATGCTTCAGAACTCATTGGACGGCGCTTCACAGTGCAGATGGACAATGACCCGAAGCATACTGCAAAAGCAACGAAATAGTTTTTTAAGGCTAAAAAGTGGAATGTTATGCAATGGCCAAGTCAATCCCCTAACCTGAATCCGATTGAGCATGCATTTCACTTGATGAAGACAAAACTGAAGGGAAAATGCCCCAAGAACAAGCAGAAACTGAAGACCTTTGCAGTAGAGGCCTGGCAGAGCATCACCAGGTATGAAACCCAGCGTCTGGTGATGTCTATGTGTTCCAGACTTCAGGCTGTAATTGCCTGCAAAGGATTTGCAACAAAGTATTAAAAAGTGAAAGTTAGATTTAGGATTGTTTAGTTTGTCCCATTACTTTTGGCCCCTTTAAAAAGTTGTAGGCACATATAGAAACCGTTGTAATTCCTACACCGTTCACTTGATGTGGATGTAATTACCCTCAAATTAAATCTGAAAGTCCTGCAGTTAAAGCACATCTTGTTTGTTTCATTTCAAAGCCATTGTGGTGGTGAATAGAGGCCAAAATATGAAAAAATTGTCAATGTCCCAATATTTATGCACCTGCCTGTATCTACATTAGAAATCCATGTATGTTAAGGTGCATACACATGTAACTATTTTGTAACCAACGATTTTCCTGTCAGATCTTCTGTCAGATTTTCCCTTGAAAAAGTGAACGATTTTTTTGAAGTGTAATGAACGATTTTTAGAACGATAAACGAAAAATGTTCCTACCCTTAATGAAAATCGTTATATTGGACAGTCTGAAATGGACGATGAACGATAACTACAAACCACAAACGGGAGCGTGCTTGAACGATTATCGTTCATCGTTATAACTCAGAAACTGAACCATTTTTTTTTAATGATATCGACGTAGTTAACTAATCGTTCAAGAAAATCGTTACGTGTGTATATACCTTTAGTCTTGATACTGTATGAACACTAATGCCCAAGTGAAATATTAATAGACATTTCAGGAGTCATTAAATAGATGAATAAATCTCTTGCAGATCATCATAACATTTTATTTCACTTTCATGCACACTTCTTTTTAATATTTCACTGGCAACAATTTTAAAACAAAATTTAATAAAAATATTTTATCATAAATAAGAGGTACCCCAATTTAGTTGACAATGTAGTTGTCAAATTGTATAGATGTCAAGTTCGTGAGTGCCCCGTTAAGGAATGGCTTCTTTTTTTTTTTTTTTTATTACTCATATCATTACATTTATTCCAGGGTGCACCTCCTTGAGATTATTACATTGATCATACATCGCACGGAAGGACTGGTTCAGACTATTTATATATCTGTGCGGGTGGTTTGGCTTTCTAATATTAAAATTAATACAGAAAATTGGAGTGAGGAACTGTTAATATAGACATATTTGGTATGCAAATAAAAGAGATATGATTCTGCACAAGCTTTATCTACTGTTCTACTACATATAACTATTAAACCAATTTGAAGGCAATACAATTCCAAAATGGAAGTACAGCATTATGTTGGAGATGCGCTCCCAAGGTTAAGTACAAAATACTCCGTGTTTATTCATAGCGTAGGAGCAAGAGACAAAACTCTCTTTTGGGGCAAACTTTAGATAATCAAATTTAAAACATAACTTTAATCTATGAACCCTTAAAAAAAAGAAGTATTTAGACAAAAAAAAATTCTAAAACAGTATTAAAAAATGAGGAGGTTTAATCCCAGATCTGTATGAAATAGACTTCTAATAATTTCCAGCCCAGATCTATATTTGAGTGGCAAAGAACAATCACTTTTACTTGGTCTAGTAACTGATACAAATGTTACCATACAAATAGGATTTTATGTCAACTTCCTACCAACAAACTCATATGTGCCAATGTGACCAATTATTATTAACACTTATTTATATAGTGCACACATATTCCGCAGCGCTTTAAATATTAATATTTGGCCATTCACATCAGTCCCTGCCCCAGTTGAGATTACAATCTATATTCCCTACCACATGTACACGCACACACAGAACCACTAGGGTTAATTTTTGTTGGGGGCCAATTAACCTACCAGTATATGTTTAGAGGGCCTGATTCAGACCCGGTCGCAAGCGCTGAGCGCTCGCAATCGAGTCGATGTTTGCCCACTGGGCATGCGCACGACAGAGCCGGCTCCGTCGTGCGCATGCACGAGACCTGGCTAGCGACGGGTGCTCCGTCGCTCCGGGTCTCGCACCAAAGGGGGCGAGCTGTCGATGGTGATTGACAGCTCGCCCCGTTTGGTAGGCGGGCAGGGGGGTGGCTGGCCAAACTGAGGCGTTCCCGAAGGAACGCCTGCCGTTTGGGGACGGCCCCACTGACATCACCAGTAGCTGGTGGTCACCCACAGCTATGCGAGCGGCCAGGAGGCCGAAACAAAAACAAAAAAAACGCCCTGATTCAGAGCGAGCTCTCGTTCAGAGCGTCCGTCTCTGAATCAGGCCCAGAGTGTGGGAGGAGACAGGAGTACCCGGAGGGAACGCAAGCACAAGTAGAGTATACGAACTCCACACAGTTGGAGACATAGTGGAAATTGAACCCACAAGTCCAGTACTGTGAGGCAGTAATGCTAACCATTACACCATCTATATATACAGTACACATTTGTCTACTCACCTTTTGTGTGAGTACAGTTTTATAAAAAAAAAATTATATTAAGCTATTAGGCCTACCACCAGTGTGGAAGATGTAAGCACCACCAATATAATGGCCCAAAAAAATATTACATATATAGAAGTTGCAATCTCTCATAACATGCAGGTTTTTTGAATGACACAGTAGTTATGTTTACAATCATATGTCACAAGGTAGTGGGTAAAAATGTATATAGAACCATCATTCTATTACATTACTCAATTAACAAGTGTGAGTGAGTTGTCCTGATGTTTGACAGTGATACAAACAAATCATACAGTATTAGGAACAATACATACATATATTAAATAGTTTTACAGTCTGCAGGTTATTACTTTTCCTTAATTACCATCAAGAATCTATATTTAATAGTGTAATAACAATAGCCATTGTTGTGCTGCACTTGCTATCTTAAATATTTAACCAGATGACTGGGGGAGATTAGAAAAAGTGGAAGAAACAGTATTGGGATTTAAAATGTCCTGTCACCTCTACTGTGCACCGTTTGCAATCATGCATTGGACAGTAAATGAGAGGGTGACTGGAACATGATTCCAAATAGAAAAAAGATAGGCACGCTTCTGCTGTCTATTGTGTCTGGGCAGACCCTGGCATTACAGGGAAACAGCCTGGCAGCCTAGATGAGAGAGCGTGTCTGGAAAAAATAGTGAGAAAGCTACCTGGTGCAGATCAACCAGTGTGAGAGTAGAGAAATGACTGCTGGCATCCGGATGTCTTGGGAGCGAGCTTCAAATAATTGGTGGTGTTCAGTAAAGGTAGATTAAAAGTTATGTTCTAAATTTGATTATGTAAATCAGTGTTTCCCAAACTCATTCCTCAGGGAGTACTAACAGTGCATGTTTTCCAGGTCTCCTCGCAGAATCACAAGTAATAAAATTAGCTTCACCTGTGGATCTTTTAAAATGTGTCAGCCATTAATGAATACACCTGTGCACCAACATGGAAAATATGAAACAATGCACTATTAGTGCTCTCTGAGGAATGAGTTAGGGAAATACTGATCTAAAATGTGCCCCCAAAAAATAATTTTGTCTCTTGCTTCTACACTATGAATAAACAGATAGTTGACATGCGTCAGTAGCATTGTGTTCCACAGAGGAGCTGATTCTAGGTTGGGAGAATTGGTAAAACCATGTTGCACTGCATATGGGGCAAATCTCAAATGTGCAGCGAGATTTAGTTCTAAGAGGTGTGTGCAAATCTAAATTGCAGTATAAAAATAAAGCTGTCCAGCATTTCTGGGAGCAGCTGGTATTTACCCTGCATTCTCTTGTAGTGCAATATGCTTTGTCCAGATGTAAAGTTACTTCCTTTTTTTTTTGCTTCGCTCCCAACTCACAATGCAAACAATGCAAAAAGGACATTCTGCAGTCCCATATGTACCATGTGACTTCGACTCAAGATATCTGTTTATTAAAACACAATACAATTTTTAGTTAAATGAAATAGGGTAGTAATAAGAATAAATAATTGTTATTTAGTTTTGCTTAGCTAATGTAAGCAATATTTATTTTCCCAGAAAAAATCCAGAACTGTTGCACATTCCTATCAAATCGTTTCTGCAAGCATTCTGTCCTCCCCGGTAAGTAACCTGCATGAGCAATCCCTGCTGTGTAAAACTATTATCATTCATTTTTATTATTTTACAGTATTTTATAAAATGCTATTAAATTATATAATTATATTCGATAACTGTTCTGTAAACATTGACTGTTAATAAGTATTACATAGCCTAGAGAAACAAAAGAAATAGGGAACCTTGCTCATGAGAGTTTGCATTCTGAAGGGTAAAGAGTAATAATAATATAAAAACATATGCAGCATATATCCTCCCCAAATCTTCAACTAGATCCAGCACTAGCCAGCTGCTACCAGCCACATACAGAAAAGCCCTGGGGGTACATTTTCAAAGCGATGACTTTTGTATGCTGCAGGTAGGCTTGACCTCAAAAGTAAAAGCGACAGTAATATTAAGTGGAAATCATATCAGGCTTTGCCCTTAATATAAGTGGCGCTATAAATTTTGATTGCAAAGATGCTGATATGTACTGGCTGATCTTTGGGGTCCATGTTAAGTAACAAGATTGTGATCTCCATGAGAAAATGTAAAAAACCTGGAAAATTTACACTGGAGCTTATTTTGACTATATGTGTTTAAATCATTTTGTATCGTGATCATCTGTCCTTATGAATAATATGCGGATAAAAAGATGTGTACCTGCACTCAGCAACACCAATTCCCATGTCAGAGCAGCTGAGGTGTTCAGCTTCTATTGATAGAAAATAGGTGAACTCAGGGCCTGATTCACTACGGATGGCTATTGCGATCACAGCTGCGATTACGCACGGAGGTCTGCTGCGAAAATATTATAATGAATGCAATCACAAAGCCGTTGCACAGCAGCATAGAAACTCCCACTACCGCTATCTCACATCAGTAACACCTTGCAGTCCAACGTATACATTGGAAACATCGAGTAACATTGGCCCCCCCATGCAGAATTACAGCAGCCCTGACCTTACTTAAAAATTGCTAACCTAAATTGTACGCAGTGAGTACTCAAGCTGTGTTTGCCATCGCAGTAGCAAATTTATGCACACCCATGCAACGGTGTTCAAACGGACAGGCACGTCTGCGTTTCTCCGACCACTCCCATGTCACCACCCACAAACACTGACCTCCTGTCACTCACTCTGCGATGGCTTTCTTTCTGTGTGAGTGATCGCAGTGCGATCTAAATATTAACTCACGCATGCGCACTGCCATGCATACGCATGCACAGTACGCACTATTGACAGATCTGCTTATGCTGTTGCAGTAGAGATCAGTGATGAGTCAGGCCCTCAGTGCTCTAATGTGAGTGTGTGGATAAAGGTATTAGTAGTGTGTCTGATTTGATGGGAGATGTCAAATAGAAACAATGAATTGCCCAATAATTACATTTATTGGCTGGCCTCAAAGCAATAAGACATCAGCTGAAGTGATGATAGTCAGCTTTTGCAATGGATACATATCTAAAAAATGAAGAAACAAAGTATCAATTAATGCACACTATAAAGTACACGTTAGAACCAACAGTAGTAGATTAAGGATTACTGTGTCAATGGAAAAATTATCCATTAAGGGATTTCATGTAGAGATAGCTGCAATATGTCCTGAACCTGGATCACACTGGATGTCCATGTCCATACAGTCTTGTTTCTGTCCCGTATGTGCAAAGCTGTAGGTTTTCACCCAGTGTAAGGAGGAGTTCAATGATATCCCAGGAAAAACCCATAGGTGTATCAGACACTCTGCCATCCTCAAGCAGTGTGGGAGTTCACTGCTGGTATCAAGTTGACACTGGGAAGTTGTTCTGTTAGTGGTCAAACAGGTGTATTCCAGCGCATGCAAAACTTAATTGGTACGGTGTTTAACACTAACATTATGAGAAAATGTATTTCATTGACTGCACAATGCCAGCTGAATTGCCCAGCATTAACAGATGATTTGGCTATGCTACATCTGTATGGGTCAGCATAATATTACATGTCTTTGGAGAAGACCCAGTTAACAGAGTTTCAAAGTCAGAAGACAATCATGTAGTCAGTACATGTTAAGCCAAATGAGTTGAGAGCTAGCTATTTGCCTCTCAGGTCAAGTGGCCTCATTGCGCTTTTTGGTAATTTTCAAACTGTATTCCTCTTTCATCCTATCTGGGAGACACTGCAAACAAATTGGTTCAAGTAGGAAGTTTGAGGAATAGGCACTAAATAGTTAATTCTATTGAGGCTGAAACTCCCAGCCCTCTTAAATTACCCCATCTCCACCTGCAACTGTCGTTTTCAGTTTTGTTTTTATTTAGTGTCTACAATAGAAGCACAAAGATGTTAGGAAGCTTTGTTTTATTTCCAGTCTATTTGTTTTATTTAGTATTTCCCCCGGGTACCTCTGTCCTCTTATTCGACTCAGGACCCGATTCAGACCCGCTCACTAGGATGCGTTCGCACGCAGCCAGCCGATGATTTGCATTGTGTGCATGCGTACGCATCGTACTGCGCGAACCTGTGCGAGTAATCGATAAGCGTTTGCTCGCTGCACATAGACAGCCCAGCTGAATGAATGACAGGAGAAGCAGTTTGTGGGTGGTGACAGAGGCTAGCCGCTCAAAACGGGGGAGTGGAGGTGCAAACGCAGGTGCGCCTGAGAGTCTTAACGCCTTTTCAGAGGCGTGCATAATTAAGAGGCAGCGTCATAGTACACTTCACTTAGCTGAATTTTACACTGAAGCTCTTGCAGTGCTTGCAGTAGGGTAAGGTCAACCACAAGTGCTGCGTATGCATCCGATGGTCCTCGATGATACCGATGGTTGCATACACTTCCTGGACATGACGTGCATCAGTGGGCGTCTTAAGACAGGCTAGTGGGCATCTGCATACACAATGCAATCGCACGCTCAGACATAGTGGGCGTGCTGATGCCTTACCGTGTGATCGCCTGCTTTGCTGTGGGTTGGCCGGATTTGTGTACTCTGCTTTTGTTCTCTCCCAGGGCATCAATCACTGTGGATCAAAGTAGTATGGTAGAACCGGGGTGGTCCCTTAACATTGAGAAGGGAGTCTCTCGAGTTTTTAATGCAATAGACAAATTTGTTGAGTCTTCTGTGGCAACACACTCTAAGATGGTGGCCATGGAGCCATTTTTCCAGGTGAAGAAGTTTTCACCTGAATCTGACAAGTGGATGCCAGTTATCTGGGACTGTACTCTGGTCACAACCGATGCCAGTTTATCCAGTTGGGGCACTTACTTTTGCGCTATAGTTTGTCCAGAAAGGTGTCTGCTCTTTAAATCAATATTCTGGAACTAAGGGCTGTGTTCAATGTTTTGTTTTAGGCTCAGAACCTCATACAAGGACGTCCTCTTAAAAATCCTCTTAACAATTGTCCATTCCACGGCAGAGGCATACAGTACATAACTTCTTGAGCCACCCTGACTGTTTATCTGGCAATGTCAGAGACATCCCGATTAATGAGATTGGTAGAGATGTTTGTTCCAGTTATTCCGGCGGTATTTATTCCAGGAGTGGAAAATTGTGAGGCTGACTTTCTGAGTTGACAAAAAATTCACTCAGGAGAGTGGAAACTCCATCAGGGGTGTACAATTTGATTGTGGAACGCTGGGGTGTTCAAGAGATATATCTAATGATCTCAAGCTTAAACAAAAAGATTCTCTAATATGGAGCAAGATCCGGAGATCCTCAGGCGACCTTAGTGGATGCTTTGATTGCACCCTGGCAGTTTCAGATGTTTCCACCAGTTCCTCTGATGCCAAAGGTCCTTCAGTGGATCTAAAGGGATACGGTGCAGATTGGCTGAGAAGGACATGGTATCCCGATCTTTTATCCATGCTGGCAGATTCTCCTGTTGCACTTTCCCAACAGGGAAGATCTCACTCAGGGAAGATCTGTTCCCAAGTTTGCAACATCTGGCTTACAATACAATAATTGGTTGGAAAGTGGAAAGTGGAAACATGCTCTGATCTGAAAAAGGACCAAATACAATAACCATTTGTTTCATATCTGACCACATTTACGTTATATTATATTAAATATAATAAATTGATTTACATTTTTGTCATTGCTTTATTGATTGAATTTACGTGTATATGCAAAATCCATATACAACTCCCCTGTGGGGGATCTTGTGAGTTGGAAGCACACATAACCATTGCAATGTTTCACTCTGCACAAATGGAAAATGATGCAGGGAGAGGTTAATGACTTTTAGAGCAGAATTCAATTAGCTCCGATAATTATTTGCACTTGAAAAACTGGACTTTTTCGCAATTTATTTGTACTTTTTTTGCTATTTTTTTTTTCATACAATTCAATTACAGCCTGTTTTTTTCATGCTAAAAAAATTATCTCTAATTGCACGAAAACACATAGAATCTGTGATAAGTTCACAGACCTATGTGTTTTTGTTGCCGCGATAGCGAAAACGGGCTATTTATCATGGATGTTTTTAGACTTCAGGGCTCATGGGATAGCCTCAGGGGATCAATAAGAGCACAGTAAATTACAGCGGCTAATTAAATTCCTCCCTTAATGTCGGTATGCAGGAGTAGGGACTGCACAGCAAAAGCATCAAATACAGAAGAACATTTTTAAATCTGGGTCTGGTAGTGAAAAGTGAAAAAAGCTGAGTCACAAAGAGAGTTTGTGGGGTAGTTAACCATGTTAAAGCTTAAATGGCAAGGTGTATTAATCCGTGAGTGGGACCAAGTTATTAACTAGTACAGTGGGAATGATGTTTTAGTAAACTGTATCTACCAAGTGCTGCATTTTTCTTCTCACCCTATTTTGCTTGCTGTGGCGACTAGCCTGTTTATTCATTGACAGCATGAGCAGTGTGAGTGTCCTTACACATCTTTGCTGCAGTCGCACTAAAAAGCCACTCTCTGCGCGCCAGGTCCTGTAGACTCTGCTGGCGCCGGGTGTCTTTTTTTGCGTTTGTTTGCCGAACATGTGTCTAATCTAAGTCGCAATGTGTTGTTTCTAAGACGCACCAGCAGACTGTGCTTAGCAGCCGCAGCTTTTTTTCATTCCAAGTTTCGTTGTGCTTCATATACAGACTCAGCAGCACACAGATATTCAAGTGTCGCTTATTAAATTAATCAGCACTGTCTGCTTGTGCGTCCTAGTCGCATTGCATTGCGACTTAGTCGCACTTTCAGCAAAAAGACGCCCAACGCTATTAGAGTAGCACGGGACCTGGCGGCTTACTCTTGCCAGGCAAGTCGCGCTGCATGGTGAATTAAAGCTAGATGTATGAGGACACATCTGTAGGTGTTTTATAAGAGTTATTTATAGGTCAAGTGAATTGTTTTTTTTACAATAGAAATTCAAGTTTTTACCCATTATTTTATCATTTTCTTTTGCATTTTATTGTAGAATATTATATTCTATGTAAATGTGTTCGTTCATTTAAATCATAATACTTGTTTATTCAACTTTTATCATTTCAGAATAGTTTTAACCGTTCCACAGCAATTGTTCAAGTATTAAAGTCCTCTCTAAATATTCAAGGAGTTGTAAAGTGTAGGGGGTATGTTTGCAACAACAAGCCAAAAGTGAAAGATGCTGTGCAGGTAAGATGTGGGTACATCAATCACTCCAAAAGCTACAGTGTGTAATGATTGTCTTCTGTTTCATTGAATAGTAATGTCTCGTATTCAAGCATCCCCATACTCACATAGACCATACAGTTGCAAAAAAAAAGTCCTTGGTTTTCATTTAACTTAGTCTTCTAAACAGTTTCCAGTTCTAATACAGTAGTAGATAATTACAGATATCCAGTCAGAATAGATCCTTTCATTTATAAATAGCTTGTTTATATTCCTGATCAAGATCATGTACAATAATTCTATGCTCATAAATATATACAACAATTGTGTATTAGAATACACGACACATACTGTAGGACTTTTGACATCGATTTTAACATAAACTTTAGACACATTCTACCTGTAGGAAAAACTAAATTAACTTGATGTAAGAAATAATGTTTAATCTTTTTTATTAATAAACTGTATTTGTTAATTTAGTATACCATTGGTGTCTTATTGAATATTACTGGGACCCAGCCTTTTCCTTCTAATTCTGCCAATTGTGAATAATTTCAGCACTTTATCCAGTTCTCTCCAGTCTTATCTCCCATGTTTCTCTCCTGCATCATCCTCCTATGTCTCTTTAGCCCATCAGTCAAATTCTCTTCAGTGCCATCCTTCATGTTTCTCTCCAGCCTCATCAGCCCTGTATCTCTCTAGCCTCTCCCCCCATGTCTCTCCTGCCCGATTCCTCCATGTTCTCTCTGGTGAAATTCCCCTGTGTCTCTCCTTCCCCCCCCCCCCCTGTGTGCTTCATATACAGACTCAGTATTGTGGGTGGACATAATGGGGAGAAGTGGGCAGAGACTGCAGAGAAAAGTGAGTCTGAAGGTCACCCTGGGAGGCTGGGTGATGGTAAAGGAGAGAGGGAAGACATTCCAGAGGTTCTGAGGGGAAAAGTATAAATCCAGAATGAAGTAGGAAGTGATGATCAGGGATGATGTGAAGTTACAATCAATAGCAGAATTAAGAGGTTGGGAGGTTATGTAGATGTGTCCTCATACACCCAGCTTTGATATGCCATACAGCGCGTGACGCCTGGTGCTTTTTCGCCTTAAAATGCATTTGTCACAAACCACTTCACAATACTTCACTGGTTAATATGATATGTGACATTTGTAGATATGTGTGCAACTGAATCTGTATACGAAGCATAATGGACCTTGATGAGGAAAAAGGCCGCCGCCACTGCATTTTCTCACTTCGTACACAGATTCAGACACAGTCATGCACAGTGTGTCGCATATCAAATTATTCAGTGCAGTCTTGTGAAGCAGTTTGTTGCATTTGTTTGCAACTAAGGCGCTTCGTTTGGCACGACTGCAGCAATAGTGTATGAGGACCCATCTGTATCTGAGGAAGTGAGGCTGGAGATGTAGGTAGGAGCAGTGAGACTGAAAGTAGTGAGAGAGAGGAGGTATTGTGGATTGACTGGCAAAGAGGGTACTCGGAGGAGCAGCAACGACAGTGGACAATGAGGCAGGTTGTAGAGTTGAGGGCAGATTAGAGAGGGATGAGGCTGAAATTGAGAAGGCCAGAGTAGCAGATAATGGTATACCAGGCGGGAAATGATGAGGGCATGACTCAGAATTTAAGGGGGTCTATTTAAAAACTGTGCTAAACAGTATAAAATTAATGGCAGTTTTCTAAGTTATTTTCTGTCATTCTCTCAGCTTATTTATGTGAAAAGGCATGTCAGGACACACCGTGCGTCTCTCAGCTTTATGCAGTAGATATCGTTCCTGCACAGCCTCCATTGGTACCTTTGGGAGCTGCTGGAATCTCATTGGAGAAAGAAAATGTCTCCACACTTTTTCTCTTTACCAGACACGGATAAACAAAATATCTTGCTTTCTCAAGATAAAATGCGTTAAAATGCTATTATATAAGCATTACTAAATAAACTCTTAGAAGCTGCTACAGTGAAGAAGGACATGATTCTGGAAATATTGTGGACATGAAAAGACAATATTGTGACCGGGCCGGCCTGAGGCTAATTTTTCTACTAAGCAAATATAGATTTTGGCGCCCCTTAGTGGAATAAGCATTATTATACACAGATTATTATTATCCTTTATATGGCGCCACAAGTAATTTCATTTACTTTATATTCATTATTTTTCTTTGTATTTAATTAGTGGTTTTCTATACATTATTAATATCATCCTTGTATTCAGTATTCAGATTGTACACTGTCATATTTTATAATTACATTATTACTATGTTCCAAATATTTATTTCATCGTCATATTTTAAGTTTTAAACCTTATCAAGCACTTCCTATACATTTATTACTAGTATCGCCTTCCTATTCACGAAATAGGCAGCACGGAAGCAGCTGTTGACTCAGGTGCGCTATTGTTATTTTTGTTTATAATGGCGCCACAAGTGTTGCGCAGCGCCTTACAAAGTACATAGTGAAACAAGTAAGCAAGAAACCAGTGATTTACAGTACAATACAATGCAGGACAAGGACATGGTATGCACATTGCTGCATTAGCTATCATAACACTCAAATAAGCAACAGGGCGTAAGCAACCATGTGTTAGGTGCCCGAGTGAGGAGTAGATGATCATGAAAGTATGAAGTAAGAAGAAGCACAAAAGGATAGAGGGTCCTGCTTGTGGGAGCTTACATTCCAAAGGGACGGGGAAGACAAACATGCGTGAAACTGATTGCGTAGACAGGGAAGAAGGAGCATGTAGCAGCGGGTTACAGTAAGAGTTGGAAGGTTTTGATGAAGTACTGGGTCTCGAGAACCTGTTTGAAGATTTGTAGAGAATGTATTTTTTTCATAAAATTATGCAGAAAATACAGTTTCTAAATAATTTTATGTTTCACCGTTATGTATTAACAGATTTCACAGAAAGCTCCTGCAAAAGGCTTTAATACCACTGCACACCACAGTCCCCATTAATATTAATGGGGACTCCAGTATGACACCTATGTACCAAACTCCAAAAAGCGCAGGTTTTCGGAGTTTGGTCCCTTTTGGTTTACGCCATCCTTAAAGCGTGTAAACTGCTTTAAGCCTATGGAGACATTCCCGCAGCCTCTGTCCGGCTCCCTTTATTCTGTCAGGTCCATTAAGGCCTGAATGCATCTCTACTTGTCCACCTCAATGGAGATAAATACTATACAGTGCTCAATCACCCAAATACTGTCGATTGTATAAAAATATATAAAACATTAGGAATTTTTCTACACAACAAATATTATAAAATATCATAAACAATATATTGTATAATATTAATATTACATAGATCTGCAGGTTTGAAATATTCAATATTCTAAAAGGAATAGGGGAAGATGAGAGAGAGAGAGAGAGAGAGAGAGGAGGAAAGGGGGAGCTGGTAGAGAGAGGAGGAAAGAACGGAATTGGGAGAGAGAGAAGGAAAGGAATAGGGGAAGCAGGGAGAGAGAGAGAGGAGGAAAGAGGGGAGTCGAAAGAGACATAGGAGGAGCCGGTAGAAACACAGGAGAAATATGGGGAACTGGGAGAAAAAGGGGGAGCCGGGAGAGAGAGTTTAGGAATAGAGGGAGATGAGAGAGAGGAGAAATAGGGGAAGATATGTATATATATATGAGGAATAAGGGAGAGCGTGAGATGAGAGAGAGACAAGAGAAAATTAATGGGGGAGATGGCAGAGAGATACCTCAAGCAGTTGTGGAGTGAAGATTACCCAGTCACTGAATGCAGTCCCTGTGTGAAAGCCGCATCCTGCTGCACTGCAGCCGGTGCCTGGGTCTTGTTAGCGCTACACAAGAATCCAGAAGTGCGGCTCCTCTAGATGGCGCTCCATTCACCTCGGCTCCTCGAGTAGCTCTGCCTCCCAGTCATTACATGCTTACTGGAGATGGAGCAGTCAGTGACAATCCTGTCAGAGGAGTCTGTCCGGGGCAGACGCATGACCGAAGAGTGATGGAGGTGACTCACTGTCACTGAGTCGGTCGGGCTGTCATTAAGTATGTCGGCACTGTGGCGCCCTCTTCAGTATAGTACCTGCTGCGTGCCTGGCATAATGGTAGAACCAGCCCTGGGTTTGGAATTGGGGGCAGAAGGAAAGGGCACAGTCAAGGGTGACATCTAGACAATTATCAACGGAGAAGGTGGGAACAGATGGGGGACTTGACTGGTAGAAAGGGGCTGAGTTTAGTTTTGAGATATTACATTTCTATTGCAGTGTCAAATGCCTCTTTGAGGTCAAGCAGTATGAGAATAGTAAACTGACCTTTAGATTTGATGAGGAGGTCATTGGTGACCTTGACAACGGCAGTTTTGGTGGAATTAAGAAACCGAAAGCCAGATTGGGTCCAGACAAAGAGAAGAATAGAGATGAGATGGTAGTTAGCGAGGGAGGAGGGGTCAAGAGAGGACTTCTTAAAAATGGGGAGACCAGGGTATGCTTGAATGAAGAAGAGAAGGTGCCAGATGAGAGACTTATAGCTCTCATCTGGCACCTTCCCTTCTTCATGACCAGGTGGGCAATGTGGGAGCATTGTGTTTATATAATGAGATTAAGCTAATGAATAAATGCAACATTCTGAAGAGTCTAAGTGCAGTAACTAATCAACAGATTTAGGGCCATATCCAATTAGCTGCAGTAAATCACCGCGGCTAATTAGCTCGCTCGGGGCTATCCAATTAACCCCCGATAAGTGCCGTCGTCAGGCCGACTACGGGGCTATTTTTCAGGACCTGATGTGTCCCGAAAAATAATCCACGGTAAATGCCGTTTTTTCGCCCAAAAAAAAGGCGAGGACACATAGGGCCGCGAGCTTATCGCGGCTCCTATGCGTTAACGGGCGAACTATCCTATTATTTTGCCCGAATTAATAGGATAGGGAGTAAAAAAATATCGGCGAAAATCGGGGATTATCGGCGAAAAATCCCCATTTTTCGCCAATCGCGGGGAACAATTAGAGCCCAAACAGTGTTCGGGGCTAATTGGATATGGCCCATAATCATAATTTTGCAGATTTATATAATTATACTACAGTTAAACCAGACAATGTACAGTATTAATTATACTTTTTTGTGATGGTACCCCTTCCCATTCAACATTTTGGGTACATGTACAAATGATTAATATCTTATTAACAAATACGATATTAAAATTAGATTTGGTTGATATGGAGGGGTTTTTTTTTATAGTAAATGTAATTTCTTTTTAAATTATATAAATTTCAATCCACATTTTTACACTTTGTATTTTTTATAGGCTATAAAAAGGGATATTCTCAATACCATATCAGATCGTTGTGAAATACTGTTTGAAGATATCATGCTTAATGGATCACAGCGTGGTAAGCATTTGGCATGATATTTAAGACAAATTTTATGTGGTTTACATTGATTCACTTTATTCCTACTTATTCTTACTGGCTGAACTTTGTTATTTACAAAAATATTTTTCTAGAATACAAGGAATTATGTCTACTTCCCCAACGTTTGTTTATTCCCATTCCTGGCTCAAGCTCAATGCTTTGTGACTATGTTTTTGGAGATGAAACTGAGGAAGATTTAAAGAATCATTTCCTTGAGATGTTGGATCAAGAAGTGCATTATGATGCTTTAGATTTTCCGGAGGAGCAACGTATTACAGACAAATATGGTATGTAACTTCAGCTGTGTTTTAAATATTCCTGTTTTATTTATCTGCCTTCTTGTTTGTAAAATTGCTAACCACTAGTAACCACAGTCTTTATATCCATTGGACATCTGTCTCTGTCATTGTCCACTTGTGGTTACTAAGGCATGAGAAGGAGAGCAAATGGAACACATAACTTTTACACAATTTTAGGTTAACTTTCAATGCTCCAATAACATTGAGTTATTTGTTAATAAAATACATTCATTTTTTTATTTTATTATTATTTATTATTTTTGTAACCTTTAAGTGCATGTCTCATTATCATTTTGTTTTCCTGCTTGTTTTACTGGGAGTACGTAAGTCCTTCTGCGGTCTCAGGCACTGCTTGCCCACCACCAGATTCTGCATTCCACAAACAAATGAAAATAAGTGATTATTTAACATCAAAGCAGCTCTGTCAAATATGTTTTTGACTTTGAAATTATACATTTTTTTTGTTATCTACTTGTTGGCATACACATGATACAGTATGTTACGATTTGGCCAAATCGGAACGACATTGCTCCAGTGTGTACCTAGCTTTAGGACCATTCAGAATCTTATGTATCTCCTTCGCAACTCCACATACATGTGTGTAACTGGGCGGCAATGTGGTGTTTGTACATAGGATAAATGTAGTGAGGGTGTGCAGATGCAACTGGGAACTATGCTGAGTTGTGCATATGCAAAGATCCATCTGTTTTCAATTCTGTGCTGATAATTATGACGCCTGTTCCACCAAGTGTATTGATAGTGGCAGTGCATTTCTGAATATGAGCAAATATCCGCATTTAGGGCCTGATTCAGCTTAGGATGGAATTGCAAAGCTGCATGCAAGCAGCTGTGCAATTCTGTCCATGCAATTATGATAATTCAACATTAGCCACCACACCTCCTGCATGCATTACTTATCCGAGCTGCATTGTATTACGCAGCATCTGATAATCTGCGGGAACATCAGCTGGCTAAGTGACCCATGGGATCACGCAAGCCGGCCGCCGCAAATGAGAGAAAGAGGCCAGGACATCTCCGTAAGGCGACGGAGATCCTGGCCTTTTCCCTCCCCCCCAACGGCGCCGACATGCCTCCGTTTCGGGAAACAGATTCAGTCGCCACCCACAAACGGCAGCTTTGCAATTCTGAATCAGGCCCTAAAGCTGGATAAACATTTAACGATGTGTACCCAGCCAACCTGTCGTGCGACGGGACACGGCTGGTCCCAGCATCGGCAGGTGTATACACACTTGCCGATGTTGGGGGAGCCATGCTGCATTCGCCACGCATGGCCATCACTGACGATGTCGCCGACAATGCGCAGGAGCATGAATCGTCTATGACATTGAGTATACACACTAGACAATGTTGTCATCAGTGACATTGAGTGTACACACTAGACGATGTCGTCTAGAATGTACCGGCCATTATTTCCATGCACACAATGCAAATTCAATTCTGAATTGATCCCCTCGTTTCCAATAAATTCAAACCGCAACCATGACACAACAAACCGATCTGCAATTGTAAAAGTGTCTCCATACTGCTGAGTGCCGCACTAGTAAAATCTGACTTCCTCCACTATACATGTTTTCCATCTTACAAGTTATAACACTACCCTATTATTTCCTTAATAACAGCCCAGTCTTTTAAACTGCAGTGCCTCTTTGCCGCTTTCACCTTGCTTTGCCACCAACTACAATGATAAAATTAACACACTTTCACTAGAAATATTTACCCATGCCTAAACCCACACATCCCACCCAGTTTATCCTGCACTCCCCAATCCACTCTCACTTCATTCTACCTAGTAACCAAAGTCACTGCATTAAATTCATCAATAAGCCCTACAACCTGCCCATTTGACCCTATTCCCTCCCCCAATTTCTCTGCTTTCCCTCATCTATTCAACCAGTCTCTCTGTTGGCACATTTCAGTCCTTCTTTAAAGATGCACTCATTTCACTAATCAAGAAATAATCTCTCAACCAAGCCCCACTCCAACTACCACACTATTTTTTTCAATTTATGTTCATCTACCTAGCCCACTTTCTCGACACTCTGCAATGGTACTTACTCCATCATTCTGCCAAGTCTCCACTAACAAAAGTGATCAATGATCTACATTACTTCCAGCAAAGTCTAGGGGGGATTTCTCCATACTCATCATTACATCTTTGCTGCTTTTGACTCTGTTGGTCACCCTCTTCTCCTGCACACCATTCATTGGCCTGATTGACACAGTTCTTTCCTGACTCACTTATCAATCCATTTTCTTAATGTGCCTACCTGTGTCACTTTTCTCCTCTCCATTCCCACTATCTGTTGGAGTCCCACATTCTGATGGCTGTTAAATCCATCTATTGCTCATTCAATCAATTTATTTTATCATCTTTTTATTGACTTTTCAAAGATGAGTTACAGCAGATAGGAAAGGCGTAAGAGAGTAAAATAGGTTGTAAAGACATCAAATGCATATAAAAAGAACAGCATCGAAACAACATACATATAGCGTACAATGCAATGAAAGGCTTTGGTGGTCCTTGGACAAACTATAAGCCAGACCTACATCATGATGTTGCCATTCCATCACTGCAATTCATTAAAATAAGGAAATGGAGAGGGTGGGGGGGGACCTGAGTTTCCCCAAAAGAACCACCGCTAATTTTTTATGAGCCGACTGGGTCTGAGATACAACAAGGCTGTACAGAATATGTAAAAAACAATTCAAATAACATGCCAGACCACACGAAAAAGCACAGAATCGTCATGTCAATTGCTGAGAAGAGTACAAAGACATTGTTTCAAATACTTTAAGGATGTTAATTTGCGAGGAGAAATCAAGCATCTCAATATATTTGCCCCACTTTTTTTAAAGGAGCACCACCCCAGTTTCCAACGCAGGAAAGACAGCCTGCCTATTACAGTATAACATTTTTAGTAGAAATGCTTCAAAGAAGTTGGAGTGGAAGAAACCCAATTACATAATATAACTTTTATGGCTACAGTGATTATAACTGAAAGCCTCTGGATTAAGGTCCCAATTAATAAAATTAGCACATAACATCGCTAAGGGATCACTACGAAGAATCAACTTCAAAATAGTATTAATGAGACGCATCGTTTTCTCCCAAAACTTTTGAATTTTGGTGCAGGACCAGAGGTTATGAAAAAAAGGTTGCATTGGGACGTTTACATTTGAGACAACTGCCCGACTCCTCCCGCACCATAAATCTGTAAACAGGAGCACCGTAGATGCTTAAGGGTAGATTCACAGTACTAGATTAGGTGGGCCGGTAAGGAAATAGTGGGAATATCTTTCCCCCAGGCTGCCACCGTGCAGCACTATAATCTATCACAAGAATGGCTGGTTAGGTCTCCGCATAAATGTCTAATTTTGTACGGATGTAAAATAATAAAAGCCAACAATGTATGGATAGGATCCGGAGTAACGAGAGCAGCTAATGGAGCTATAGTTGTACATGCAAAGTGAGAGATCTGGACGTACATAAAAAACGGATTATGTGGGATTTGCGCTTTAGCTTGTAAAGCACTAAAAGAAATGATAACGCCACCTGGGTCAAAAACGTCTTTAATCCATGCTATACCCGTCTCCCGCCTAAGTCGGAAACAAGGATTTTCCAACCCAGGATGAAAGAGGGGATTGCCACAGAAAATAATATATTTAGAGACCATAGAGGGCCTAGAAAATTTTAGAGCAGATAGACCTCCAGGCAAGATCGGTGTCATGAAATAGGACATTATTGTATATGTGAGGCGGTATTTTATTTCTCGGGGAATGGAGGAGAGCAGCTGCCATAAAAGGTGAGAACATTGCTGCCTCCCTAGGAGCATGGATAAAGGTCTCCCTATCCAGAAGCCAATCAGTGATGTCATTCAAAGAAATAAAATGACTGGCGCTATATATAGCGCCAGTCATTTTATTTCTTTGTTTCCATATTGGTGTAGAGGCTGACTACCTCTGTCTGGCTGCCATAGTGACAGCGCACCGGAATACTTTGCTATTTTAAGTGATGTCATTCAAGCTATTTTAAATGCCATCTTCCTCCATGTGTCCAGTATCTAATTCAAATTACCCATCCTAACTACAAAGTAGTCAACAACAATCTCTTCTCAAAATACTCTTACCCTTTTATATCTACCTCTGCCTTGCACTTACCTTGTACCCTCTAACTACCACCTACAAGACTTCTCCTGTGCTACTACACCCTAATAGAATTCACTACCAAACACAGCCTTCATCAGATCCAACATTTTATTTTTGTAATTAGTAGTAGTATTTAATTAATTACTGAATTAACTCATTTATTTATGTAACGCTACCAAGTGTCCATTTCAATGTACAGGGAAAATTACAATTATACACATAAACAATGCAGTAATAAAATATTCTAATAGACTTCCACCTATACTACCCACACTAATGGCATTCTAACAACTGTCTCAATTGCCAGTCTGAGGCACACTAGCTCCTCTTGTTTCATATGTGCCCTGTTCCTCTTAGAATGTAAGCTCTCTCATGAGCGGGTAGTCCCACCTCTCCTTACGGCCCTGTATATCGATATGCAGAGTTAGATGCACTTCAAGATGCATCTGCACATGCAGCATATGTACCTGCCATGCTGCTGTTAGATGCCAATGACATGCCTCCAAACAGAGGCATGTCATTGGTAGACACAGTGGTGTTGCAGCCCTCTTTTGCCTCAGCCACCATGTTAATCTTACGACTTACCTTGTTTCTTCTGTTCCAGGCTGCTGCTCCTCAGATTCAGCGGCTCTTCTTTCTTTCAGTGGCACACAGTGACGTCATGACGTCACGCATGCCGGATAAGCTTTATTGTGCATCGGCACTGCAGAGGGGACAGATGGCAGGATCGGGACCTATCTCATAGCGGACTCTTTTCAGTAGCGGAGGTTTAAGGGGTGGACCGTCCGGGGGTCCTATATACAGTATTTGCGCTGGCAGTAGCAGCGGCGGAGAGCGGGGGGCCTCTTTCACCTACACTGGCTTCAGCGGCGGTGGGTGGTGGCAGGAGATGGCCAGGACCACCTCTCTGTCTGAGTGTTCCCCATCCTCACCCCCATTGGTGGCCCTGCCTGTTTTCCCCAATGTCAGGCTCTTCAGAGCACTGTGACATCTCACAGAGCAACACTAATATTAACTATGTTCTGCTTAGTAAACACATTTGCTATGCTAATCCATCAACAAGCCACATCCTGTTTATTTTTACTGTATGTTTGGATTACCATAAAGAAGTATCACAACTGTAATGTGTGTTCGTGATAGGCCAAGTCTCCTAAATGTAAGTATTTGTACATCTGTGGTTTATTCATAAATTGCACTACGGTATTGCATAACACAGCTGCAAAAATGTTATTCAAAAAGTAAGCATTTAAAGTGGAAAAGTTTAGTAGCAAGTTAGACAATATTTTAAATTCACTATACAGTTTTTTGGTGTTTTTTCCAAACCCAAAACTAGACAAAAGTATGTTGATCTCCCTTTTTCAATCACTGTTTATTAATAGCTATAATCTCAACTTTATGTGACATGTAGTAAAATTGATTTAAAAAAAAAATTACTCTAACATTGTGTCGATGCTGACATACCTATCCACTAGAAATGTTTATATAACTGGATAGTTCACTTTACAAGTCATAAAAACCTTGAATAACTCTTACAATCATTTCTATTAATCATTTTTCAACTGCTGCCTGGCAACAGTACATTTACATTGAGCTAGAGGCACTATATGACTGTAACTTAATGTACATTTACAGTGACAGCCCAAGGTTCCAACAGGGGCCCTGATTCAGAGCCGGACGCTCTGACCAGAGCGCTCGCTCTGAATCAGGGCCGTCCTATTTAAATGTGGAGCGGCCTTTTGGACGCTCGCATAGCTGTGGGTTACCACCCACAGCTTATGCGAGCGTCCATGATGATGGTCGCCATGGTCAAGACCATCGCGACCATCGTGCGGTAGGGTCTCGTAGGCGCAAGCCCTGGAGTGATTTTGGCTCTATCTGTGTCAAAAATTAAAAAAAACACTTAAGAACACCCAAAAAAAATTCCTTTGAAAAAGGGGACGAAAAAAAAAAAGTTGGGGTACAAACTTGAAAACTAGTGAACTTGACTCTGGGGGGATCCCCAAGTAAGCCCCAAGTGTTTTTTTGATTACAGGTGCTTGCGGCAGGTGGATTTTTCACAATTTTTTCAACTTCACTTTAGCAACTTTTAAATATGCTGACCCCCATTTTCAAGTACCCCAAATTTGCTGGGATAACTTATTTTCTGAGAAAAAAACTCCAAAATACTATTCTTCAATACGTATAGAAAAACGCTATTAGCAGCTATTAAAATCACCAAATACCTTCAGCAAGCCAAATTGGGGGGTACCATAGGAAACCCCCATGTCAGAGCATCATTTGGGGGGTGTCAGGCTGATTTCCCCCAAACTGACAGGACTTTCCGCTTGTTTAAGTTTTGCCAGGTCCTGTTTTTGCGTACTTCCATTTTGAATACGGACCATTTTAAAGTCGGGACGGCTGCGATACTTTTCCGCCTACAAAACAGGCGAGGTATGCGGAAAGTCCGGGCCGGGAAAAAGTATCGCGGCTCGGCTCATATTGAATTTGGGTCTTATCTCTCAAAATTAGACTCACAAAATTGGGTCAAAATAATCCTTGCAGTGGCAAACGCAGGATTTCTAGATTGGAGTTTCCAAATGCTTGATTTTAAAGTGAAGTGGCCATGAAGAGGACATAATTATTACTTATACACTGCACTTTGCATGATGCATATTAAAGCTGCATATCATAATTCCAACATATACAGGACCAGCAATCGCTGTAAGCCATTAGATATGGCGGTAGAGCCATCCTGCCTGAGCTGAATGTTTTTTATTTCAGATGTAGGCAACATTCCAGAGCCTGGGAGTAAAGGTGCATACACACTAGACGATATGCTCCCTGAGCGATATCGTCTAGTGTGTCCCCGGCAGGCTGTGCTCAATGTCGTTTACGTCGTCAAATGCACTGGCACGCCTGGGTTTCCCCGACCACCCCCGTCACCTCCCAGAATCTGTACTTCCTTTCAATCACTCTGCGATGGGTCTACGTAGTCAGCAGTCCCGGTCGCAGTGGCCGGTTCGCGCAATGCATACACATGTGCAGTACGCAACAATCGGCCAATCGCGTGCATATTAGCAACTGCGATCCAAGCTGAATCAGGCCCATAATGCTTCTAAATATTTATATAGTAAATAATAGTAAGAGTTTTTTTCTCATAGAGGTCTGTGTACAAGGAATTGACTGAACTGTCCACTCTGACATGCAGGCATATGTCATTGTCTATACAAAGTTACTGTATAATAAAATTGATTTAAGGGAAAATACAAATGCTTAAGGTCACAGAAAGCTTAGATTATAGCTCATACCAAATACAAAATAGTCTCTTTGCTATCTAGTTGTCCTTTCCCCAGCCTCACTCCTCCTTACTATATTGTATCTTTGTGCAGTGGTGGTATACCATAAGGGAAGGCATATGTTGAAGTCAAATATATATTTGAGATCTTCCACCATAAAACTATAGTAGGCCTTGAATAAAGTAGAAATAATTGGGGTCCCTATACCCAAGAGATCTATTGAAATAAAAAGTAGGGTGAGTATCAGGGAGGCTTTGCATGTAAAACTAACTAAGGAAAGGATCATAGGGTTTTTGTTTTTTTAATATCACCCTCCATATGATGTCCTTAAAGTAAACATAAATAATTACCGATTGTGTTACCATAAGTAATGTGCTTATGTGGACTAGGAAGTAAAAAGATACCTATTTGAATCAACACATTGGAAGTGGTCATGCTACTGCCATTCAGGGCTCTATTCATCATGAAAAAAATCTTTTTTTTTTTTTCTTACAAAAATTGTTGTTTTTCATCATTCTCAACTAAAAGTATCACTTCTGAAAGTGGCTCCTTTTGCAGAGACAGCTTTTCAGAAAATTCCCTCTGCAGCATTTTTTTTCACCTACTATATCTACTGTGTAGTCTTCATACTGCGCATGCGCAACACCCGAACAGGAAAGTGAGTCTGCAGTCCGCCGTCATACAAAACTTTCTGCCATAGGATTCTTATCCAGAGCCGCAGCCTTGAGCGGTGTTTCATGGAGCTCCCTGCCAGAAAAGGTGTGCAAGCAGGGGGCACAGTACTACAGGACACAGCGAAGAGGGATCTGAACAGATCCCGCCACTACACATGCTGCTTGTGAACTGAATGCCATCTCAGAATGGCGTACAGTTTCACTATCAAATTCCGAAAAGAATGCATTTCGGAATTTGATAAATTACACAATTTCTTCACATGGAAATTATTGAGCCAGTTTTGTAACAAGCTGATATCGGTGATATCGCCTTTTCGTTACAGCCTTATTGAATCGTAAACAACTAAAAATTGAGAGACAAACATGAAAACATTGTAAAAAGGGTTGATTTAGTGATGATGAATAAAGCCCCCAATCTTGAAGTGATTAAGAAAAGCAATGTAAAATAAATATTTATTTTGATGATGATTATAATTATTACTATTGTATTATTATTATTATTATTTTAGTTTCACATCCATTGCCTGAAAGCATTATTTTGAATACAATGGGGCATATTATATTCGACATGAGATGCTCATGCTATCCAATTGAAAAATATTGGTCATGATTGATTTTTTTGACAAAAAATAGAAAAAAAATGGCAAGAACAGCCTGTATCCTAAAAAAAATATAAAAAAATATTGGATAACATTATACTGTCCCCAAGAAAAATATTTAGCGCTTTTAAAATGGTTCATATGGCAGATATACAATATGCACTTTTTATTACAGCAGTGAAAAGAATTATAGAAAGCATATTTTAAATAAATGTATTATAAAATAAATACTGTAGTTAAATTTGGAGTGCATACAAATGCATGTAAGTTGATTTTAGAGTCATTTGAAGCCACTTACATTTTTTTATATTTTTTAAAACACCTGTAATTCCCACCTGCAATGTTTAAAAGAGCTGTCCCATCCATACAATACTCCCATATACCCATCCCAGCCGCCTCCGTCGTGCGCATGCGCACTTGGGCACCATTGACCCGCTTGCAAGCGCTCAGTGCTCGCGAGCAGGTCTGAATCAGGCCCTCAGTCACATTTCTGAGCATATATATATATTTTTTTTAACTATAAACACACCATGGCAGCACTATCCTCTACTTCTTTTTCTTTCATTTCTTCTGAATGTTTTTGGCACAATCCCTTGCACTTGCTGGCCAGCTGGTGTTGGATACTAATATTACTTTATCCGCTTCACTTTTCCCTATATTATTTGGTGGGTATGTAGTTTGGTCACAATACCGACTGCAGAATGCCAGCTAGGGATTTATGACAGGCGTCAAGATACCGACACCTGCCATAATCCCGACGCCGGAATCCAGGACGACGCAAGCCTGAACGAGGTGAGTACGGGGCGACCATCCTGTTAGCCGCGGGAGGCGGGTTAGGTTTAGGGCACCCCAGGCAGACTTATGGTTAGGCCCCCCCCCCCCCCCGCCCCCCCCAGGAGGGTTAGGGTCAGGCTAGGGGAAGGGGGGTTTAGGGTTAGGCACCACTGGGGGGAGGTTAGGGTTAGGCACTAGAGGGGGATGTTGGGGTTAAAGGAAGGTTAGTGGGGGGAGAGGGGAGGGTTAGGGTACTTACCTCATGCTGTCTGGATTTCCATCTGTCGGGCTCACAGTGTCGGGATTTGAACCAGCGGCTGTTTACAACGGCATTACATTCCCATTCCATTTGGTGGTGCACCCAGGTAATTAATAAGTTTGCATTGTATTTCCAAGATTTTGCCCGCACTGCTCCCCACCTCTGGAACTCTCTCCCACTGCCCATCAGACTCTCCACCTCTTTGCAATCCTTCAAACGGGCTCTCAAGACGCACTACTTCATCAAAGCCTTCCAGCTGTCATTCTAACTCCCTGATACATACACCTTCCTCCCCATCTGTGTCACCCCTGTTTGTCTTCCCCTCCCCTTTTAGAATGTAAGCTCTTATGAGCAGGGCCCTCTAACTTCTTGTACTTCTCCCTACTTTAGTTTAATCTACTTCTTACCACTAGGGCACCTAACACTTGGCTGCTTATGCTCTGTTGCTTATCTGGATGTTATGGTCACTAATGTAGCAATATATATCATCCATGTCCTGGTCCTGTATTGTATTGTTCTGTAAGTCGCTTGTCTACAACTTGTTTATGTGCTTTGTAAGGCGCTGCGGAACATTTGTGGCGCCATATAAATAAATGATAATAATAATAGTAAATTAACCAATATCTTTTGCATTGCTGCCAATGACAGTTCCTTTCTCACATATTTAGTGGACTGCTTTCTACACCAGTCACTGTAGGTAAGTGTATTAATATATCTCCATTTTTTTAGTGTCTATGGAAATGACTGTTTGTGTAATACATTGTATTATGCAAAAACTACAGTCATTTGCAGATTGTTGCACAATTTCAAATAGTAAAAGTTAATAGGCAATTCTTATACACATAAAGTATAATCCAGGAAGCGTTTGAATGTTCTGGTTCTAACGTCAGACATTTTTGATACATAACCTAACTGGGACATTTTCAAAATTTAATGGGTCTTATAAAATATGAAAAAGCACATTAGTGTGCATGATTACTCAGTATAAACATACGCACGTAAATAGGAAAATGTCTGCATGTTAATTTGTTGCTTAACATTGTTAAGAAAAAAGTATTGGAAATCAGGTTTTTCACAGATGGCTTATATCCAGCTATCATGTTTTACGATACTGTAACAGTTTTAGGACATTATCATTTGCTGAATTCATTGTGTCCCAGTGTCATACACATGTATCGAGTAGGTATGAGAAGTGACCTCATGCATCACTCATTTCCATTTTAAATATAACAAATGTGGGGGAAAACATTAGGTGGCGAAATAACTTTGTTAATGTTTCAAACTTCACATGAGCTTTTTCTAATTTATTTTTTTCTAATTGAACAATACTTCACATACTTATAGTGATGCTGCTACAGAACATTACACTGTGTACATGGTGAAATCTTGCCAGATAGAGCTCTACTGTAATGCAATACAATGTATAAAGTGAAGCTCAACATTGCCAGTAGAGGGTATTGCTAAAACACAATATGTTATCCAAAGTGAAAAACTGTTGTGTAAATAGCAGCAACCATTATCATTCTATTGGTGCAAGACCAATAACACTTCTTCTTTTTTTTCTCTTTCTTTTTTTTTTTTTTTTAAAGCAAACTGACTAGTGAAGCTACCAAATCAGTTCCTCCTAATATCTCATGACACTGAAACCAGGACTACCATCAGAAATTGTGGGGCCCAGTACTGATTAAATATATATGGAAAGCAACATTGATTCATTCAGTCAATTTTCTCTCTCTCTCTGAAGGTGGAAAAATCATAGAGAAAAAGAGCTTTGGGTCCCCAAAGTTTCCACTACAAGCATTAGGTTCTTGCAGCCAGGGCACTATAGCAGGGGGACACACAGTGTGGGATCCCCCATCCATAGTGCCTTCCAGCTGTAAACTGTCACGAATCGGGGTCTCAGACATTCATTTATTTCAGTTTCCAAGATATCACAGTAGGGATACCTCCCTGTGATTAGTTAATGCACGTGTTCTCACCTGGTCAGCTAGAGCAATGGCTATTGACCACCTCCTATTTAAACGAGTTCCTTTGAGCAACCCATTGCCTGAACAACGTGTTCCTGCTCAGGATAGTTCTAGCCTCCAGGCTTACTCCTTCATCCTGTGATCGTGCCCTCCGTGACTCTCACTATTTACCATCTCCACTGAGTATCGTCATCTGCTGGCACCACAGCTTCTATGCTGTATACTGACCTGCTTCTTACACTCCGGTCAGCCAGTAAGTCACCTGTCAGTACCGCAGCTTCCACGCTGCATACAGCCATGCCTTCCATCTGCTACTGTGCTCCGTTACCTATCAGCGCAGCAGCGTCCATTCTGCATACAAACCTGCTCCAACCACTTAGTTTCAGCCAGCAAGTATACTGCTTTCCATCTGCCACTGTATTCCGTTACCTGTCAGCACCACAGTGTCCACGCTGTATACAGACCTACTCGAACTACTTTGTCTCAGCCAGCAATTATTCCGCTTTCCATCTGCCGCTGTCTACCGTCATCGATCAGTGTGACAGCTTCCACGCTGCATACCAACTTGTTACTCCTCAATGCAGAGTCAGCAAGTTCAGTCGTGGTCTTCATTCTATCATACCACTGCGACAGTGCATGCAAGTTACTTATGCTATTTTACTCTATGCTCAGTGGTTGTCCAGGTTATCAGGTTATATACTATTGTGCTGACCTTGCATTGGTTTCCCTGTACTTTGTGCTGTTGTCTTGGGCTGGTACAGAGAATGGTGCTGGTTCCAGGGCTAGGGTTCAGTGTGCATTATATGGTCTGTACACTGAGGTGTCCAGCAAGCTGTATTCCTCACTGGTTCCAGTTCCAAGGTTCTGCGTCAGAGCTGTACCAGAGTTACAGCTCCTGCAAGTGTTACTCTGACTACATAAGACTCTGATTCCTGGTTTGAGTTATGAGTTCCTATCTACCAGTACTATGGAGTATATTCCTGGTCTTACTGGCCTTCCCAGGTCACTAGACGAGGGGTTGTTCAGTGGACTTAGTCTGTTTAACACCAGTTACAGTATAGTATCCATGCCTATCACAAGTCTGTGGTTCCTACACTGTCGCTAGTGTACCTAAGCTCCTGTTCATACCGATTAGCCAAAGTATCATCAAACCACTTTGTTTGCTATGCATGTCAGTCAGCCTTAAGGGTCCCGAGACGGATTTACATAATACCCAGTCCGTGACATAAACTAATCAGCACGGGGCTGTTCATGAAAGGAAATCTGAGGACCTAGTCTCTTGCTGTAGGTACAAAGCTCTCACCTCTCCTTATGGCTCCCTATGTGCCTCTCCCCATCTCACCCATCAACAATCATTCACATGAGAGGCAGGTCCAGCAGCAGAAATCTTGGGGCCCGGCACACATGTTTTTGGGGCCCTCAATCCCTTCCCAGTAGGTACAGGCAAATCAGTCATTGGCTCATCCCCTGTGTATCTCCAGCCACATCCCCAAATGTGTGTCTCAGCCTTATACTCACGTGTTGCACCAGCCTCAACCCTTGTCTTTCCAGCCTCATCCTGACCTGTGTCACTCCAGCACCTTCCTTGTATCCAGCCTCAACCTCCTGTATCTTTCCAGCCATCCACTCATCTCCCCTGTGTCTCTCAGCATCATTATCCCCCCACCCATCTCTCAACTTAATCATCCTCTCCCCCCTGTGTCTCTCAGCTTCATTCTCCACCCTGTCTCTCCCATCTTCAGTCCCCAGCCCCTGTCTCTCTCATCTTCATTCCCCAGCTTGTATCTCTCAGCTTTATTCCCCAGCCCCTGTGTCTCTCAGTTTAATTTTCCACCCTGTGTCTGTCAGATTCATTCCCCAGCCCGTGTCTCTCAGATTCATTCCCCAGCTCCTGTGTCTCTCATCTTCATCCCCAGTCCCTGTGGCTTATATCTTCATTCCCCAGTCCTGTGGCTCAAATCTTCATTCCCCAACCCCGGTGTCTCTCAGCTTTATTCCCCAGCCCCTGTGTCTCTTAACCTTATTCCCCAGCCCCTGCGTCTCACCGGCCCTGTGTCTTCAGCTCCATACCCCCCACTTCATCTGCAGCCCCCACCACCTGACCCTTGTCTCTCTCGCCTTACCTGCTGTTCCTCTTCCCTGACAGCTCAGCTCCTTTCTGATCCAGTAGTGCAACATCATGATGTCACATGCGCTGTGCCAGGCTGCCGGCCGCCCTTCCCCCCTCTTTCTCCCTCGATCAACTCATAGGGAGTTAGTGGATCTCCCGAAGTGGAGACCTAATTACCGTCGGCACAGGTCCTTTGGTATGGATAATACGGAGATATATACCAGGCATTTTTATTTAAACTGATTGCGGCTACAGTCTATATAGACTTGAGAGACTCTCTCTATATATTTAAAG
Organism: Taudactylus pleione; assembly: GCA_031769625.1. Lineage (NCBI taxonomy): Eukaryota > Metazoa > Chordata > Amphibia > Anura > Myobatrachidae > Taudactylus > Taudactylus pleione. Next base: position 7,500,120 of record JAUIMM010000601.1, read on the forward strand.
AGAAGGACATTTGAATTTTTTCAAAATCATTACGAGTTTTGTGTGGGCACAGTGAATTAAAACCAATTTAAAGTATATTATTCACCTCCTACATCTATAGTAGACTCATCAGATCCAGAGTATAAAACTGTTTTTTCAAGTATATTAATACATTTTTTGCAATATTTATTTTGTATCTTATGGAAATCTTTTTTATGTGATATTTTAGTATCATTTGTTTGTTGACCAGTCAATGAATTATATTCCATTATATATGTGGTAATAAATATGTTTATAATTTCGGATATATGATTGTTCCTGTACTAGCTTATACTTTTTAATTTAGCTCAAGGGTGTTTTATTGTTTTTACTGTGTAACACCTAGTTTCTGGGTGTATATTTGTGTGCAACCAAAAGCACACTGGCTCTCTGCTGCTTGATTGATAGATAAAAATAAAAATACATTTTGAAAATATATTATACCATCAGCGCCAGGTTCTTTTTTTTTTTTTTGTAATTGCTACAATATCTGGGAAGTAAGTCAAATCTTTTAGGGATCTTCTTTCCGTATGGTACAATGTACGTGGGAACAACCAGACACTCAAGTGTAGCGCTGTTACCAACTTCTTCCTAGACTTTTGACCATTTTTGAGGTTGGACACCTCAGGTAATCAGCCGCTACCGGCCCCCCAGCTGTTTCTATTTGAGCACATATCGTGGGATGTAGTTGCCGGTCACAATCCCGACAGCAGAATACCGACTAGGGATTTATGATCGGCATCGAAATACCGACGCCTATCATAATACCGAATCCAGGACGATGCGTGTCCGAACGAGGTAAGTCCGATGCGCCTGCCCTGTTAGCTGCGGGGTTAGGATTAGGGCAGTTAGCGGTGTTAGCGTTAGGTTTTGGGGGAATGGTTAGGGTTAGGCACCCCTAGGGGGGAGGGGAAGGGTTAGGCACCCCCAGGAAGAGGTTAGGGTTAGGCACCCCCAGGAAGAGGTTAGGGTTAGGCACCCCCCAGGAGGGTTAGGTTTAGGGAGCAGTAAGGAGGGTTACGGTTAGGCACCACTAAGGGACGGTTAGGCTTAGAGGGGGACAGGGGAGGTTAGAATACTTACCTGCCTCTGTCGGGATTTTCATCCTGTCGGTCAGCCGCTGTCAGGATTTTTTGCTAAACAGCCGCCGGCATTTCAATCCCATTTCCATATCGTACCCCTTTACAATTTGCTTTATCATTTATTACAAAAAGTCCAGAAGTAAAACCATCACATATAAAATTAAAAATAAAATCATATATAATCAGATTCCCACAAACAAAGGGATAAGCGACCTACCAGACACTCGTGAATGGAATGCACAATCAAACCAGCAGTCCTTATTAGTCCTGGGCTAAAGACCTGCGTGTCACCCAACGGAAGGGTCCGGGGAATAGTGTAAAGTAGGAAAGGTTTCCTCCTTTGTTTTCCTCACATTTAAACTAAATTACAGGTATCGTAGGAAATGCTATACAATACTGATATGTTTTGTGCCATCCCATTTTAAATTACACGGTAATTTTTTTTCTCGTTGATTTAGAACATGATCAACATGATTCCTGTAAATCAGATAACCCTACAAGCGCTCAAACATGCACCTTAAAAAAAGAGATATCTTCCAAAGGCCATCAGAATATGGGTAGGTGACAAATATGCTTTTCTCTATCTTGTAGAAGACATATATACTTTTCTTCAAAATTAGTAACTGGTGGAAAGGAGGAATTCTGATGCAAATAGCTTAAACCTATCTTATGCTCATATTTAAGCTTAAGAATAATTTTAAATTTGACTGCATCATTAATATCACTTGTTTTAATGTTATGAAACCTGTACAGTGTGCAAAACAACCATTTGATCTGGTCTGGTTGAGACACCCAGACAGACATTGATATGCAGCATTAAGTTTGTGACATACTACAAGTATAGACCAACAAAATGGATTTTATCATACTCTCTAATTTGCTGGGTCATTTGGAGTAAAATGTAGATTTTTCTTCTCAGGATAATGCAATCACCTTGTGTTTCTTCTTTTATGTTTTTTCATTTCAGGACTTGTAATAGCGACGGCTGTTGTTCTTCTAGCAGTTCTAATATCCTTTCATTACCTAAGTGAATGAATAATAGAAAGTCACATTGACCTGTTCTCCAAGACCTCTCATGTGGAATGCACATAACAGTTGTAAAGGAGAAGTGTGATTTGTTTGCTATAATGTGACGTTCTAACATTACATGTTACGGAATGGCTCTTCACAATAAAATCTTCACATAATACTGAAAATTTGCCATCATTCTTATTTACCTATTTTGGTTATATATTTTTTTTGCCATTACAAATACTTCAGTACACTATAGAATAGGCTTGTATTTATATCTGTAATTAGCTAAATAATAACATGGCATTGTCCTCCTTATTTTCCCCTTACTACAAAAACTATGAAATGGGTATGATTTTGTAAAATGGAGAAATATAAGCAAATACAATGATGCAGTAGTGCTATTTAGTCACAAAGTAGCCTGGTTTATATTTGTGCCCATGGCATATGTTACAAGGCAAACAGAATAGGACTGTATTTAAATGTTTTCAGATCTAAGTCATAAGAAATAGGTAAAATAAATAAATTGAGGCACAAAAGAATATACTTTTACATTCATTCTTTAAAATGATCCAACATTAACTTTCTTTGCCATAAAAAGTATGTGAACCTCTAGGATTCAGTAACTGGTATTACTACCATGTGTCTCTCAGCATGATTATCCCCCCACCCATCTCTCAACTTAATCATCCTCTCCCCCCTGTCTCTCTCAGCTTCATTCTCCACCCTGTCTCTCCCATCTTCAGTCCCCAGCCCCTGTGTCTCTCATCTTCATTCCCCAGCTTGTGTCTCTCAGCTTTATTCCCCAGCCCCTGTGTCTCTCAGTTTAATTTTCCACCCTGTGTCTGTCAGATTCATTCCCCAGCCCGTGTCTCTCAGCTTTATTCCCCAGCTCCTGTGTCTCTCATCTTCAGTCCCCAGTCCCTGTGGCTCAAATCTTCATTTCCCAGCCCCTGTGGCTCAAATCTTCATTTCCCAGCCCCGGTGTCTCTCAGCTTTATTCCCCAGCCCCTGTGTCTCTTAACCTTATTCCCCAGCCCCTGCGTCTCACCGGCCCTGTGTCTTCAGCTCCATACCCCCCACTTCATCTGCAGCCCCCACCACCTGACCCTTGTCTCTCTCGCCTTACCTGCTGTTCCTCTTCCCTGACAGCTCAGCTCCTTTCTGATCCAGTAGTGCAACATCATGATGTCACATGCGCTGTGCCAGGCTGCCGGCCGCCCTTCCCCCCTCTCTTTCTCCCTCGATCAACTCATAGGGAGTTAGTGGAACTCCCGAAGTGGAGACCTAATTACCGTCGGCACAGGTCCTTTGGTATGGATAATACAGAGATATATACCAGGCATCTTTATTTAAACTGATTGCGGCTACAGTCTATATAGACTTGAGAGACTCCCTCTATATATTTAAAGAGAAGGACATTTGAATTTTTTCAAAATCATTACGAGTTTTGTGTGGGCACAGTGAATTAAAACCAATTTAAAGTATATTATTCACCTCCTACATCTATAGTAGACTCATCAGATCCAGAGTATAAAACTGTTTTTTCAAGTATATTAATACATTCTTTGCAATATTTATTTTGTATCTTATGGAAATCTTTTTTATGTGATATTTTAGTATCATTTGTTTGTTGACCAGTCAATGAATTATATTCCATTATATATGTGGTAATAAATATGTTTATAATTTCGGATATATGATTGTTCCTGTACTAGCTTATACTTTTTTTTTTCAATATTGAATTTTTATTAATTTTGGTCACAAAATATAAACATACAATAAAATAACAATACAAAATAGTAATATAAATAACAGAATAGGGACAGGGAAAAAATTGGCCCTAGGGCCAGAGTACATCAACATAAATCACAAAAATATCAAAGTACCGTTAACATACTGTACAATGAATTACATATAAACAATATATTATAAAACATATATCAAACAACCGACATATAAAATTCACCCATCATTAAGAATCTAACACCGGCAAAGTAAGGCCAGCAATGCTTTGAGAGCGTCGGGACTCTGCTCGATATTCACTCCAACTGAACCAAATCATTAATGGATTCTTATCTGAGGTGGAGTATGAGACTCCCGCTATCTCAAAATCACAATGGGCTTGTATTTTATCCTCTATAGTATCTAATTTTGGTATAACGTCTGAACGCCAATGATAAGCAATAAGAGACTTAGTGTCAATTAAAATATGCCCCATCACATATTTATCCCCCAAAGAGATATTGCCCTGGTAAACATGAAATAGTGCTAAAAAGGGGTCTGGAGGTATAGCAATCCCAGTCACTTTGGAGATTAACAGAAATACCTGATGCCACAATATATTACATTTTGGACATGCCCAAAATACATGATAAATATCCCAAATTTGGCCGCATTTGCGCCAGCATTGATTAGGGAGGGAAGACCAGATCCTATGAAGCCTGTCGGGAGTTAAATACATCCTGTGAATAAGTTTATAAAACATTTCCACATGTGAAATACACTTAGAAATATGGAAGCATGATTTGAAAATGGAGCCCCAGTCATCTTCCGTGATAGACCTAGAGAGATCAAATTCCCATTTCAAGAGAGCCGGAAAAGTTACAGGTTTGGAAGCACTTACCAGTAAACCATACCACCAAGAGATACTTTTCTTATATCCCCCCGAGGTAAGCCTTTCAAAAATATATTTTGGGGTAGCTGCAAAGGCCGAGAGCCTAATTCTAAACTGTGCAACCAATGGCGTAACTGTAAATATTTATAGAAATCTCTTGATGAAATGGAATATAATTCTTGAATACGGGAGAACGGGAGAATTACACCATTAAGCATTACATCATTCAATGAGGTCACTCCCTGAGCCACCCATGTATCAAATTTCAAATTAGGAATCAAAACAGCTATACTTTTCAAAGTAAGGTTAGTAGTGGGGAGGTGAAACTCATTCAATCTAGCTACAGTTTTATGCCATGCAGATACAGAGGCACTTATTGCAATTGAGAAAGAAGGCAACTGGCTTTTACAGGTAAGCGGTAGCCATAGTAAATCAGATAATGAAAAAGAATGAGACATATTCCGCTCTAAAAGTACCCATGGTTTAGGAACCTCCAAATCAAACCAATCCCCAAGCTGACATAAAATACATGCCCACTGGTACAATTCTAGGTCTGGAAATGCAAGACCTCCCTCCGTCTTAGGAAAAGACAGAATACGTCTAGACAATCTAGGTTTTTTTGACTTCCAAACATACTTTGTCATTGTTATCTAAATTCTATGGTGTTTTTTCAAAGGAAGTAGCTTAGGAATGGTGCGAAATAGGTACATTAACTTGGGTAACAGTACCATTTTTAAAGCAGCAATACGGCCCAACCAGGAAACTTCCTGTAACATCCAATCAGCTGTTAAAAGTGAACATTTAGTCAAGAGGGGGAGGTAGTTACAAGACACAGCATCAACCCCCCTTTTTGGAATCTGAACCCCCAAATATGTAAGACTCTTATCTTGTCATGCATAGTTGTAACCCACTTTAAGCCTAGCCAGAAGCTCAGGAGAAAAATTTATAGGAAGTGCCTCTGTCTTAGCTGTATTTAGTTTATAATAAGACACTCTGGAATATTGTTCTAATATCGTATGTAATGACGACAATGAGGATTCAGGGCTAGTAAGGCACATCAATACGTCATCAGCAAACAAACAGATTTTTTGAGATGAGCTCCCCGACTGAGGACCCTGTATAGCAATAGTTTCCCTGATGGTTTCTGCCATTGGTTCTATAGCAAGCGCGAAAATCAAAGGGGAAAGCGGGTAACCCTGCCGAGTGCCATTCGATATTGAAAAGGCAGAGGAGAGAAGGCCGTTCACAAAAACTTTAGATGAGGGATTAGAGTAAAGGGCCATTATAGATGACAAAGCTCTATCCCGCAACCCAAATAGACTCAGAACCTCAGACAAATAACCCCAATGCAATCTGTCAAATACTTTTTCGGCATCCAATGAAAGCAATAATAATGGATCTCCAGATACAGCAAACAAATCTACCAAGTTGAAAACTCGCCTAGTGTTATCTGAAGGTTGTCTACCCAAAACAAACCCAGCCTGATCTTGGTTAATCAATGAGGGTATTAATGGACCCAACCACCCTGCTATTAATTTGGCATATACCTTAACATCAGTATTCAAAAGTGCTATTGGTCTGTAGTTGGTAACCAATAAGAGGTTCTTTCCGGGTTTGGGAAGTGCCACAATATGCGCCTCCAACATCTCTCTGGGGAAATATCCTATGTCCGAAGCTTCATTATACACTAACTTGAGAGCTGGAACCAATTCTTCCTTAAAAGTTTTATAGAAAGCATTGATATAGCCATCTGGCCCGGGAGCTTTATCTAAAGGCAAGGACTCTATGGCCGCAGCTATTTCTTCCTCTGACCAAGGATTGCCAAGAGATTGAATGAAATCATCCTGTAAAGATGGGCGTTTAATAGCATTCAAAAACGTAGCAATCTCATCCGGCTTAGGCTGAAAAACTTGGGGATCCCTAGATAAATTGTATAGTTGCGAATAGTACCCAGCAAAAGTATTAGCTATATCCAGAGGATCCGACACTTTTGCACCAACTTTATTGAAAAATCACACTAATTCTCTCCTTGGCCAGTTTCCCCCTCACATTCCGCGCCAGCATTCTACCCGCTCTATCACCCTGAACATAGAACCTTTGTTTTAGCCTAAATAAGCTCCTATGCACCTCTTGCAATGTGAAACTATTAAATTCATCCCTGACCTTAATCAGGTCTTTAAAAATAATAACATCAGAAGGGGAACACTTATGTCGCTCCTCCAAATCTTTTAATTGAGCTTCCAGAGCAGCCTGTCGTTGTAAATTGACCTTCTTAATACGTGCTGCTGATTGAATAGCTGTCCCTCTAACTACTGCTTTTAATGTACACCAATAATTAAAAATAGAAGTGTCTGTTGGTTTATTAGTTTCCATATACATAGAGAGGGCACGGGAAAGAGCCTGTTTAGATTCCAAATCAGACAGAAGATAAGCTCCTAACCTCCAAGGCCTAGGCGCCATACAAGGTGACCCTAATACCCACTCCAAACAAAGAGGCGCATGATCAGACCAGGTCATAGGAAGTATAACAGCCTGCCGGACCTGTTGTAAAGTCCACTTATCTGCCAAAGCTAAATCAATTCTGGAATACGATCTGTGGACATGCGAGTAAAAGGTATAGTCCCGTACTGTCGGATGTTTTGCCCTCCAAATATCAAACAAATCCTATTCCGTTAAAAGATTTTGAAAGGCCCGAGAATGGTCCTGCAGCGATGTAGCCTTCAATCTAACCGTGGGGGAAGATCTATCAACCCTCTGATCAAGAACCATATTAAAGTTACCTAAAACCATAACCGCACCCTTACAACGTTTTTGCAAATCAGTACAGAAGCGTCTACAGAATGCCACCTGTTTAGTATTGGGGACATAGACAGATACCAATGTGATCAATTGGTCTTCTAATTTACCACTTAAAATCAAATAACGGCCATGCACATCTGCATGTTGTGATTGTAGAGCAAAATTACAGGAACGAGAAATTACAATAGCTACTCCAGCCTTTTTTTCCGGTCCATTTGCAGTGTAACATTGAGGATAATTATGGTCAGAAAACTTAGGCGGAGAAGAAGCAGCAAAATGGGTTTCCTGTATAGCTACCACATGTGCCTTAGCCTTTGCAAAGTATCACAAAGCAAGACATCTCTTATTTGGGGAGTTTAACCCCTTAACATTTAGTGATATAACCTTAACCATAAACAATGATAATGAAGATATCGCATTTCAGCATATAAAACAATAAAATACAATCGATGTACCAAAGGGGGGAGAAGGGAAGAGAAAAAAAAAAAAAGACATTAAAAAATAATAAAATAAAAACAACAATACAAAATAAACAAACTGAAATAGCTCCCATATGGAACTAGAGGAGGCCACCAATTAGGATGGCACTAACTAGAAAAAGGGGGGTAGAGGCCCCTCTTCCACCACTCCTAACACATATAAAATTTCCACATTTAAATAACATCGTGTAATGACACTATTATTCTGAAACAAAACAAAGATTAATGGGAAGTAGCAGTAATTGAACACAGAAAAATCACTGAGTCCCGGCAACTCATTGAAAACTTCTCGCTTAAAGGACATAACCTCTATAGATGCATCTTACCAGGAACTGTCCAGAATAACTTCGTGGGTACCCATAAACTGACGGCCCAATCAGCACTTAAAAATGAAACAGCAAAACTTGCAAAAAGAAAGCTGGCCCTCAACCATTCGAACCCACAAGAGACCATTCTTTTTGAATACGAGGACTTGATGTTTTCTGTACTGGGTCATCAGACTCAATGTTCCAAGAACGAAGTAGTTGAAGACCATCATCTGGAGTAGAAACTATAACTGTGGATCCATTCCGAGATACGATCAGCTTTGTTGGGAAGCCCCATCGGTACAAGACCTCTGCCTTCCGGAGAGCACTTGTAACTTGATGAAACGATCGGCGTTGAGCTAAAGTGGTCACAGAGATATCTCCAAATATTTGTAGATCTCCCAGCACTGCAGCGGAAGAATCAGTCGCACGTGCAGCTCGAAGTATCGCCTCTTTGATGTGGTAATAATGCAGTCTCATTAGTGTGTCTCGAGGAACCCCAGCAGGGGCATTTTTTGCACGAGGCAAACGATGGATACGATCAACTAAGAACTCAGTAATAGTGGTAGTGGGCAAGAGCTTCGTAAAGATATCCGTAACAAAGTCCTGAAGGTCCCGAAAACCTACGGATTCTGGAATCCCACGTATCTTTATATTATTGCGACGAGACCGGTCTTCAAGGTCACCAACTTTATTTCACAAGACCGTAACCTCAGATTGAAGCTGCTCGTGCGAGTTAATCAGGTTGTTATGGGATCCAACCACTTCCTCCATCTTAGTTTCCAAATGATCGGTGCGGGATCCCAAGTCATCAATTGACTGCTGACAGGACTGTAAAGCAGTCCGAAACTCCAAGGAAATATCTTATTTAAAGGACGCCAAAAGTTGTTTCATGGACCCCACTGTTAAAGGTTCCCCATCACCAGGGGTAGCGACAGGAGGTAAGGCATTAGCAGCAATCGGGGATGACTGTGTTAAAGACATTGGTCCTTTAACTTGGTGTCACGAGACGCAGCTTCCGTAGCACCTCGAGCAGGTGAGCGTTGTTTAAAGAAGCTCACAGGAGGCACCACACTGGGCGCACGCTGACGTTTAGGCCCCATTGATGAAAAGTGAGTAAAATAGATTAGAGAACACCTGAAGACCAATGAGACGGCTTGATAATACAACGAATCCACAGATCTTAAATAGCGTCAGAACATATAGGAGTGGTGAAAGAAAGTCATATCTTGTTAATCACTGGTCATAATGATAGCTAATATAGGTTCAAGCAACTCTGTGGAGTATACTCTCCAACTGGGAAAATGTAATACCAAAGCTGCTGTAGACAGGCAGAGCAAATGTGCAGGAAATATCACTTAGGCAGATATACAGGCACTCTTATTTCCAGTGCTGCAGCAGAGCTTGTCATGCCTCTTCCAAGATGGTGGTTGCTCAATCCTCTGGAGCTCCACTAACTACAGGGACCCACAGGGCATCTCTGGGCCCAGTATCAAGATGCAGGGAGGCAAAGGGTTACCTGCAGTCCAGCCCAGCAAGAGGGAGAGCCGCCGATCAGCCGCGATCGCGCCTGCGCAGACTGCGACTACCGCCCGGCCTCTAACTTTAGTCCCCGGCTTCAGAGCAGGAGCAGGCCCCGACGCTGGAACTCTGACTCCCGTAGCGGCTCCGGCCTCCGGACGCTCACCGAGTGAGGAGGATGTTAGGAGGAGCCCTGGAATCCGATGGAGGACCAAGGTAAGTTACTTGGGGCCCCAAAATGTGCCAAAGTAGCAGGAGCTATCGGCGCCCACGTCCTACTCGGCCGCTAGTTAAGCCACGCCCCTAGCTTATACTTTTTAATTTAGCTCAAGGGTGTTTTATTGTTTTTACTGTGTAACACCTAGTTTCTGGGTGTATATTTGTGTGCAACCAAAAGCACACTGGCTCTCTGCTGCTTGATTGATAGATAAAAATAAAAATACATTTTGAAAATATATTATACCATCAGCGCCAGGTTCTTTTTTTTTTTCTAATTGCTACAATATCTGGGAAGTAAGTCAAATCTTATAAATCTCAAATAAATAAATTGAGGCACAAAAGAATATACTTTTACATTCATTCTTTAAAATGATCCAACATTAACTTTCTTTGCCATAAAAAGTATGTGAACCTCTAGGATTCAGTAACTGGTATTACTACCTTGAATGACTTCAAACATTTACAGTTAGTATTGATCAATTAAAAATAAAAAACACTTGCTTCTGAGGAAGCTGACGGGGAGTACCTCAGCAAAACACGTCAAGCTAGATGCAGTGTAACTGTGATGCCAAAATGCATTGTCTGGGCATATTTAGGAATTTCACCAACATATGCCAATTAAGGACCTATTCTTTCACAAACTGATAATACATCTTTAACTGCTAATTTAATTTGAACCTATTTCACCCCATGCCCTTCTATCCAAAGCTGATTCAAAAGCAATAAGGACGTATATATACTTATCTTGGGGACATTTCTTATGTTAAAATTCATATGCAGCCATAATCACAACCTATGTATTTTATTGTGTATTGATTTAGGAATTTTGACCTTTATACTTTACACTATTGATATTAAATTAATATATTAATTTTACTCTCAAGCCATATTCATTAATTTATCTTTTTCAGCTGTTTTTTTCTTTTCTTTAAACTGCTGTAATTGTTGTTCAGTCCAACACTTTGGCTTGGAGTTAATTGGCCCGTTCCTTCTTACTGAACTGCTTCAACTCATGGATGTTGGTAGGCTTCCTTGCATGACCACCCCGATTCAAGTGCTGCCCAATTTTCTATTGGATTAAGATCTGGACTTTGATTTTCCGTTCCAAAACATGCAACTTCTTTTGCATCAACTTTACAAACAGGTGTTTATTTTTTTTTCTTTGTGGCTCCCGCAGAATTCATGAATACATTACTGATACCAAGCTTTGCTGGCCCCATGGCGGTAAAAAAAAGCCCCAAATGATGAGACTGCCATACTGCCACCCCTTGTTGAACAGTTGGTATTAGAGTCTTATGTTGGAATGTATTGTTGGAGTTTTTTCCAAACCTAACATTTCTCATGTAAACCAGAGGACATTCTTCCAATAATCTTCAGGCTCAACCAGGTGGTCCTTAGCTAGCTTTAAACAGGCAACAGTTTTTGTTTTGGAGAGTAGTAGCTGTCTCCTTGCTATTCTACCATGTTTGTTTGTTCAGTGTTTTGCCTATTGGAGGAATCCTGAACACTGACCCTAACCAGTACAAGTGAGGCCTGCAGTTCCTCTGATGTAACTCTTAAGGCGAGTATCCACTAGCCAATTTAATAGAAAATTGAACGATAACAACATAGTTATTATTCAATCGCTCGTTAGTCGGGCATGAAAATGTCAGAAACAACCAGCGATGCGCGCTCCCACTGGTCATTTCCGACATCAATCATCGCCCGAACATTCCGGTCAATCTGCCGATAACGACAGATTGACCATGTTCGGGGATGACGGAGGGTGCCTACACTGAACGACTTATCGTTCAGTGTAGGCACTGCAGGGATGGGGAACGATAGTATGATTATGATGTCGTAATTGTACTGTCTTGCCGGGATCATGTAGTGGTTACGCACCTATAGGTTATTGTAATCTCTCAAAATATTATATGCCTTGCTCTTGAAGTCATTTTTGTTGGATTACCACTACTGGGGAGAGTAACAATGATGTGAAATTGAATCCATTTGTACACTACCTGACTGAAATAGGACAGATGCACCCAAAGTCACAGTTGATTGCCGTCTTATTGAGTGAAACGCTTGACTTTAATTATCCCCTTGGGTGAGCTGATGATCCTAGAGGTTCACAAGATCATTTTTTATCAATAAATTAATAAAAAAGTATATGATAAAAATTGTGTGAGCAGAATGAGAGACTGTAAATAAGCAGATCTAAAACAGCCTGAAATGTATTGAGTAATAGTAAAAACAATTGCACTAAGCAATTAATTAACAATTTTCTTTGATTGGATGGTAAATTAAGTATAGTCTAATGTATAAGCCGGCTTATTGAACTGATTGATTAATGAATATGAACGGATATAAAGTACATGTAACAAATAGACAAACAGTTTGCATACATTAAATAGCACAAAGGGTGAGAGTGTGATGTTGGATATGTAAGAATACACATACAGATGTGTAAAGTGAGGGGACGGGATAGGGTAATGGGGAAGATATTGGAATCTCGGGCGGGGCAGTGTGCAGAAAATGCACCGTTGTATTAATAGTCTGTGGCTGATGTAGTGAATTCTCCAATGCTTAACCAGTACCGGTAGTTGGTGAACCAGTCCCGGTAGTTGGTGTTCCTGGAACATCCATGTGAGCATGTCAGCCAGCTAGTGAAGTGGTGAGCACAGTGTGTGCTGGTTTAAAGGTGTCAGCAGGTTATTGTGGATGCTGTGGCTGGGGCGCTTTACCCATCGGTACTTATCGCATCCTGATCTGGTGGACAGTCAGCTGCGTTGTACTGGGGTATGAAGTTCCCCTGTGCAGTGTGGCTTTAACTTCCTCACGGCTGCACTTTCCCTGTCACTCTGTGGCCCGATGTCTGGGGGCAGTTCAAGGGAGTCAGACGTCTGTTGGAGATTATTCCAGCGGGTGCATGTGGTGGATACAATATGATGTTCCAACGCGTTTTAGTCTTCTCCCGGCCTTTTTACACCCTTCAAATACACCCTTGAAAAAGGCTGGGAGCAGGCCAAAACACGTTAACATGTTTGTCCAAGACAGACCATTAATGTAGTCTAAAAATGCCATTAATAAATAAATTATTCATTTTGAAATTTGTTTGGGTTATTCCTATGTTACAAACATCTGATTATTTATTCTGAGGTTGCCAGGTTTACTTTATAAATTTGTGACTTCTCCCAGATACATGCATATGTGCTCTTCCTAGATGGATGAGTAAGGGAATGCCTAGTTACAGCTCTGTGTCATAGACACATGTTTTATGTTTGTACCCTCCTAGTGTCAGAGAGTCCTCTTGTATTTCACTCATCAGATGCCCTTGATTTTTTTTACCGTATAACTAATCTTGATGGCACTGCTGTTGGGATTTTTTACTTTTCACTTTTTCATTTGCATCGTATTCTATATTATCAAGAAAAGTTCTTTGATTTGCTGGAAATACAATAAACACCTTCACATAGTGGGGTTTGTCAAGATGCTTTTAAAACATGTACTGTAAAAAGAGCCAAAAATAGTAAAAACAATCTCATTTTCTTAACTGATAAGTGAACACTACAAAATACGTCCTCAAGAATTATCATGTGATACAATTACGTTCTATATTGATGAACCAATACATGGTATCACTCTGAGAGACCACTACAGTGATATATTATTATTATTACTTTTATTATTAACCTTTATTTATATGGTGCCACAAGCAGTCTGCAGTAGCGCCATATAAATAGAAAACAGTGTAAAAGACTTATTGTACAAAACTCTGCAGAACATATGATACAAGCTACATAAACATTGCAACATATGCAGTCAAAACACCTACAAAAGTAGCTCTGGCTGATCTCAAATGTTCAGTGCTGTTGTTGGTGAAGGGGAGGAGATGATGGTAAGGGTCAAGAAAGGAAAAGCACAAGAGGGAAGAGGGCCATACTAGTGAGAGATTACAATCAACAGATATAGTAAGAAAGTATCCAGAAAGTAAATAAAATATTATTTTTATTACTATTATTATCTTTTATTTGGTGGGCACCACAAGGCGTACGCAGTGCCATATAAGAGGTACATAAAAACCAATGAAGTAAACATCATAAATTCAATGCACATACCACATAACACATACCACAAAAGTGGTGAGCTGCACAGGCACAATGGCTGTTGATGAAAGGCACAACTGCTCTTGATGATCTTGTACCCATTGTATTGGTGAGCAGACAGTGCCAGATTTGCTGAGGATACAAAAGACAAGGAGCACCAGTGGTAAGGATAGTGCATGGGAAGGAACAAGGAGGATGGCCTTGGATGAGAGCTTACTTTCTATAGGGGGGGGTGACTAACTGGGAAGGAGAGAAGGTGGGTAGGAGGAGGGAGTGAGAGAGGGATTAAAAGGAGTGCTGGTAGGAGATAGTGAAAATGTGTATTAAGAGAACATTTAAAGCTAGGGAAAGTGAAAGAAGATCTGGATCGGACAGGGAAAGCATTCCAAAGGAGCAGAGTGCAGTGGTATAACTCTTGAAAGCAGGCCTGGAAGGAAATGACCAGAGTAGAGTTGAAGCTGGAGTGGAGAGGACAGGAGGGTGGACAGAGATGAGGTTGGAGAGAAGTGATTTATAAGTATAGTAAGGCTGTGAACTATGGGCCTGATTCAGAGCCGCTCGTAAGCGGCCGCTCTGAGCGATGTTTGCCCTACTGCGCATGCGTACGGATCGTAATACGCATGTGCGAACCAGTCAGTGCGGCCGAAAATCGTTTGTTCGCTAAATAGCGAATGCCTGCTATTTTGAGTGACAGAATGAGGCGTATGTGGGTGATAACAAGGGAAGGTGCTTGAAAACGGGGAGTGGGGATCCGAACGCAGGCGTGCTTAAAGGTCAAAACGGGCGTTTTAAGGGTGTGCATAATTAATACAGCAGCGTCATTGACAACGTCACTGGGTTATTTTATAGCCAGAACTGCTCGCAAGATTGTGGTAGGAAAAATCAACCACAAGAATAGCGAGCAGTTCATAAGCTGGTCGATGTACTCGATTAATCTAATAAATAGCAGACATGACGTAGGATGCGAGCGGCCAGGGGGCGTATTTATTCAAAAAACGACTGCAAGTTTTGTTCGCTCGTTCAGACATAGAGGCGTGAACAGACCGCAAAGAGCGAACGGTTCATTTGAATAGCCACCCCTATTTTCTGTACGAACGACCGCAAATAACGTCCGGCTCTGAATCAGGCCCTATATTTTGAAGGGAATAGGTAGCTAGTGTAGGAGGTTGCAGAGGAAGGAGACCTAGAAAATGAGGCAAGCAGCATTAATGAGATATGGAAATAACACCATAGAGTGAGGCAGGAAAGGAGAAGGTTACAGTAGTCAAAATGGGAGATGAGTGCATTGATAGAGGTTTTAGTAGAATGTAGAGTGAGGAAAAGACTAATCCTTGAAATGTTACAGAGATGGAAGTGGCAGGACTTAGAGATGGCCTGAATGTGGATAGTGAAGAGAAGATTAGAATCAAGGATGACACCGATGCAGTTTACACAGGGGACATAAGATAGAGTAAGAGGGGAGGCAGATGGATCTGGGAAGAAAATTAGTTCAGTCATTGCTGTGTTAAGTTTTAGGAATGTTCAGTCATCCAGTACGAGATGGCAGAAAGACAGTTAGAGATGAGAGAGTGGACATAGGGAGAGAAATTAAGACAGTAGAGGTAGATTTAAGCCATCAGTGTAAAGATGGGTTTAGAGGCCTAAGGAGCTGATTACATTTTCAACATAGAGGGTGTATGGAGAAAAGAAGAGGCCAAACACGTCCCCTTGGTAGGGATCCTTACAGGTAGAGGAAATGAAGAGGAAGTGAAGTTATAGTAGCATTAGAGACTGAGAATAATTAGTTAGTTTTGAAAATACTTTACAATACTTTTAATACAGATCCAGCAAAGTTGCATCCGACTCAGGATAGGTCAGACATGCGCAAAAATATGTAAATACGCTTTGCAAATACGCGGTATGCACACACATGCCATCTACAGTACATCCATGAGGAGAGATCCGTGATGTGTGACACAGAATCAGCTTCTTTGTGCCCAGCTGGTAACATTTCTACAAGGGAATGCATGCTTGTAATCACTATGACAGCTTGTATATTACAATACAAAGAGACAGAAGACACACAGAATTAGTGTTAAAATAATGTTTATTACACTATTCTAAGGCTATAAAAGAATGTCAAAGAATAACATATAAAGGTATTTATATTCATAATTTTAAGAACAGAAAATGGAGTCAATGTTCCTGAGTCAGCAGGCATACAGTACCGTGATATACAATGCCTTACTAATGAAACAAAACTAAATATATTTGAATCTGCTTCAAAGAAAGTTGCATATTACTATTAATATTTACTGCAATTTTTCCTTTTCGGAACATCTCTATATGATCTGGGAAACTCAGCTCAGTGTTGGAGATTTTAAACTGTAAATGGCCACAAAGGTGGGTATTTCCATGACATGTCAATCTTACTGGCAAATCATGACATAACCATTTTTATTTTATGATTTTGATATGTTCTATTTTTTTACAAGTATATAATAAAACATTATCTGGCTGTGAGGTGTTGGTTGTACTCATAGCAACATTTATGATAAAATTAATTTCTTAAAGTTTTAAATTTCTTGTCAATAGTAAGATCATCTGTGTTAAACCTGTATACAATTATATATAAATTCAATGGACGGTTTCTATGTTTTAATTAATGTGAACACGTGTACTATGTTGATAATTAGAGACTAAGATATATATGGACCATTAATGAGACCTGGAATATATGCTCCTGAGGAAGCTGGACACTATTATACCAGTGAAACGCGTTGAGAAAGTTTGGTATCTCTGGTCCTGACTTAAATTATCTATTTGGCAACTACCTCAACTTAGTGGCGGCTTTAAAAGACTTTCTGATGGATCTACAGCAGCCCAATTCTTTGCAAGTATCAACTGCTAAAGGACTGTGTGAATATCTGATTCTTGGAACTGGTAACTTCTTGCTTCCTATGGTAGTATATGGATATGCATTTACGAGAGAGCCAATATCATGTCCATTAAGTTACTATGGAACTATAATAGAAGACAAGTCCATTTGAGATTGAGCTCTTTTTTATATGGTCTAACATTATTATAAATGTGAATTATATTGGGAACATAGGGCCTGATTCAGAGCCGCACGTTCTTTAAGAGCGCTCGCTCTGAATCGGTGTTTTTTTTATTCCGTCCTCCTGGCCGCTCGCTAAGCTGTGGGTGACCACCCAAAGCTTTTGCGAGCAGCTAGGTGATGGTCGCGACCATTGGGCTTGCGATGAGACCCTTGTGGTAGGGTCTTGTCCATCACAAGCCCCAGTGGACTTCCTGCTCTAATAGAGCAGGAAGTCCACCTACTGACATCACTATTGATGTTAGTAGGGTCGCCCACAAATGGAAGGCGTTCCCTCAGGAACGCCCCCGTTTGTCCAGACACCCCCCTGCCCGTCTCCAAAATGGGGCGAGCTGTCAATCACAATCGACAGCCACCCCGTTTTGGTGCGAGACCCGTAGCGACAGACCGCCCGTCGCTGGCCGGGTCTCGCGCATGCGCATGCCGGAGGCGGCGCATGCGTAGAGGGCAAACATCAACCCGCTTGAGAGCGGGTCTGAATCATCCCCATAGTTTTATGTGTTAGTAAATTTTGGAATTTTAATATAAACCGTCCATTTGTATTTAGTGTAATATAGCGCTGGTTATACCTTTGTTTTTGTAATCATAGGTAGGGGTTGACACCCCCTTTACCAGCAGCTCTCAAACAGTGCTCTTTGCTTTATAAAGTTATAACCTGTGAACAAACCTGAGTAGAGTAACACCATCTGGGGTTATGTTGTTATAGTGACACTCCGTATTAGAAAAGTGATGTTTTGTTTCCCATGCAGCTTTTGCCTAATGGGCTCATATATTGGTAGATCACATTGTGACCAAAAATATTCCACAGAACTCTGACATCTTTAGGAAAGGCATGACATCTGTAGGAAAGGCAAAGGCTATAATAGTATTGATATGCAATTTAATTAAACAGTTTTAGAAAGTCAAGAAGAAAAGACATTCTATGTTATACATCAATACAAAAGAAAGCTATTTTATTATGACCATGCTGGATATATATATATTTTTTTTAAAGATAGATAAATACATACATAATTCTAAAAATGTTCACTTTCTGTGGTCACTGAGCCTAACTACTATAGTAAAATGCTCAGTAGTTCTATAAGAGAAGCCTGTTTACTTTGGTTAACATAACCATAAACATGCTTCAAACCACTCCATAGATTTTCTATAATATTCAGTGAGCAAAATAAATATTACTAAAAAATCCTAATAATATTAAGGTACAGTAGGCTATTGTGAAAAGTTACTATTTTTAAACTATTCAATATCTCCTTCTCCGCCATCACATGCTATGCCCTGGATTTCCCTCTCAGGCAAAAGCCCATATTCATTAAAAAAAGACTCCACATCCCCAGCAAAGAACTCCTCATTTAAATTTTCAGTAACATTGATGAAATTGCTAATGAGTTCTCCTGCCTTATAGACCAGTATGGTTGGGAGAACATCTCTAGAGAACCGATCTCCTGCACCTGTGTCTGCTGATTTAATTTTGCAGAACTTGACTGTTGGATACTCTAATGCAAGACACGTTAAACAGTTATTTAGTGCCTCACAAACCTTAATCTCATCAGCAAAAATATGAACAATAACTGTAGTGCTCTTTCGTTCTTTCTCTATTGCTTCTAAAAATTCATCTCCACTCTTGAGTTCCCATAGGTACCCATATTTAGGACCAAAACTCAACTTCTGGTGCATGTCCTGCATACACTGTTTACGGTATTTTTGCAGACAATTTTCATCCTCCTTGTCATGGATAAGTTCATATTCTTGCATGCTCATCTGTGAGGACAAAATAGAGCTATTATTTCCATTCCACATATGTTTAGTTATATAATGCATCCATAATAATTAAAATAAGTACAGTCATTGTGGAGATGATCATTCATACTAATGAATGTGCAATAACTTATAGCAATCACTCAGATACTTACATTGTCTAATGTACCCTAAACTGATCAACAACAACATCTATTTTTTTTGTCTGTTCTGTATGCAACATATTATAAAGTAGCTGCAATTTAATGGTTTGTTGGGCATATATGCTAGTGTAGGGACATACAGAAAACCTGGGTCCATTGATGATGGGCTGCAAGCTTAAATGTTTTAATCAAAATATTAACTAAATCCCCAAGCTTTTATTTGCTAGATACACACACATTTGCAGTACACTGTATTACTGTTAGCGCCAAAAGCAAAAGTCTATATTCTAAAACGGGTTGGGAACCTTTTTTCTGTCGAGGGCCATTTTGATATATATAACAATATTCGCGGGCCCGGTGCAGGTCACGTCAGGCGGCAGGCAGGGAGAAAGAGCAACGGCGCTGCAGCGTTTGATTAATGGAGCCGGCCTTGAGCCAATCATAGCTTGCGGAACAGCAGTCAATCAGAAGCTGTGATTTGCTCGCGGCTGGCTCCATAGTTCAAATTCTGCAGAGCCGATACTCTTTCTCCCTGCCTGCCACCCGGTGCATTCCTCGCTGCTACCACTTGGACCCCCCTCTCTCTCCGGGCCCTGGACTGGGGTACCAGAAGTCCTCCCCCTAAATGCGGCCCTGGCCACTACTCTCCATTAAGAAAATACAGTAGATGTCCATTTAAAGGTAACTATAGGCCACTTGGATATGCAAGAAGACTGCTGGAAGAATGCTCTTTAGGTAGTTGAGTCTAATATAAAACATTTAGGCTGAATGTGAAATTTTACATTTGAAGAAATGTAAACAATACATTGCAACATGAACCACATTCTAGACGTGAAACACAGTGGTGTTCATGCAAGAAAGCACACAAACATTCATAAGTTGAAGTTCCATAAGGAGCAAAGGATAAAGTTAGTTCAAGCCAATATGTAGGACTGATCAACAATTCCCATA
This sequence comes from Taudactylus pleione, assembly GCA_031769625.1. Classification (NCBI taxonomy): domain Eukaryota; kingdom Metazoa; phylum Chordata; class Amphibia; order Anura; family Myobatrachidae; genus Taudactylus; species Taudactylus pleione. The sequence continues at coordinate 7,520,205 of JAUIMM010000601.1, forward strand.
AATGTTTGATCAAATTGCTGATCAGGCGAGTCATACCAGTTAATGAATCCTAGAGGTTCACATACTTTTTCAGATAAAATAATTTAATGTTGGATCATATATTTCAATAAATTAATTAAAAAGCAAAACTTCCTTTGTTTGTTATTTCATTTTGTTTTAATCTATTGTTACACATTTAATGTCAAATTTACGCAGAAATTCAGAAAATTCTAGAGAGTTCACAAACTGTTAGACCAGTGTGTTGCATTTAAAAAATATTTTTAATATCTAAAATTGTGATGAAGTGCATCTTACAGTAAGAAAAAATATAGTACAGGGTGTTTCACTCGCTATTGGTCCTAAAGTTTTTCTTAGAACTTTTAAAGCAATTGATGTGATTTAGTGAAATGTGACACAGACATACCTTGGTCTATGAGAAACATGAGGAAGTCATAGTAATTGTTGAAAGTGTTCGCCATTAGTATCCAGGCCAGCTGTTCACTTATGTGCGAAGTGAAGGCCAGCTGTTCACCCCCCTAGTCAGCAGCGCAGTCCAAAATCCAAATAGGGGAGCCACACCAACTGCCTCTGGAGCTGCTACTGCTAGTCAGTAGGTATTCCTGCTTCTGACAGTGGTGTTGTGTACTGGGGTGTCCACATTCATTGTGTCTGTGTTGTTAGTCCTGATGCGAACCTTTATCGACTCAGTTTTCCAGTACGCCTGGACAATAAATACGCCTTGTTCAGCTGTGTATCAGTTCATATCGGCACGTAACACACAGACACCAGGTGGAGCTGTGTCAAATTACATCAATTACATAAAAAATGATAAGACAAACTGAGGCCAATAGCGAGTGAAACGCCCTATACAAGGCAGGGGTTCTCAACTCCAGTCCTCAAGTACAACCAATAGGTCATGTTTTGTGGACTTCTTTAATCATGCACAAGTGATTTAATTTAATTTGCTGGTTCAATAATTTTCCTACCTGATTCCACAGACAGGAATCCCCAAAACATGAACTGTTGAGCATATTTGATGGTTGAGGTTGAGAACCACTGGTATAAGGTATTTATCTGAACCACAATTGGGGCAAAACAAGGATAAAAGTTCACACTTTATTAATTAAGTCACCCTGCAAGCAGAATAGACTAAACTTATGGTTATAAAGTCCATATACTGTACATAGCAGCCATTTGAGTAAACTTATTACCAAATGGTTTCTCTTCTACACAGTTTGTTTCATAATTGGTCTCAGTGCAGAATAGATTGTTCTAGTCAATAGGACTGAATCAGCCACAATAAGTGAAGTACGAGTGAGATCTTTAAACTGCAATCTCACAGTACGTGCTTTACCATCTGGGTATTAAGACAATGATACAGACTTGTACAGACACAAATTACATTACGATTTCAATAGTACTGCAACAGAAATGGGATAGCATTGCAAACAAGCAAAAGAAAAAAACTACAGTATAAAGACAATTACAATTATCTGTTGTGAATTTTGTGCATACATTTTGTATGGATCTATAAACGGGAAATACTATTGCTTAAGCATTTTCCAGTTTACGAGGAAGTGCGAATGTGTGCGTTTATGTCTGCATGTTGCTGTCTTTTGTATGCCTTTGTATATCTGCCTCACATTCCCAAATATAGCATCTATGTCCCTGTAACTATTTCATATACAGTACATGTGTAATCTCCCATATCTTTAACTGACTTTTTTACATAATGGAATTTTTAACAAACACACAATTTACACAAATGTATTACTTGGCTGTAACCCTGGAAACAGACAAGTCTCTTATCCTGGTACAGGTTGAGTCTCCCATATCCAAAATGCTTGGGACCAAAGCAATTTTGGATATCGGAATATTCTGTATTTTGGAATATTTGTATACCATATTGAAATGTTTTAGGAATAGGGCCCAAATCTAAACACAGAATGCATTTATGATCCATATACACCATATACACACAGCCTGAAGGTAAATTATACAATACTTTCAATAATTTTGGGCATCAAACAAAGTTTGTGTACATACATGAAATTCATTTATGTTTAATATACATCTTATATACACAGCCTATAAGTCATTTTATACTTTATTTTTAATAATTTGTGCCTTAAACAAAGTTTGTGTACATTGAACTATCAAAAATCAAAGATTTCACTATCTCAGTCATGCTAAAAAAAATCTGTATTTCGGAATATTCCGCATTTCGGAATATTTGGATATGGGAGACTCAACCCGTATTTATAAACAATAAATAAATAAATAGAATAACATACCCTATTAAATACAGTAGGTAACTTCAATTTTATCTTTTTAGGTTCAAATGCCCCAAAACACTGTATAACTTGCCATTAAAATTATGTTACCTTACGAGTGAATTTTTCTCTTGTGTCCTTTTCCTCTTTACTTATTGATTTGTACGGGGAAGACATTTGCCGGATAATTTCTTTTTTGCTTGCAGCTGGTGCTTCTTGGTCTTCACTGACGAGCTTGAACTTTCTCCAGTCATGTATGACACCTTTAGGGCCTGTGTAAACAAGCAATGCAGAATGCAGAAGCAAATCATAAATATTTTAACCCCATTATGTTCAAATTAAATTGATTAAAATACGGGTTAATTTAATAATGATCATCAGTGTTTAATATTTTCAACTATTGTTTACTATAATTCTGTTTTTGTAGCTCCTCATTTGTCACATGGGTTTGCTACATATATGTAATATGGGTATATAAATACTTGAAAAAAGGTGATTTCACCCCTATTTGCGCAGTTAAAATAAAGCCAGTTGCCTCACATATACAATCAGAAGTAACACCAACTCCAACAAAATGAACAGTAAAACAAGATGAGTATAGTGAATGGCGCTGAGCCTTATAAAAGATGAAAGCTCGCAAACAACCTTGTAAAAGGTCTAAAACGAAGTCGATATATAAACAAATATGTATCCCACTAGTAAAAACCCAGTCACGTGGACAAATAAAAACATAAAACAATGATTAAGTAAACAAAGTGGGGATAAAATCAAAGGTATAGCAGCATGTATAAAAAGACAAAAAATAAGTAAGTTAAATAAAACTGATGTTTCCAGCTCAAAGCTCTTTTGTTTGGAGACTTTCATTTTTAATTTAAAATTAATATACTATGTGTGGTATAAACAGAATGAAGATCGCCAATCTTTAAAACAGACAGGTAGACTGTACCTCGGTTTTACTTTGTATGAATAGTATTAGCAACTGAACGACCACCAGTACACAAAATTAAATATTGTAATCCTACTCAGTATGCAATGTATACAGTAACTGATTAGGAGACCAATATTTAGACTAATAAACTCCCTTTGTATATTATGGTGGCAGATAATTTTTAATGCATCTATTGCACAGATTTTAGCAATCTACAAATGTAGAAGACAGACGCCCTCTGGTGCAGTAATATTACATTTACTCTGTGTTGAATAATAGCCAGGAATGATCCAACAGTGTTAGCGCGTGGGTTCTTTTCACTGGAACAAGAGCGGTGTTCTGTTATTGTTTGTTACACACTATTTTTCTTCACTATAAATAACACCCACTTTTGGTTTATTTTTATCCCTCTGATGAAGTCTATTTCTGTGGATGAAATGTGTAGGGTGAAATACTTCTATTTCCTCAAATTTTGTAAAACTTTGCCTTATCAATATCTGATTTGAGCTCATTTATAAACTCTAAAGAGTTAAAGATATTAAAGTAAGCAGTTGTATGAATTATTTGATGTATGCATATTGTTTTTTTTGCTATTGTATATACCATATAATATACATACTACAATATATGGTCTTTTTTGCCTATGTTCCTTGTTTGAAAGAAGATGCCATCCATCCTCTAAAGAGGAAATACTAGGATCAAAACTACAATTGCAGATAAGCCTAATTTTTATAGTGCACAAATTCTTCAAAGGTGATTGTTTGTTTAAAATGACTGAACCAGATGGTACATACATACATACAGCAGAGCAGCACTGTCAAAGAGTTGAAAAAAAAAAGGAAAATTTAATTTGTATCAACCCGCTTGATAAACCCGTTTGGAAATTACCTTATTGCTATTTACTTGTAACTGTTCTAAATTATGGATGCTGTTTATCTTAGACAGCAGATACATAGAACTAGTATTTATTTCATTGAGACCAAGTAAGTACCTGTATATGCACTAGCACTATTTGTTTATATTATATTGCTGCTAATTTAAAAAAAAAGGTATGTAGCCCGTCTTTCATTATACTGTTTGCCAATTGAAATTAGTATGCAATACTTTTATACAATCCTTTATTTTGATATAATTTACAACTGTTACACCCACATAACACTATGATAACTGTGGAGAGGATGTATCCATTTAATGTATAGAGGCGTATACTTTTTTGGAGCAAGTGCTATGGGGAATGTACTGATGGCAAGGTTTGGGCTCTGAACTTTCTGTCACCATTACCTTACTGCCATAATGTAAATGTGTATATTTTTGTCAACACAATATATATATATATATATATATATTTAAATTGTAGTTTGTGTTTTGCCTCTTATTTTATGTATACATGTTTTGCTGTGGATTTGGCACTCAAGTAGATCCTTCTACAGATGTGTCCTCACTTATTGGTTGTCCGTATGCCATACGGCGCAAGACACCTGGCGTTCAAGAGGTGCTACTTGGTGTAACTAACACAAGAAAAAACATGTGCTGTTCAGCACCAACTGACTCTTTGTTAGTGCTACCCTAGGGTGTGTATTAGATCCACAACATATTTTCCATTCAGATTAATGATCGTTTTTTGCAGCTTATTACTACATACTCAATGACTGAACCAGTTCATTTGTTGTAGAGAGAGAGGTGAGTTTGTTACATACTAGGTTGGTTGTATCAATAAGCAATAAGAAGGGGATACAAACTATGAGGTGAAAGCACTAAGGGGCCTATTTACTAATGCTATTTTGCAATTTTTTGAGGATTCCCACAAATATTTAGAATCTCTGGAATGTATGAAGTTTGATATTGGTTGGAACAATATCTGCTGTGGTTCCTCCATTTTTGATTGGAAAAGCAGCCCCATTGGTTCCTATTGGCGCTTAGGAAATATACCAAACTATGAAAAAGTACACATTTCAGAGCTTGGCCCCAATAGCTGAAACCATCTTTAGATTGTGTTAGCCTTTGTAGCCTATGGATTCAATTTCGGTAAATTCTTCAGACTAAAATTCCAAAGGTTACTTCTCAGTTAAGTGCCGGTTGCACATGCGTGGTCCGATGACCTCACATGCACAGTAAGAATATTGGGTCTGAACCTGGAAGTATGACGATAGTGTAAGCTATCACTTTACCATTTTGTATTTGAAGAGATAAGCCCATGTCCCCGAAAAGACATTTTCCATACATTCCACAGAAAATGTATTTCTTATTATCACGACATGTGATGATAAGAAATTATACTTTTGGGGTAAAATATGGGGCATAATATATATATGCCCCTTTAAGCACTTTATGGAACTTTTTATTTCTTCCACTAGTTTACAGCATTACATTTCCCAAAAAATATTTCAGTACAGCTAGTAATGACCACTAAGAACTAGTGATGAGCGGTTCGGATTCTGAGGAATCCGAACCGCTCCGAACAGGTGGAATCCGAGTCCACCCGAACGCAAGTTCGGGTGTTCCCGCCTGACTCGGATTCCACCTCGAGGCCGAACGTCACCCGTCCGGCGTCGGATTCTCGCGAGAGCTGAGTGACGTTCGGCCTCTATAAAAAGGCGCGGCGCCCGGCAGTCGGCGCCATTTCTCGCGTGACGCGTAGTTAGGTAGTTAGCTAGTGCACTGTCTGTTCTAGTGTTAGATAGATTAGAGTAGCAGTGCTCTGTGACTTTACTGGGCATAAGCCCTTGTGTGTGCTCCGTGACTGGGCATAATAAGCCCACTGTGTGTATGTGTACTCTACTACTCACTGTATTATACAAGCTCCGTGACAACTGACAGGGCATAGCCCACTGAGTGTATTATACAAGCTCCGTGACTGGGCTTAGCCCACTGAGTGTATACAAGCTCCGTGACAGGGCATAGCCCACTGAGTATTATACAAGCTCCTTGACAGGGCATAAGCCCACTGTGTCTATTATACAAGCTCTGTGACAGGGCATAGGCCACTGTGTCTATTATGCAAGCTCCGTGACAGGGCATAAGCCCACTGAGTGTATTATACAAGCTCCGTGACAGGGCATAAGCCCACTGAGTATTATACAAGCTCCGTGACAGGGCATAGCCCACTGGGTCTATTATACAAGCTCCGTGACAGGGCATAGCCCACTGAGTGTATTATACAAGCTCCGTGACAGGGCATAGCCTACTGTGTCTATTATACAAGCTCCGTGACAGGGCATAGCCCACTGAGTGTATTATACAAGCTCCGTGACAGGGCATAAGCCCACTGAGTATTATACAAGCTCCGTGACAGGGCATAAGCCCACTGAGTATTATACAAGCTCCGTGACAGGGCATAGCCTACTGTGTCTATTATACAAGCTCCGTGACAGGGCATAGCCCACTGAGTGTATTATACAAGCTCCGTGACAGGGCATAAGCCCACTGAGTATTATACAAGCTCCGTGACAGGGCATAAGCCCACTGAGTATTATACAAGCTCCGTGACAGGGCATAGCCTACTGTGTCTATTATACAAGCTCCGTGACAGGGCATAGCCCACTGAGTGTATTATACAAGCTCCGTGACAGGGCATAAGCCCACTGAGTATTATACAAGCTCCGTGACAGGGCATAAGCCCACTGTGTCTATTATACAAGCTCTGTGACAGGGCATAAGCCCACTGTGTCTATTATACAAGCTCCGTGACAGGGCATAGCCCACTGAGTCTATTATACAAGCTCCGTGACAGAGCATAAGCCCACTGAGTATTATACAAGCTTCGTGACAGGGCATAGCCCACTGAGTGTATTATACAAGCTCCGTGACAGGGCATAGCCCACTGTGTCTATTATACAAGCTCCGTGACAGGGCATAAGCCCACTGAGTATTATACAAGCTCCGTGACAGGGCATAGCCCACTGAGTGTATTATACAAGCTCCGTGACAGGGCATAGCCCACTGTGTCTATTATACAAGCTCCGTGACAGGACATAAGCCCACTGAGTATTATACAAGCTCCGTGACAGGGCATAGCCTATTGTGTCTATTATACAAGCTCCGTGACAGGGCATAGCCCACTGAGTATTATACAAGCTTCGTGACAGGGCATAGCCCACTGAGTGTATTATACAAGCTCCGTGACAGGGCACAGCCCACTGTGTCTATTATACAAGCTCCGTGACAGGGCATAGCCCACTGTGTCTATTATACAAGCTCCGTGAAAGGGCATAGCCCACTGTGTGTATACAAGCTCTGTGACTCCAGTTCATAGTGATAAAGTAATATGGATCATGAGAATGAACTGAGAGGAGAGCAGAAACAACATGTAAATGCTAGCATTGCAGCGGCTGGAAGTCCATCACTTTTATCTAAAGCTGATGCTCAAGGGCGTAGAGGCTTTAAACCTTAGGGAACCTGAAATCAAAAAATGTAGATTTTACAGGGGTAAAGACAAAAAAAAAACCTCTAAAGGCTACTACTATTGCAGAGAAACAGAAAATTGGCAACATACCATTCACCACACGTAGCGGCAAGGAAAGACTCAGGCTTTGCCCTTTATTTCTGAGTGGTGGTTCTGCAGCTGTCAGTGAGGCATCTTGTGCCTCTCGTGATGATAAAAGACCTTTTCAATCAGACTATAGAAGTGTGAAAAAATTTAAACCAATAAGGCAGTCGAACAAACTGTGTTTTTTGAAACACAAATGTCAGAAATCAATGAGGAGAGTCTAAGTGGGTCCACAAGTGGCATTTCTATGTGTAAGCCTGACCTTTCAGAGAAGCCGCCCTCCACAGTTTCTTTTCCATCTGTAGTTGTGGGGATGAGCAGTATTGCCGAGGACATAGAAATTGAGGATGCCACCGTGGAATTGCAAGAGGATGAGAGGAATATATGTGCAGCTGACGCTGGCACTAATGAGGATGTTGAGGATGAGGATATTATTTGTATAAGTCAGGCACCAGTGGAAGCAGCTCTTGACCAAGATAAGAAGGCCATTGCCATGCCTGGGCATAGAACCAACAAATCCACATCTTTTGTGTGGAATTACTTTTACCCAAACCCTGACAACGTTTGTCAAGCCATTTGTAGCCTCTGTGAGACCACAGTTAGTAGAGGTAGGGACGTTAAACATCTAGGAACCTCTACGCTATTACGTCATCTGCAGCGAGCTCATGACAGGTGTTTGATAACAGAAACTACTGCAAAAAAAATAACAACAAGCAGTCCAGCATTAGCTAGATGCCTTCTCTCTACTAAATCCCAGCACCTGCAATCTCCGCCGACAACACCTTCCTCCTCAATATCCTCAGGAATGATCAGTGGTAGTACAACATCCAATTTGTTAGTGCTAAGTCACGGTGACTCCTCCAATTTCCAGGACACCTCAGAAGAAACTGAATCTTTGAGCGCTAGGCCTGCTGCTGCTGCTGCTGGTGGATCTTCATCCCAGAAGTGGACAAAGAAGACTACTAGTAGTATACCAAAAAAACAATTGACTGTTAAAGAATCTCTTGCAAGGGGAAGCAAGTATGACAGCTCTCACCCTGTCGCACAGCGGATCACTGACACCATGACAGCTATGCTAATATTAGATCTGCGTCCAATATCCTCAATTAATGCAGTGGGATTTACACAGCTAGTTGAGGTCATGTGTCCCCGGTACCAAATTCCATCTCGGTTTCATTTTACCCGAAAAGCCATTCCTCGGCTGTACCAGGACGTTAAACAGAACCTAATTATTGGTCTGCAAAATGCTATTGTACCCACTGTCCACTTAACCACAGATATGTGGACAAGCGGTAGTGGACAAACTAAAGATTACATGACTGTGACGGCCCACTGGGTGGGTGAATCGCCTTCAGCAGCAGCAGTATCTAACAAACAACACCAGCTCATTCAGAGGCAGGCAACTCTGTGCATCACCGGATTCAATAAGAGGCATACCGCTGACAACCTCTTAGAAAAACTAAGAGATGTCATAGAAACATGGCTTACCCCACTTGGACTCTCCTCAGGATTTGTGATTTCTGACAATGCTACAAATATAGTGAAAGCATTACAGCTGGGTGAATTCCAACACATCCCCTGTTTTGCTCACACAATCAACTTAGTGGTGCAGGGTTTTTTAAAAATGGGCGTGCAGGAGATGCTGTCTGTGGCCCGAAAAATTTCGGGACATTTTCGGCATTCAGCAACAGCGTGCAGGAGATTGCAGCACCTGCAAGAGCAGTTTAATTTGCCCTGCCATCAACTGAAGCAAGAAGTGGTAACGAGGTGGAACTCAACCCTGTATATGCTTCAGCGGATGGAGGAGCAGCAAAAAGCCATCCATAGCTATACGACAAGCCATGACATTGGGAGAGGAGGGGGAATGTACCTTACCCCAGCACAGTGGAGAGTACTTTCTGTCTTGTGCAAGGTGCTCAAACCATTTGAAGTTGCCACTTGTGAAGTGAGTGCTGACACTGCTAGCTTGAGTAAGGTGATTCCCCTGATTTCGCTTTTGGAAAAGCAGCTGGAGAAATTGAAGGATGATATTAAACAAAGTGATTCCGCAAAGTATGCTGGACTGATAGATCAAGTCCTTTGTTCGCTTCGCCAGGATCCACGGGTGGCCAAGATCTTGAAATCTGATCATTATATTTTAGCAACCATTCTTGATCCTAGGTTCAAGTCATATGCTGTGTCTTTCTTTACAACTGACCCAGATCTTAAAAGAACCAAAGCGCTCCTGGTGAGCAAGTTGGCAGCTGAAGTGACACATGGCACTACGATGACGTCTCCTCCTTCGGTTTCTCCAGCAGCAGCCAGAAAAAAATGCACCTTTTCCAAAAGACCCAGTGGTGATGCATATAAGTCAAGTCAACATTTTGACATCTGGTCGGGTCTAAAAGATTTGCCCAACACCAGTGACACCTCTACCGCAACTCCATCTAATACGATTACCATCCAAAGAATGGTGGAGGATTATTTTCAGGACACCGTACACGTAGACATGTCACAGAGTCCCTTTGAATATTGGAAGAAAAAAAAGGCAATTTGGAGACCCTTGTATAAACTGGCTTTGCATTATTTAAGCTGCCCACCCTCCAGTGTGTACTCGGAGAGAGTTTTCAGTACAGCCGGGAACCTTGTGAGTGAACGACGAAGGAGGCTACTTCCACAAAATGTAGAAAAAATGATGTTCATTAAAATGAACTGGAAATTTCACGAGGAAAACCTTTCCCACCAATCACGTCACAGTACAGATACTTCTGTAATGGTAGATTCCAGCGGGGATGAACGGATATTGTGTGAGGAATCGGATGATGTACACACTGATGAGGGTGAGGATGGCAATGATGGTGACATCATGCCACTGTAGACCTGTTGCCTTTAGTAGATTGGAAGATTTTTTTGTGGGGGCCCAAACAAACCAAGCACTTCAGCCACAAAGTGGCAGTACCTGTCGCTGAAATGCTTCGTTTGTTAAAGTGTGCATGTCCTTTTTAAGATCCAACATAAAGGGTGGGTGGGAGGGCCCAAGGACAATTCCATCTAGCACTACCTTTCATTTCTGCCACTGCTGTGTGGCATAGTTTCATAGATGTGCTTTAAACTGTGGTGTCTGTGCCACTGCGCCGCTGCTCTGACGCTTGGTCACCAGTCAGCTACCTGCAACCTTTGGCCAATAATGGTGAAAACAATAATTTAAGCTGTGAGGTGGTCTAAATTGACTGTAAATGACTGGAAATTAATGTTATTGAGGTAAATAACACTCTAGGAAGAAAAAAAAGCCCAATTTATGTAATTTTAGCTTTTTTTGCCAATTTTGGCAAAAAATCCAAATCCAAATCCAAAGCCAGTCACCGCAGTTTGGCAAATCCAAATCCAAAGCCGGATGACGAATTAGAACCAAATCCAAATCCGGCAAAAATGGTCCGGCGCACATCCCTACTAAGAACACCCTACATTTACTCCACCCCAACATTGGTTAAAATGTTTCCTTTTTTCATCCATTATACTGCAATATAATGCTGCTAATTAAATCCTCATTCATATCACATATATTTTTTAACAGTGTGCAAATAATAGGGTGAACTATATTCCAGTGCTAAATATATTTCTCCAATGTGACTTAAGTTTTTGTCCAGTTTGTGTGGCCCTGCAGCACCCCACAAAACAGGGGGCTTTTTTTCTGAAAGTGTTTTAAATCAACAGTATACTGTATATCTATACATTCTGTTGGAAGCATCCCACAAGGCAGGGTTGCAGCTGTCTAGAGTTGTCTTTCTTTCTAATAGAAACAAAAGTAGACAGCCTTTAAAAGATTTTACTTTCAATTATCAGTACAAAAATATCAAACTATGTATGTAATCATATAAAACAAAAATTGTGTTAGAGAAATGTATGACTTTGCAACATTGATTGTTTTGTTTTTTTACCTGTGTGTGTAGCAGATCCTTCAAAATCAGTTTCCTCTTCGACACTTTGAGTGTCAATGTCTTCCATGGCTACAGTATGTGCGCTATCTGCAGAGAAATAACATATCAGCTTGGTCAATCAATGTCTTCCATGGCTACAGTATTCGCGCTATTTGCAGAGAAATAACATATCAGCTTGGTCAATCGATGTCTTCCATGGCTACAGTATGTGCTCTATCTGCAGAGAAATAATATATCAGCTTGGTCAATCACTTATTTATTTATTTTATTTTATTTATTTACTGTTTCTTATATAGGTAGGAAGGCCCTGCTCGCAAGCTTACAATCTATAGGGAAATAGGCATTGATACACAAGGATAGGTGCTATATATTGCATCTTGGTCCAGCCACAATGCACAGTTTCCTGGTTGGCTGCATGATCCAGTCACACAGGAATGTCGGCCAAATGTCATGAGGATGTGAGAGAAAGACAATGTGTGAGGTTATGTGTGGACTGTAAAAGGGGATGTAATTAGATATGGTAACTATGAAAGTTGTGAGGGCGGTTCTGGGATCTGATAAGCTTGCCTGAAGAGGTGAGTTTTCAGGGATCGCTTGAAGGATTGGAGACTAGAGGAAAGTCGTATTTTGCGTGGTAAGGCATTCCATAGAGTGGGTGCAGCCCTAAGAAAGTCCTGTAACCATGAGTGGGAGCAAGTAATGCATGGGGATGAGAGACGCAGATCTTGTGCTGAGCGGAGAGGTCGGGTAGGGCGATATTTTGAGATGAGTGAAGAGATGTATGTTGGTGTGGTTTGGTTAATAGCCTTATGTGTAAGTAAGAGTATTTTCTATTGAATACGGTAGAAAACCGGCAACCAATGGAGGGACTGACAGAGCGGGGCAGCAGATGATGAACGTTTGGCAAGGAAGATAAGCCTTGCAGCTGCATTCATAATTGATTGTAATGGCGATAGCCTGTTTTTGGGAAGACCAGTAAGGAGACTATTGCAATAGTCAAGGCGGGAAATAATAAGTGCATGGATTAGAGTTTTTGCAGTGTCTTGTGTGAGATATGGTCGAATTTTGGATATGTTTTTTAGATGTATGGAACATGATTTAGAGACAGATTGAATGTGGGGAACAAAGGACAGTTCAGAGTCAAGGATGACACCAAGGCAGCGAGCTTGTGGGGCATGGTGGATTGTCGACTTATCAACTGTGATAGAGAGATCATGTTGGTAACTGTTGTTGGCTGGTGGAAATATAATTAATTCTGTTTTAGAAATATTAAGTTTCAGGTGGCGAGATGACATCCAAGATGAAATTGCAGAAACACATTCAGTGACACGGACTAGTACAGTTGGTGATAAATCTGGGGAAGATAGGTAGATTTGAGTATCATCCGCGTACAGATGGTACTGAAATCCAAAAGAGCTGATTAGTTTGCCAAGAGAGGAGGTATAGATTGAGAATAACAGAGGCCCTAACACAGAGCCTTGAGGTACTCCAACTGATAGAGGTAGCGAAGAGGAGGCAGAATCAGAAAAATGAACAGTGAAAGAGCGATCAGATAGGTAGGAAGAGAACCAAGAAAGAGCAGTGTTCATAAAACCCAGGGATTGTAGTGTTTGTATGAGAAGAGAGTGGTCAACAGTGTCAAAATCAGCAGAGAGATCTAGAAGAATTAGGAGTGAGTAATGGCCTTTAGCCTTGGCAGTGACCAGATCATTTACTACCTTAGTCAGTGCTGTCTCTGTGGAGTGTTGGGAACGGAAGCCAGACTGAAGTGGGTCCAATAGGTTGTGTGAGTTAAGAAAGTGTGTGAGGCGAGTGTAGACAAGTCTCTCAAGTAGCTTGGAGGGGCATGGGAGCTGGGAGATAGGATGGTAATTTGAGAAAGTGTTGGGGTCAGAGTTTTGTTTTTTCAGAATAGGAGTAATCACTGCATGCTTGAACAGTGATGGAAAGATGCCAGTAGAGAGAGAGAGAGAGATTACAGATTTTAGTTAGGGTTGGGATAACCACAGGAGACAGAGCTTTACTGATTTGTGAGGGTATAGTATCTAGAGAAGAGGTAATAGAGTAGGAGGATGAGAAGAGGGAAGATACTTCATCTTCATTTGTGAGATCAAATGAAGAGAATGTGCCAGAGGATACAGGTAGCGAATTGAGCAGGTCACTAGCTGAGGAAGAGCATACCATTTCATTTCGGATCTCATCAATCTTGTCCCTAAAATAGGAAGCAAAATCTTGTGCACAGATAGTAGCAGGTGGTTTGGGTGAGGGAGGGGTAAGAAGCAGTTTAAATGTATTAAAAAGTCGCTTGGGGTAAGAAGCAGTTTAAATGTATTAAAAAGTCGCTTGGGGTTAGAGGCTTGAGCAGAGATAAGAGATTGGAAATATGTTTGTTTGGTAGTGTCCAGAGCAGTACGATAAGAGTTGTAGATAGTCTTATATGTGAGGAAGTCACTTGGAGTATGAGACTTTCACCACTGACGTTCTACTTTACGTGAGAGTTTTTGTAGATGCCTTGTAAAGTTAGAATGCCACGGTTGACGTCTAAGTTTACGTGGTGTGTGATGGGTAGCTGGAGCTACTTCATCAAGGGCTTTTTCTAGAATCTGGTTTAAGTGTGATGCAGCAGTCTCTGGAGAAGTGAATGTAGAAATTGGTGAGAGTTGTTGTTGTAGAGAGGTAGATAGTTGATGAAAGTTAATAGCATTAATATTTCTGCGGGTTTTAGGAGGTGTGGTTGATTTCACTGACGTTGAGGTTGATGTAATTGAGGAGAGTGTGCAGGTGATAAGGTTGTGATCTGAGAGAGGGAGAAGAGCATTAGTGAAATCAGAGACTGAGCATAGTCGGGTGAATACAAGATCAAGGCAGTGGCCCTCCTTATGAGTAGCGGAGTCAGTCCATTGGGAGAGGCCAAGAGAGGAGGTTAGAGAGAGTAGTTTGGAGGCATGAGGAGATTGTGGACTGTCAATGGGGATATTGAAATCACCCATAATGATGGTGGAGATGTCAGAGGATAGGAAGTGAGGGAGCCAGGCAGAAAAATGTTCCAGAAATTGTTGAGGTGGCCCAGGTGGGCAATAGATAACAGCAACTCGCAGAGAGAAAGGGGTGAAAGTCCTGATACAATGTACTTCAAATGATGTAAATGTGAGTGAAGGTACCTGTGGGAGAACTGTGTATGTAAAAGATTGGGAGAGTAATATCCCTACCCCACCTCCTTTACAATTACCAGGCCTGGAGGTGTGTGAGAAGTGTAGGTTACCATATGAAAGTGCAGCAGGGGAGACAGTGTCTGATTGAGTGAGCCATGTTTCTGTTATCGCCAGAAGGTTGAGGTTAGTTGAAATAAAGAGGTCATGGATGGATGTTAGTTTGTTGCAGACAGAGCGTGCATTCCATAAGGCACATTTTAGTGACTTGGAGGGTGAGGGGAGGCACGCAATATTTATAAGGTTAGCTGGATTTATAGCTCGTTGTGGGTGTGGCATGTGTGTTGGACCTGGATTTGGTGCTATGTCACCAGCTAATAGAAGCAGAAGGAGAGAGATATAAATATATTGGCGGGATTTGTATGATAGATGTTTATGGCGACAGGTTGTGGATGTCATTGTCAATGTGTGTAGATAAAATAAAAGCTCATGTGTGTTTGTAAGAGGAGAATGGATTAATGAGGCAGCAATATGTACAGAAGGATGAGCTGCAGGGAGAGTAAAGGATATAGTAGCCTTAGAGATGATTCCATGTAGTGAGATAAGAAATAGAAGTTTTTGATACATTATGTTTTTTATATTAGTTCATTCAAAATTGTCTTCACTGTAGCCATGGTCAAACCATGGCTACAGTGTTTACGCTATCTGCAGATAAATAACATATCAGCTTTATCAATGTCTTCCATGGCTATAGTATGTGCTCAATCTGCAGAGAAATAACATATCAGCTTGGTCAATTACTATCTTCCATGGCTACAGTATGTGCTCTATCTGCAGAGAAATAACATATTAGCTTGGTCAATCACTGTCTTCCATGGCTACAGTATGTGCTCTATCTGCAGATAAATAACATATCAGCTTGGTCAATCGATGTCTTCCATGGCTACAGTATGTGCTCTATCTGCAGAGAAATAACATATCAGCTTGGTCAATAAATGTCTTCCATGGCTACAGTGTTTACGCTATCTGCAGAGAAATAACATATCAGCTTGGTCAATCGATGTCTTCCATGGCTACAGTATGTGCTCTATCTGCAGAGAAATAATATATCAGCTTGGTCAATGTCTTCCATGGCTACAGTATGTGCTCTATCTGCAGATAAATAACATATCAGCTTGGTCAATCGATGTCTTCCATGGCTATAGTATGTGCTCAATCTGCAGGGAAATAACATATCAGCTTGGTCAATTACTATCTTCCATGGCTACAGTATGTGCTCTATCTTTAGAAAAATAACATATTAGCTTGGTCAATCACTGTCTTCCATGGCTACAGTGTTTACGCTATCTGCAGATAAATAACATATCAGCTTGGTCAATCGATGTCTTCCATTGCTACAGTATGTGCTCTATCTGCAACAAAATAACATATCAGCTTGGTCAATAAATGTCTTCCATGGCTACAGTGTTTACGCTATCTGCAGAGAAATAACATATCAGCTTGGTCAATCGATGTCTTCCATGGCTACAGTATGTGCTCTATCTGCAGAGAAATAATATATCAGCTTGGTCAATGTCTTCCATTGCTACAGTATGTGCTCTATCTGCAGATAAATAACATATCAGCTTGGTCAATCGATGTCTTCCATGGCTATAGTATGTGCTCAATCTGCAGAGAAATAACATATCAGCTTGGTCAATTACTATCTTCCATGGCTACAGTATGTGCTCTATCTGCAGAGAAATAACATATCAGCTTGGTCAATCACTGTCTTCCATGGCTACAGTGTTTACGCTATCTGCAGATAAATAACATATCAGCTTGGTCAATCGATGTCTTCCATGGCTACAGTATGTGCTCTATCTGCAGAGAAATAACATATCAGCTTGGTCAATAAATGTCTTCCATGGCTACAGTGTTTACACTATCTGCAGAGAAATAACATATCAGCTTGGTCAATCGATGTCTTCCATGGCTACAGTATGTGCTCTATCTGCAGAGAAATAATATATCAGCTTGGTCAATCAATTTCTTCCATGGCTACAATATGTGCTCTATCTGCAGAGAAATAACATATCAGCTTGGTCAAACACTTTGCTGAGAGCAGATTTTCTGAGTCATCATACATTGTTGTTGTTGTTATGCTTTAATTAGCGCCAGCATATTATTTATTTTTTATTTATTAACAGTTTCCTATATAGCGCGGCATATTTCATTGCACTTTACAATTTGAAACATAAAACAAAACTGCGTAATAACACACAGATAAAGGTAGGAAGGCCCTGCTCGTAAACTTACAATCTATAGGGACACAAAGACACACCAGACTGGCAGTTTTAATGTTCCCAAAGTCAATGTACAGTGAACATACATCCACAAATCCTTTTTAGGCAGTTGAACATTTATACAGTAGCTTGAGGCGTATTTACTAATATTTTATATACGTGTTGGACCATGAAAATGGCATCTAACCCAGAGTAACAAATCTGATTCTGACATTATGAGCTAGTACAGTTTATAAAATCAATCCAAACACTTGTCTGACTGCTATGTGTTACGCAAGGGTCTCCCAGTTTCAGTATAGACAGGCTTAATTCAAATCTGAACAGAGAAAATAGATTGTACAATGTAATCCTGGGCAGGGGGAGGACTACAACAGGGGTATCGCTCCTGGACTATATAATAGAATTGTGGGCCTAACTCAGAGTAGTACGCTTGTTAGACTTGTGATAGCCCCAAAACGGGGTATCACAGAATCGTCTGTGGACGGAACAGCAATGCTAACATATGCTAATGCAGAAGGAGGCGTCTGGTGTAAATAGACGCCTCCTGCATGCTTATGTGACCCATAGCTGCATCCAAGGATACCTGGCTCACATCTGTAGCCGAGGCCAGAAAATCTGCATTGAAGGACACAGTCCCTGGCCTTGGCACTCCCAGAAAACGGGACACACCCCCATTTTCAGAGATGCAGAGCGACCCTGCCCACTCCCTGCCTCTAAATGGCCTCAGCCTGTCAATCATGCTGTCTCTTTAGGGAACTGCAAGAGATCTCGCAGTAGAAGATACGGTGCATGCGCAGTACAGATTCTGCACAAGGGCCTATCTTCTAACAGTGGAGTAGTAAGTATTAGGAGGTATGAGTACAGGGTGTGTGATGTGGGCCCCCCTGGACCCAGGGGCCCATGTGCCCCCACACACCCTGCACCCATTATAGATACGTCCGTGATTGTAAGTACATCATCCACATTACTGTTGTGGTGGACCTAGGAGCTCTCTAACCCCATGTTATGCTTGCTGAAGATTAGATCACAATTACAATACTGTGAAACTGGAACCGAAATTAGGTTTATAGCAGTGGTCGAAGTGGGAATTTTGAAGTGGGGGTATGGAATATTTAAGGTCATACTTATGTGTCAGAAAAAGGGGCGTGGTCCCTCAAAAGGGGTGTGTTCTTAAGACACGTCCCTTTTCATCAGTGTACTGTACCACATTGTAGTACCCCTTATGCACATTATGCCACACAGTAATTCCCTTTACAATTGATGCCACACAGTAATGCCCTCTACAAATTATGCCATTCAGAATTGCCCCCCCCTTCCCCACAGCCTCTTACCTCCCCCTGTGTCCCTCCAGCATACTCTCACCTCCGCATCATGGGGAAACCAGCAGCAGCCGCAGACCTCCCCCTCATGTGCCAGCAGCACAGCAGGTGTGGTTTTGGTGACAGGTCAGGCAGACATCCATGGAGATACAGCGGCACAGTGCCACAGTCATTTTGAATCTGGCACTGAGCGAGATGCATCAAGGGTAAAAATGCAGTCAGGCCCTGAAAATGCAGGTTTGACCGCATTTTTCATATGCACCAAGCCCCAGAGTGCGATGCACTCTGGGACAGTTGCAGTGGGTAATGCCATCTTCCTGATGGCGTTACCCAGGGCCGGATTAAGGCTAGTGGGGGCCCCAGGGCAACTAAATTGTGGGGGCCCCTTCAAGCCACACGGAGCTTCCCCCTTTCCCCAAAACCTCCGCCGCTGATTTACCTGAGTGCCAGCGTGCGGGCGTGACCTCCTCTCAGCAGAGCTGCTCCCTGGTCCTCTCATCGGCATCGCGGACGCAATGTGTCACGTGGCGCCGGTGAGAAGACTCAGGAGCCACTCTGCGCTGTATGCAGTGGCACTGACTGTGCCGCTGCATACATTAACAGCGGATCATGGCACTGAGCCTCAATCCGGGAACAGGTGTCACTGGACATCTGTTATCGGCAGGGTCACACTGACCCTGTGTGGGGGACCCTCCATGTGTGGGGGCCCAGGGACGACTGCCCCTGTCGCCCCCCCTTAATCCGGCCCTGGCATTAACCTATAGAAGCCTATGGGCTTCTCTCTCCCCAGAGTGCAGAAGGACGCCAAAAGGGCTTCTGGGTCATAGACCCAAAAGTCCCTCCACCGCAAATGGTCATTCTTACTGACAGAACGGTTCTTTATGGGGATCGTCATGCATACCGGCATTGCCAACGCCTGTATGCATGCATTTACTGGCGGAATGCATCGTAATGCGAGTGCAATGCATCATGCATCCCGCCCACTATTTGCTAACCAATTGGAGCTCATGGACCGGCAGCCAATCAGGAACCACCTCCTGTCATGTGTAGCAAAACCGTCTCTCTTGCATTGTTGATAGTAGGTAAGTGGGCAGTAGATCAGTAAGTAGTAAGGTAGGTAGTCGGAAAGTGGGCAGCAGGTAAGTAGACAATTGGTAAGTTAACAGCAGGTTGGTAGTATGTTGGCAGGTCATAGGTAAGTAGAAGTAGACAGGTAAGTAATAAGGTATGTAGTAGGAAAGTGGGCAGTAGGTATGAAGACAATAGGTAGGTTTATAGCAGGTAGGTGGTATGTAAGCAAGTGGTAAGTATGTAGAGAGCAGACTGTAGATAAGTAGTAAGGTAGGTAGTAGGTAAATTAATGGGTAGTTAGTAAGTACACAGTGTATGTAGGCAGGTGTTAGGTAAGTAAGTAGAGAGTAGGCAGGAGACGAAGTATAAGTTAAACGTATAGTCGGGCACCGGCTCCCAGGGGCAGATTGGGATGGAAAACTAGCCCAGGAAATTTCTGGAAGCAGCCCTAATTGAGTTGGGGTTAGTTGAGGGGGTGGGGGCTGTAGAGGGGGGTGAGATCTGGGCCATAACAGGGCACAGTTGTAGCCTGTGCGGATCTCGCCAACACTAAGTGTGCAACTTCATGACATTGTGCGCATGACATCCTGACGTCGCGCGAAAATGGGCGCAGCAGTCAAAATCCAAGCACCAGAATCCTGACGGTAAGTATTAGGATTAGGGGGCGGGCTAGATTTAAGGCTAGGGGTTAGGAGCTAGGGGGAGGGTTAGGCTGCGAGAGGGAGGGTTAGGCTGCAAGTGGGAGGGTGAGGGTACTTACCTAGTTGGGTCGGGATTCTGACTGTCGGGATGCTGCTGTTGGTATTGTGACTGCCGGGTCCGTACCCAACCTAATTTAAAGTAATTTTTGTATTGTGTTTGTGAATGCTACGTAAGGGGTCACCAACCTAAAGTACAAGGTAAATTATATAACAGAACTATCAACAACATTCAGAAACCTTTCACTTCTCAGAACTAATGATATTTAAAAGAAATGTGAGATCTTGGTAAGGAAAGAAAACTCCCTGTCTGTTGTCCCATTGAAGAATACTAGGCTTAATTTACTAGAGGACAATCGCAGCTGCATTCTCTCACGGATCGCAGTTGCTAAAATATGGTAATGCCCTCCAAAGCACAGCCAAGCACAGGGACGCCCACTGCTGCCTTCTCATTAACGTATGCCGACGTGCAACTGTGTACACATCGGTACCATCGCCGTACATCAGGCAGTCACGCAGCATGTAAGTCATGTCTGACCAGACACAAACACTGCACCTTTCCTGACACGCAGAGAGGTCTCATACTCTTAATGCAACTGCAAGGACTAATTTATGCACGCCCATGAAACGGCATTCAAACATTCAGACACACCTGCATTTTTTGGACCACCCCCCAATACCTCTGCCAAATGCTGACCTGTCACTCACTTTGCAATCACTGTGAATGCGCAATAGTAAACAAATACTCGTTCTGCGTAAATATTGGCATTACGTTCTCCGGTTAATCAGGCTCACTTAGCGCAGTTTTATAACCATCTTTTACAGGCATGAGGCTGAGAATAGTACATTATACTGCACATAAAATGTGAATGTAAAGTCAGACATCTCAAGTTATGGTATGGAAACTTTTACATAGACATGTTTAAATGTGATTAGCTGGGTTTTTTTTTTTTGTATTATTTATTTCTAATGGTTCTGTAAGGCAAGTAACACATGGGTGCTTTAAGTGTTTGCATGTTTTAGCCCCCATGACCTGCAATTACACTGTCATCCATATGCAGGTACAAGCAGTTTTTTCCTACCTTGTCGTCCTGTCCTGTGAAAAGAGCAGGGAGCCAGGACAGTTACAGTGTGGTGAGGATGAGGACGGACATCTACGCAGTGGTTGTCTCAGTCGAGGAGCAGGAAGAGGAGGACTGATCCGTGCAGCCCAACGAGCCCGGTGATAGGTAGGCTGGTGACTCTTGGGAAAGGCCAGCCAGTAATGTCGGACAGACTGGCCCCAGTTCCCGGAATGTGTGATGCCTGGCCGGCCCCTCTCTTCCCTGGCTGTGCAGTAGACAGCACCTTTCAACGATCAGCGCTGCTCCAGCTCCTATCGCAGCAGCCACAGTAATGAACAGCAGGCATGGGAGAGAGCGCGGCCACCGAGGGGAGCACGGGGCACGGCCCAGCGAGAAATGTCCCGGCAGGTCCTCTACACTATGTAAACAGCCGGAGCCCCCGAAGGACTGGAGGGTGGGAAGCAGCAGCGGGGAGAGAGACGCTGCTCCCGATCAGGGTGACAGCAGCAGCGGGGCCCGGGGGAGGTAACCTTTGGTGTACAGTGAGTCCCTACAACTAGAAATCCACAGGACCCGAGCCCCTCTGGGGTAAGCTGCTGCTGCTCTGCACTTCTCCTCCTGCGGTCTGCCAGGGCTCCCAGGCTGGCAAACTCCAATTGACACTCGGACCTGTCAGCCTGGCTGGGAGCCCTGATAGAATGCAGGGGGAGAAGTGCGGAGCAGCAGGACCTGTCCAGAGCACGGAAGGATAAGTGCAATACGGCAGCAACTTACCTCGGGGGAGAGGGGGCTCAGTGTCCATCTCCCGCAGTAGGGACTCGGTCTCCCGGATTTGTAGTTGTGGAGATTCTCTGCGCCAAAAGTTACCTTTCCCTCACACCTCCCACACTGGTTTCTCCTCCGGGCCCAGCATCTCCCTGATTACCACATGGGTTGAGCTTGTTTCCTGTTCGTGCTGGGGACGTGACTGTGGTAGTTCCGTCCTGTTAGGGCAGCGGACGGCAAAGCAGGGATCAGTGCTTGAAGTGCCGGTATACCATACCGTTGTATACCGGCACACTTCGAGCACTGGTTTATAGTATAGATATTTCTGTTTTTGCCAAATACAAGAACCACATTTTGTTTTTTGTGTATTTGTCTAAATTAAAAAAGTACTGCTCACCTGCTTATGACTCCAGTGATATCTTTTATGTATTATATGGGTAATAATAATACATACACTTAAAATATCCTATCCGTTTATCCTATGCAATAATAATCTAAATTTGAAAATAATAGTAACAAAATGTATTTAAAATATAATACCATGAGAAGGGAAAAGCTATAGTTGGTCTGAGGAGTCATGGTGGAGTAATGAGTACCGTTACTTGTATACCTTAAATGCAAAGTAATTTAAAAAAAAATCTGGATCACTTAGGTAAATAACTAATTAATGTTAAATACTGTGTGTGAGTGAGTGATTTGGGTGACATGCACGCGTACATGTATTTATGTATAGCCAAGAGGTAAGAAGTTAATGTGATTGGATTAAGATAAACAAGTCAGGCTGAAATGACGAACAGTGCCCCCATATTAGCTACAAATAACTGCGGTTGATAAGAGGTTATTGGCTTACTTGTTCTATCCGATTTGAAAGAATTACTTCATAGTAAGGATACATGTGAAGCAGTTGAACATTATTTGTTCAATGTCACATTCCTCAAGTCATATAATTTAAAACATACATTTATAGTAATAGTAGAGGTAGCATTAGTTTCCATAATAATATGCTCTTGAATGTAAACCTTGTGCTATTCAGTGAAAGTCTATAAGGAAATCTCTATAAATATACAGTACTGTGCAAAAGTTTTAGGTAGGTGTGGAAAAAATGCTGCAAAGTAAGAATGCTTTAAAAAATTGAAGTGTTAATAGTTTATTAACAAAATGCAACGTGAATGAACAGAAATCAAAATCAAATCAATATTTGATGTGACCGCCCTTTGCATTCGAAACAGCATCAATTCCTCGAGTTACAATTGCACAAACTTAGGGATTTTGTAGGATTGTAGTTCGGTGTATGACTAACCAGTCATACCAAACAAGTGATAATGATCATCATTTTTAGATGTAGATTGAAACACATGAACTGAAACAGAAACAGCTGTATAGTAGGCTTAAACCTGGGTGAGGAACATCCAAACTCTGCTACAAAGGTGAGGTTGTGGAAAGCAGACTGGAGTTTTAAGAGGCGCTGTTCAAGCTTTTTTGAAAAAGCACAAAGAAACGGGCATTGCTGAGGACTGTAGACGCAGTGGTCGGCCAAGGAAATTTAGTGCATCAGACACATCATGCTTACTTCCCTTCGAAATCAAAAGATGTCCAGCTATACCATCAGCTCAGAACTGGCAGAAACCAGTGGGACCCAGGTACACCCATCTACTGTTCGGAGAAGTCTGGCCAGAAGTGGTCTTCATGGAAGAATTGTGTCCAAAAAGCCATACCTTCGATGTGGAAACAAGGCCAATCAACTCAACAATGCACAAAAACATAGGAACTGGTGTGCAGAAAATTGCAACATTTTTACTATTTGGCTGTAACAAAAGGCAGTTTGTTCGCCGAAGGGCTGTAGAGCGGTACAATACTGAATGTCTGCAGGTAACAGAACAGTTGAAGCATGGTGGAGGTTCCTTTCAAGTTTGGGGCTGCATGTCAACAAATTTATTCTGCAGCAGAACAAAGACCCCAAACATACAGCCAATGTCATTAAGAACTATCTTCAGCGTAGGGAAGAACAAGCAGTCATGAAAGTGATGATATGACCCCCACAGAGCCCTGATCTCAACATCATCGGGTCTGTCTAGGATTTCATGAAGAGAAAGAGGGATTTGAGCACCCTACATCCGCAGAAGATCTGTGGTTCTCCAAGATGTTTTGAACAACCTCCCTGCCGAGTTCCATCAAAATCTGTGTGCAAGTGTACCTAGAAGAATTTATGCTGTTTTGAAGGCAAATGGTGATCACACCAAATATTGATTTGCTTTAGATTTCTCATCTGTTCATTCACTTTGCATTTTGTCAATTGATAAAAATAAACTTTTAACACTTCTATTTTTGAAATCATTCTTACTTTAGAGCATTTTTTCCACACCTGCCTAAAACTTTTGCACAGTACTGTATATTGTAATACGATTGGGAGAAACTATATAGTATTATGATTTAATGACCAGACTATTTGCTTGCTTTGTTTTTCCCTGTGTGCAATGCAACTGCAATTCTCCGAGACTAGTAATCACATTTTACTGCAGATGCGGTTGTTTGTAGTTGCTTTGTAGCTGTGAAATGTGACTGCATCATTTGTTGTATTAATATCACTGTATTTCCTGAGTGGGCATTGCTAATGACATAGCTTCCATTCATCAAAAAAGTCTGAGTCCAATCAATACCAATGCCATACTGACTGTAGACCCGGGTTGTACAGTCAGGGGAGGCAAAGCCTCCCTGTCATACTCCTAAGATTTGTTGTAAAAAGAATTAGAATAATACAAGGAAGATATCTCTAACTTGTAATATTTTTTTATAGTTAACACTGGAGCTCACTGGGACTGCAGGTAGACAAGAGATGAGGCAGCCACAGCTCAGCATCGCTTCTGAATAGTCAGACACTGCTTGCAGAGCTGGGGCTGGGGCCACACCACTGTCAGTAAGCTGCACAGAAAGAGAGCTAATAGAGGTATGCCTCTGAGTATGGGGGCATGCCTTGAGCACTGATGGACACCTTGGATGTGTCATGTGACCAGGAAGTGCATTGCAGTGTTTAGAGATGGGAACTCAGCAGCAGCAGCAAAAGAAGACACAGTGATGCATGTAGGAGAATCAATGGATACTGAATCCTAGTGTAGTGAGAGGAGATTACAGTGAGTAGGGGGTGAGACAGGCTCCCAGCACTCAGACCCATCTCCATGTGTGCCCCTGACCTCACTGCTTGTCACTGCTGTAGGCATACACACTTACCAATTGTCTGCCCGATGTGCCGGGTTTGATGTCACAACTGGGCAGGCATTTAAATTTGCCCATCCAGTTGAGATGTCACTCATCGGCAGATCCCTGCAGCATGTGTACTGACGATCGGTGGGTCACCCGTACACACCAGCAGATATATCGGCAATCTGCTGTGCTGCAAGGCTGTTCTGATATGCCTGTCAATGACATAATTCACAGACATATCGGGTGTACACACTATAGATATAGCGGCCTTTAAATGGAACGGACGATAAATCTATCAGTGTGTACCCAGTTGTACACTGTACCAATATTACTTTACTGAGTCATTATTCAGATTCAACATAATCTTAGGATGTCAAATATTGTTTATTGCCTCTAACTATTCTTAATTAATTAAACCTTGCATTGGTTAGTAAACAATTCTTATTGTCTGTGTCTATGCTAAATCCACAATTCCACATGCACCAAACTAACCCTCTGAATGTAGAGTTACAAGAAATTTTAAACTTTCAGGTAAGGGTGAAAATAATAAAAGTGAAGCTTACCGATAGAGATCTGCAGTATTTAGAGTTGGATGCTGTGAAAGGGTTGTGCTATGTCTCTATATTTTCCATAGCAATGAGCCTTTATTATATAACACTGAAGCAGATAAAGGGCCAAATGTAATAGGGTGAGAGTTTAGAAAATGTGAGAGTTTAGCTGTAAACTCTCACATTGGTTGAGTTTTATCTTCAAAATGGGAAAACATCTGAATGAGATTTTAAATCGTGAGAGTTTTTAAGTCTAAAAAAACATGCAAGTTCGCTCTGTTACTTTGTTTTTGGACTTTATTAAATTGGCAAAGTTTAAAAAGTGTCAGAAACTCTCACTTTTCTAAACTCTCACCCTATTACATTTGGCCCATAGTATTTGACCATTTAATAACTAGTCATATACCATTTGCTAAGCTTTAACCAGGAAACATATATGAGGTAGATGCAAAGACAAATTTCCAAAGCTTGTGAGACAAGCTATCCCCTATTCTTTCTCTCCCACTACTCCTAATATAGCAGAGGCAGAGAAAGTAATTATGTATTTAGGGGGTCATTCCGACCCGTTCGCGAGCAAAGGACGCTCGCAAACGGGTCGATGTTCCCCCACTGCGCATGCGCACGACGGAGGGAGCTCCGTCGTGCGCATGCGCGAGACCCGGACTGCGACAGCCAAGCTGTCGCTCCGGGTCTTGCACCAAAGGGGGCGTGCTGTCGATGTTGATTGACAGCACGCCCCCTTTAGTCGGCATGCCGGGGGCGTGCCTGCCAGACGGAGGCGTTCCCATGGGAACGCCTACCATCTGGAGCCGGCCCCACTGACATCACTAGTGATGTCAGTGGGAGTGATTTTGGCTCTGATAGAGCCAAAATCACTCCAGGGCTTGCGGCAGCGAGACCCTACTGCAGGGTCTTCCTCGCAAGCCCGATGGTCGCGATGGTCAAGACCATCGCGACCATCATCATGGACGCTCACATATGCTGTGGGTGGTCACCCACAGCTATGCGAGCGTCCAAGAGGATGCTCCATTTTCAGAGAGGAGGGCCCTGATTCAGAGCGAGCGCTCTGGTCAGAGCGTTCAGCTCTGAATCAGGCCCTTAGTTTTATGCTTTGATGTCATTAAATTTGGACCATGTGTATCTGTGTTTTCTGTGAGTCATGGATTATACCTGAATAAATGGGCCAAACATATCCCCCTGTGTTAGTTTCCCAAATGATTTCAGAAATGACATATCTTCCTGTTCTGTCACTAACCCCATTGTCTACTATGTTTAAATCATGTCATCGATTGGTGAATTCATTTTACAGATCTGGCTTCTCTAACCCAGCCAAAATGACTAATATTTGCTTTATCTGGGAAACCATTGCACATGGTTTTTTGTGAAGCAATAACCAAAACCAAAAGCGATAACTCACTAGACAACTTTCAAATTCGTTTTTCTATAGGAAATACAGGTTGTAAATGCATTCAATGGCTTGCACACTATGCCTATTCTAAAGGAGAGGAGCACAAAGAATTAGCCATTTAACATAATATACTTCCACATTACAAAAGTTCTAAAATTTGGTTTGCAATCTAAAGGCCCCATACACGGCGCAATATGCACCTTGCTATGCGACTAGCGATCCGAAGGCCGAGATATCGGGCAGTCCCCACTGTCACATGCCGCCACTACGTCTTGTCTGACAATAGTGCTCCAGGCGGTTCTCTCAGGCTCATTGCTAAGAGACCAGGATGCCGGGCTGTCAGTCCATGAGGTCCTCCTACCTGGCTGCTCCGTCATCTCCATCCTATCCTGATTGGATCCCTCTCCTTTTTTACCTCTGCTGAGTCTCTGCTCGGATGCCGCTATAGCGTTCATTACGTGGCTTCGGATTCCGTGTGTGGTTTTATCCTCATGGTGTGTTCCAGTCTCTCCTGTCTAGTGTGTATCGTGCCCATCACTACCATACTGTGGCATCTGAGGGGACTTTATATCTATAAATTCATGACAGTCTCAGCCTCACTGCAGTGTTCAGGTGGACTATTTGTTTTCAAACCTACAGCTGTCTCAGCCGCTGTGCTGCGTCTGACTGGACTATTTGTTACCAACTTTACTACTGTTTCAGTTGCACTGCTGCATCTGAGTGGACTTTAGTTATTACATCACAGCTGCCTCAGCCGCACTGCTGCGTCTGACTAGACTATTTGTTACCAACTTTACTACTGTTTCAGTTGCGCTGCTGTGTCTGAGTGGACTTTAGTTATTACATCACAGCTGCCTCAGCCGCACTGCTGCGTCTGACTAGACTATTTGTTACCAACTTTACTACTGTTTCAGTTGCGCTGCTGTGTCTGAGTGGACTTTAGTTATACATCACAACTGTCTCAGCCGCTTCCCAGCCAAGTACATATCAGCCCCAAAGGCTGCAACTTGGCCACAAGGCCACATCCCAGCCAAGAACATATCAGCCCTCAAGGGTGCAACTTGTCCACAAGGCCACATCCCAGCCAAGAACATATCAGCCCTCAAGGGTGCAACTTGTCCACAAGGCCACATCCCAGCCACATATACATCAGCCTTCGAGGCTGCAACTTGGCCATAAAGCCACATTCCAGCCAAGTACACATCAGCCCTCAAGGCTGCAACTTGGTCATAAGGCCACATCCCAGCCAAGTACATATCAGCCCTCAAGGCTACAACTTGGCCACAAGGCCACATCCCAGCCAAATACTCATAAGCCCTCAAGGCTGCAACTCAACCACAACTCCAGCCAAGTACACATCAGCTCTCAAGGCTGCAACTTGTCAATCAGGCCACACTCCAGTCAAGTACACTCCAGTCCTCAAAGCTTCGTTATTAATTGACTTCTCATCAATCGATTCCTCAAAGCTTCTTTATCAATTGACTCCTCAAAGCTTCTTTATCCATAGACTCCTCAAAGCTTCTTTATCAATCAATTCACACCTCTTATGATTAGCTTTTTATTTCTGATAAATCATTCTTACTGTGAATCTTCCCAGTGATTCATAACACCCACTCACGGAGCGATTGGGTGGCCGACTGCCTGATATGTAAGCACCACCCTCCCCCACCTGCATAGCACTGTATGGAATCATCCATCGCATTCCCAGATCAAGTGAACATGCAATAACATCTGGAGGTGCGATGTACGACCCCATGGGAGCACGCGCTGGCCGAATCATGCCCACACATGGTATGATATAGCAGCGGTATCGTATGAATAATTGGATCGGCTCCTGTATCGCACCGTGTATGGGGGCCTTTAGAGGCATCTTTCTGCACAAAGATAACCACTAGAGAATACTGATATGCCAGAACAAATTCAAGACATGTTAAAACAATTAGATATAGATAATATCTTTATATAAAAAAAATTAAAATGTATACACATTAGTAATGAATAAAAGTCAACTGTGAATATAGCAACTTGGTCTGATGTACCAGCTCAGGAATGCATATCTACTGGATATCATGCATAACTAATGGATATATCTTCTTTAAATATAAACTATAAAGAGTAAAAAACTGCAATGCAAGTATAAAAAAATTGTTTTGATAGACTACAGGTCTAATGATAGTATTTAAACCTATATAGAGCTCTTTTGGCACTTATATAGGACTGAAAAGCCAAATGCGGCACTGAAAGTAGCAAATGAAGGAATGAAAAATGAGGAACTTAAAGTCCCGGTAATTGAATAAAATAAATAATGTTCACAGACTATCACATGAGAGGGGTCCATATTACCAGTTTAATCCAGCTATTTTCATTGGGGTCCCATGGTGCATCAGATAAACTTTGACCTATGTGGCTGACGACCGCTTCCGGGTCTCTGTGCTATGAACAGCTGGAGAATAAGTGCAAATACAGAAAATCCTTATTTCAGAGTCACAGCAGTAGCAGCTGCTGATAACTTACTAAACAAGGTTTGAGAGCTCAACAAAGAAGGTCCCAATTGGCTGCAAGGCATGAAGAAGATAATTCAAGTAGGGGATCCAATGCAACCTATCAAATATTTGTGTTGTACAACGACAGACGGAATCCCAGCTGTTATGCTTGTGCGCTTAAACTAAAAAGTCTGTGGTAACTAGCCATATTTTACTTACATACATGCCTCATTTACACAAGTCTAACAAATTTTACTATACTGTGCTGTGCATACAATCAGTGCATGGACTCAGTAATGCTGCTGTATGGCATATACATTAACAAACAAAGAGCAAACCACAAACAAAGCAAACCACATGTATTACACAGTAAAACTAAGCTGAACAGGCTATATAAAAAACAGTTAATAGCCAACTATAACAGAAACACTGATCAAAACAATAATCACAATAACTGAGATAAATTGCAAAGTGGAATTGTGTTGCTGAGCAATTGAATGGACGATTAGACTAATCAATCCTAACACATTGCATAGTGGGGAGTGTAGTCCATAACAGCACAAAACAAAATAAAAGTTCCAATGAGAGCCGGATCTATATCTGTGAATAGCAATCAGCACCTTGCTGCAGGTGATTAAATGTCACACTGTAACGAAATACAATACTGAAGGTTGACAAAGTTGTTAATCAGCAAAAATAACTACTAATAACTACTAATAATGTCCTGGATAACTACTAATAGTGTACTGGATTTTGCAGGAGTGTCCCTCCTTGCAGGGAATGTATATCCTTCCCTTAGTAAGGGAACCGTTAGCAGTGAGTACCATACTTCATTCATGCAGTCCCAGGCTGGTTACAAAAGCCACGTGACTCCACGGTGTGAATCATTGAGTCACATCACAGCGTGCACTTTCAGCAATGGATAACCCTTTATACCTCTATCACATCTGAATGCCACGTTGAACCCCAGATTTTTTTCACGCGTCCATCCCGGGTGCAACACGACTGGTAGCCCTTTCAGACTGGTGGCTCGACCCGTCACTAATGCCTGGTCGATGACATCATGGGTTACCCATTCACACTGCATTGCGAGCCGGGTAGAACACATGTTCAACCCTTCTTGTGAGCAGGGTTGAAATGCCAGGCCGCTCAACCTGACATATTTCAACCTGGCCCTTTCACACTGCATGGAAACCCGGGTTGCTGCGCGTTCACGTGCAATGACCTGGGTTATTGCTTGTAGTGTGAAAGGGGTGTTAGTAACAGGTACCTGTTAAGATGCCGGTGGCCATCCATCCTAGACTAATTGGTGATATTCAGTCCATCCAGTGGATCAATAAGACTTAGAAATAGCCCGTGCTGGATCTCAGGCTAATTCCAGGAACAGTATGTGAAACTAACATGTTTTGTCCTGTTCTCAGCAGGACTTTTTCAAAGCTCTGTGGCATAGACACCTGGTTCTCTGGGATCTTGTAGGCTACATAACACCCCCTACCTTTTGTTGCTCAAGAAAACTAGATCACAAACAAAGATAGTATGCTAACATCCAGCTTCACATACTTGCTAAATATTTAAGCTCCTGTGTGAAGAATAATTTGTTTTTAACAAACATCATACTATGCCAGATAAGTAACTAATGTTGCCAGATACAGAGAACAGAACATTGCAATAAATATCCCCAATAGAGATCAACAGGCAAAACATAATAAACTGGGTGTATAAAACACCCATTTGCTTCAGTATTAGGAAAAAGAATAAAACTTCTCAGGTAGATTTGCCGCAATTTAATTACGGTTCTGCTAGGTCTTTGAAGATCACAATTAAAAGCAATTTATGTGAGTCACCGATGAAAAAGGGTTGTTCTAGTTCTCCATATTTTCCATAGCCCTAGGTCTTTATTATATAGTATTCATATACATATATATATTTATATATATATATATATATATATATATATATAGTAGATATACTATTTGAGCATTTAATAAATAATGGATTCCCTTCTTTTATTGACTTAACACTGTAGGAGGAGACCCTGTGCAGTGTGCGTGTGCATGTGTGTCATCTTGTAATCCCAGGTGTGGACAAAAGCTAGATGCTTGTCCAGTACTTTAAATTGATTTGCTAATGAAGGTGTCCAGCATCACCAAGTTTAGTGCGATGTACTGTATAGTAGATTTCAGTATGTTAATGAATTACTGCCTCTAATATGTTAACTATTGTGAGCTTGCTGTGTGTCTAAATCATAAGAAAATGGTGAACCCTGTAACAGATGCATCTTCAGATATGCCTTAGAGCATCTGTATGGCTGGTAGAAAGTTATGTGGTTATGACAGCATCAACGTGTATCTTTACAGAGTTACAAGAAACTTACAAAAAATGTGCTCCTCCGATCAAAAGCCACCACCAGCTGTACAAACTGGGACTAGTTCCCACTAAATTAGGTGACCAACAATCATTGTATCCCCCTACTAAATGTTAACCTGTCCCCTGGTTTCACATGCAGAGTTGGATCCATAGGGAAATCTGCAGCATTGTGTCCTTCTGTCATAATGTGTACCAGGTCCAACCTATTTAGCTCAGGTCTGGAGCATCTGGGAGTGACAACCTGCAAGAAACAAGCAAAAAAACAGGTCCCACTCCTAGAGACAATAAGCCCCATGGTGAATTGCACTTTCATTACAAACCCTGGCAACCATTGACTTTGTAATCTGGAGCTTTTGGAACTGTAAGCACCAGCCTGCTCATTGCTGCTAGTGCCCAATGTGGTTCTACAAATACATAAATGAACAAAAATAATGCTAAAAATTTAATTTAGCTATTAATATAGGGCCTGCTTAAGAGTTGTATGCTAATGCAAACACATTAGGGAATTTTGCTAAAGTATTCTAAGCCATCAAGGAAAGTCTGATTTATGATTCCAGTGCAAGGACTGATGGTAATCGTGTGTTTAAGAGGCTATCTCAATATTTCCCTTTGGAGCAAAAAAGTACTGCTATTACTTTATTTTCTATTAAACATTAGAGGATCTCAAGGGTTTATGTTCTCAGGATTCTTCAAACAAAAAACATAGAACAGATAATTTAAATAAATGGGAAAGACAGGCCTTTGGGAGACTTAGGGAAGATCAGACAGTGGTCATCAAGCCTGCTGATAAAGGGGGTGGGATTGTCATTCAGAACAGGGATGACTATGTTGTGGAGGGACATAGGCAACTCCATGATGAGGCACTCTATATAGTTTTGGGTGGCAATCCCACACCCACCTACCAATTGCAATTAAAACACTTTTGAATGAGGCAATAGAAGAGGGAGGCATTACTAAGGAGGAAGCTCTATTTTTATTTCTCCCCGATTACACCCATTTTTTATCACCTCCCTAAAATCCACAAATCACTAGTTAGATAACAGGGAGACCTATTGTTTATGGTGTTGGGTCACTTACTTCTAATCTCTCACATTTTGTTTATATTCATTTACAAGATCACATCACTAATTTAAAATCACATAAGGATACCACTCCTATTCTTAAAAGTTGTTGGGGATAGTATGGTCTCCAGGTTGGGGATTCCTCACCTTGGATGTCCAAGCCTTATATACCCATATTCCACATACTAAAGTAATGGATGCCATAAATTTTATTTGGATCAGGATATGAAATTATTGGAAAGCCGCTTGTTATTTACAAACACTGGGCATGGCCATGGGGACCAGGTTTGTGCCTAGTTATGCTAATCTCTATATAGGCTGCTTTGAAGAGGAGTTTATTTGGAGTGGCCCATATAGAGAGAACCTGGTCTTCTATGGCTGTTATATTGATGATTTGTTTATTATTTGAATTTGTTTATTATTTTTGAATAACAACACTTTTAATTTGAAGTACACTCACACTTTTAATTTAGAGCACATAGACTTCCTTGATGTCTCTCTGTAGATGAACATTCCATAGTGAGAGATGCTAATTGTGTCAAAGCAGTGGGTGTAGGCAACTACCTCCACTTCCGGAGTGGACACTATCATCCACGGGTTACATCCCCAAAAATCAACTTTGCATCTAGGATGCAACTGTGAAATAGAGGAGGAGTTTTTTGTACAGATTGAGAGTATGCTTGAGGATTTCAAGAGTCTAGGCTATCCAGGTAACCTTCTGAGAGATGCCAAGAGATATGCCTTATCTTTACCTAGAGATAAACTACTTAAGGTGTTTGGCCCTGATAATTTGGAGGTTTCAAGTCTACCACTAGATTCCTATTCGAGAAATATGTCTATGGAGAAAACGAGGGAAATCATTCCCTTTGTATCCAAATTTAATACCAAATCAAGACAAATTAAACAAATACTTAATTCAAATTTTGGGATCCTTAAACAGGATACAATATTATCCAAATGATTACAAAACAAACCTAATGTTATTTTTTACATGTAAATTTTACTAAGAATAAACAGCCAAGCGTGACATCTACCTAGACAGGTTAGATTTATCAGATTGGACAATTTCTTAATTGTGATTCCACCTATTGTGTTTATGTGCTCGAGTGTCCCTGCCACCTTCAATATTTTGGCAGGACCACTTGATCCATTAAATCTACATTTAGGGAACACAGAACCAATTTAACCAAAAGATTACAAGGACATAGTGTATTGTGATTCGAGACACTTTTCTTTGATACATAATGTTGACCCTAAAGGATTAACTCTAATTGGTTTTAGTTGATTTACATTATATAGGTATTGGTAAGTACTCCTGGTCAGCTGCAAGGGATGTCGGATGCTGCAGGGGTCTTTGGTGTGTGATCATACTGTTAATATCTCTGGTATTAGTGCATGGTGGTTGTTTTGTTGGCTGCATTCTAAGATTTTTATAATAGTTATCTTTACATTATTTTTATATTTACCCCCCATGTAATTAATTGGTTTAGAGTTTGTACTTGTCCTTGAATTTGCCCTCACATATCAGTATTCTACTAACAATAGATTTTTGGGATTATTCCAGACTATTCTGTAGTGGCTGTATACCTCGGGACCCTCCATTCTGGAGTTTGGAGGATTTAATTAATTCTCTATGTAATTGATTTATGTTTTCTCTCTGCATAAGATTGCCACAAACCAAATAGGTTTAGGATTATGATTGTTTTTCTTGGGAAGAAGAGTGAGAGATGTTTTGGGTCATATCAGGGTCTCCTAAAGAAATTGCTATATACATCTTTATATACATATTATAATATATCACAGATTTATAATTTATTATTTTCTATATAATTTATGTTTAGAGTTTATATTTGTTTTCCGGTATTTATATTGTGAGCTTGAGACAAATGTTAGATTATATACAGGAGATTTAAATTATATTTTTGTTTTCAAGTTGCTTGATAGCAACACTATTTTTGTGTTTAGTTCCTAAACATGAATTGGTTTAGAGTTTGTACTTGTCCTTGAATTTATTATCATATTCCAGTATTCCAGTGTTCTGCTAACAATAGACCATTAGGATCATTTTAAACTAATATGTAGTGATTGTTTATCTGTGGATCCTCCATTCTGTAGTTTGGAGGATCTATTTAGTTCTCTATATAATTAACATATGTTTCCTCTCTGCAGTAGATTGTGACGAGTTAATTAGGTGTTTTTCAAAATATTTACTTTCACTAAAGTACATATAATTAATTATGTGCTTTATATTTTGAAAACATATGAGTCTGATATTATAGCTATTATACCAGCCATAGTTAAAGTTATGTTATTTTAAATGGAGTTAGGGGGAGATTTAATAAAGCTTGGAGAAAGATAAAATAGGAGGTAGATAGCACCAACCAATCAGCTCCTAACTGTCATTTTTCAAACACAGCCTGTAAAGTGACAGTTAGGAGCTGATTGGTTGGTGCTATTTACGTAAAATTTTATCTCTCTCCAAGCTTTTATCTCTCTCCAAGCTTTATTAAATCTCCCCCTTAGTCTTTCAAGATTTGTGAAAAGTTTTTTTGTGAATAGTTTTAATAATGGTATTAAGATATAAGGCTAAAAAGGCTTCCTCTGGTTTTCTACACAGCTGTAATGTTTTAAATTAGTATTATGTAATTAAATCATCAATTAACATACTTTTTAAGGAAAGAAGGATCACTGTCCTCATCTTGAAAAAGACCCCAGTTGTGGAGCGAAACTAGTCGATGAGGGAGAGACCATTTCATTTAAATTTTTGGATCATCACAGCCAGGGCCGGATCTAGGGGTGTTCGACCTGTGCGGTCGCACAGGGGTGCCACCCATAGAGGGCACACCCCTCCCCAACATCCCGATTTCAGCGGGGTGGTCAAATTGTCGAAGTGGCCCGCGGATGGTCAAATCGGGAGGTTGGGGACCCCCACCGCTGCAGCTGTGCGGCAGTGCTGGACCTCGGAGACTCTGAATGGATGCTGCGCGCATGCGCGCGACATCCATTCAGTGACGGGAGAGGGACTGGAGGAAGCTAGTGAGGCTCCCCCCAGCCTGACTTTATTTGGAGGCGGGCATGCCTCCTAATAATGCCACGAAGGAGGCGTGGCCTATGGTAATTAGGCTGTACCCCCATTTTCAGTTGTGCGTGAAGATAGGGCGCACTGGAGAGGGCTGGCACAGGGTGCTCCATCCCCTGGAGCCGGCCCTGATCATAGCACAGGAAATTTTGGATCTTATTGGATATCGTGCCTTATCAGCTATTGAGCACCCAGTGCATATGTGGTTACAGCCCTATACAAAGACTAAAGTAATATCAAGGCTGTCGACAGACACAAGCCATTTGCGGTGAGACTGCAAGCCACGCACTGCAGAGGGGTTTGTGGTAGAAGACGGTGGTGCACGCTTCATTACCCGCTATACGGAGGTAACTGGGACTTGTCTTACACCACAACCGCATTTGGTCCTGTGAGCGGTAACATATACACTACCGGACTCCGTAAGTGAATGGGGAATTATGTGATGTGACTCTGTTACACTGGTCAATACGTTTAAACAATAGCCCATATCTACGGGCATTATAATCAAGGCACATCTAGGTGTTATATCCATTTCCCTCGAATCATCTAGCAATAATAGCTTTGAGCGATTACTGACTGTGCATTTGTCATTTTATTATTGCTGGATACAAGGGAGCATCAACCTGCATTTGTGGATTATTCCCATTATGGGCCATATTTAATTAGAGGAGTGCTCGCGTATCCCCGTATTCAATTAGGAATCGGCGAAAACAGAGACCCGGCGGAAAGATAAGTATCGAAAAGTCCTGTCACTTTTGGGGAAATCAGCCTGTCACCCCCCAAAAGATGGTCTGACATAGGGGATCACTATGGGTACCCCCGAAATGGCCTGCTAAAAGGTTTTTGGGGTGTCAGCAGGTGCTTTTATGCGTCTTTGAAAATGTGCTGAAGAATAGCATTTAGCAAAAATTTTTTGGGAAAACAACTAGTCCCATCAAATTTGAGGTACATGAAAATGGGTGCAAGTATATTTTGAAGTCCCTAAAGTGAACTTTAAAAATCCACCTGCCGCAACCAACCGCATTCTAAAAAACACCTGACGCATATTTGGGGACACCCCTGAGTCTATTTCTCTAGTTTTTAAGTTTGTTCCCCAACTTTTTTTTTTTGGCCCCCAAAACTAAACCACTTTTTTTCGGGTGTCCTATGCTACTTTTTAAAAATGTTTTGACACACTTAACTTTTAGGGGACATTCTAAGGGCTGCAGTGTACTTTTTTAAAGTCTGCACCCCAAAACCCCAATTCTGCACTTTTTTTCGCCACCTATTCTATGGTGAAAATGATCCCCGTTTTTTGAAAATCAATATGGGGATAAGTGAAAATGGCGAAAATGACCTCATCGGCGATAAATTATTGCCAATAACTTATTATTGGCACTTCTAATTGAATACGGCCCTAGATGGGTGAACAACTAAACACTAAAGCTGCATACACACGTAAAGATTTTCTGTCCAACCATCCAACTAGTTGATTGGTTGGAATGAAAATCTGGTAACGTATGGGAGTAACTGATGATGAGCAATTTGCTCCTAAATGCCAGAAAACAGATGAAAATGGTCGTCAGACAAGTTTGTTAAATGTTTGATCTAAACAATTTGTTCAAACAAAAGTTTTTGTTCATTTTCCAGCGTTTGGGGGCAAATTGCTGATTGTCATTTACTTTCATACCTTACCAGATTTTCATTCCATCCAATCAACTAGTTGGATGGTTGGACAGAAAATCTTTACGTGTGTATGCAGCTTTAAGCTGCATACACACACAACGATTTAGTAAATGAATGATTTTAGTAAACGATTTTCATTCATTTTTTCAAGGGAAAAATTTTACGTAAATCGTTTACTAAAATCGTTCATTTACTAAATGTAATGAATGATTTTTTTGAACTACAAACGATTTTTGCATATTCCCTTACTGAAAATCGTTGAGTTGGTCAGGCTGACTGAACTACAAACTACAAACTACAAACGTGAACGCGCATAAACAATAATCGTTCATAATTTTAACTCAGAAATTTTAACTCAGAAAGTGAATGATTTTTTCAACGATTGAATGATAAACGATATCCTTATTGATTATCGTTCAAAAAATCATTGTGTGTGTATGCACCTTAAGTTATACAATCTTTACAAGCTTGCAGTCATCTAGTGCATCTCTATAAAAGTGACCTTGTTTCTATTTTTAGTAATTGTTTATTTCAGTATTCAATTGTGTATACTACTAATATGAGAGATATTTACCTGTTACTGATGCGATGATACATTTTGAATATATTATGCTCTTCGTATGTTGTACTTTAATAGTATTTTATTGAAATAAATAAGTGATACTGAGGAAGCCCTTTGTAGCCTTATTGCTAAGTTTACATTTATTATTGGTTGTCGATCCTCAGTGCAGTCCATTTGCGGGTTGTAAAGTATGCTAAGTATGCTAATACATCAGCTAGCAGAATTTGTAGTGAGACGCCCACCGGAGCCCTCGTAATTGCAAACACAAACGCTGCACTGGACGTACAGTAGATCCTGTAAACATCGACTTCTCAAGTCAGTCTATGGTCACTCAGAATGGACGTGGTAACTAAGGCGCTGGAGCTTTGTTCTCTGCGCGTGCGATCGCAAACACTGGCTACTACACGCCCAGGAAATGGCCCCGTCACCTCACGTTTTGGCTGGAACTCCCTGTAACTACCCAAAAAAATTGTCTCTTTTCGGTCAATCAATTGCGAGTGAATCCTCACAGAAAGCGCAATCGCAATTCATTCGCAACACGTGCACAATGTGTCTGTGACACATGCGCAAACAACCGATAATCGCTCAACTGCGTGAACATCGGAATGGTGTTCAACTCTAAATAGGGCCCATAGTTATTTAACTAAATTCCCCCAAAAAACTTTTATTAATAGCAAAATATACTTCACAGTCCAAATGGAATCTTAATTCGTGGCATAATCCAATTGGAAATAATA
Source organism: Taudactylus pleione (assembly GCA_031769625.1). Lineage (NCBI taxonomy): Eukaryota > Metazoa > Chordata > Amphibia > Anura > Myobatrachidae > Taudactylus > Taudactylus pleione. The sequence continues at coordinate 7,559,247 of JAUIMM010000601.1, forward strand.
ATAAAAAAATTTAACAATTGTAACTACTCCAGATGAGGAGAGTTCATAGTCACTAAGCCAATCACAAGCTTCCAACAAGGTAAAACATTTGCAAATATATATCAGTCATCATTACGCCTTATAATGCATAGAAATTACAACCAGATTTATTATTAATAGTATTATTATTATTTTATTTATATAGCACCACCAACTGTCCATAGTGCTATACAGGGACAATTACAGAAATGCATATAAACAAAACAATACAAAAAGTTCAAAAAGGCAGTACATGGGGAAAAAAAATCAAACAATGGGATAATAAGACAACTAGTTCTGGGTACACACTGGCCGATCAATTGATCGGCTAATATATCTGCTGCCCATCAGCCGGTGTGTACAGACGATATGTCTGTGAACGACGTAATTCACAGACATATCACATTGCCTGCGCTGCACAGCCGATGGACAGATATGTCTGCAGACATGAGAAAACATTTTTGCTCAAGGCAAGAAGGAAAGACAAATTACGCCTTTTCTGGGGCACCCTTTAGAAAATTATTGAAAATACAGTATGATGTTGATATGATGAGTAAATATAATACAAAACTTAACATTTAATAGAGAACCTTAAAAAAGTGTTTTACCATACAGGTAGAGTGTACCAGGCAAATGGAATAAATGAAAAACACATACAAACGGATCCACTCGGGATAATAGTAACCAACACAAAATGAGATAAATATTAACCAAAAGAATGTACAAAAATAAAAAAAATGACAAAATACATGAAAAGACACATAAACATAAATCCACGCAGGATAATAATAGTCGATTGGGTAATCACAACTGATATAAAAGCAATCACAGAAAAATGCCAAAAAAATGGCATTTTCATAATGATAAATATCCAGTTAGGGTCAATAGAGTCAGTAAGCTGATCCCAAATAAGGTAAGAATCAATCACTTCAGATACATAGTTTGTTCTTCAATAATTCTGTCTGAAAGTAATACATATGGCAAAGATAGATATTAATTCAGATACATCACCTAAGTCCCTACATCATAATTTGGGAGATATTAATTAGTTTGGGAAACACAACACATGCAATGTTACACAGTAGGTGCAGTCCTGAGCCACAAATTTGTCAGCAAGACGGTGAAGGAGTCCATATAATTCAGGACTAATCAGTACTGCAATGTATAGATAGTCATCAGTTGCATATAATTTGTGTGACAATAAAAAAAAGGTGGGTCCTGTCTAGTAAAACTAGAGGTAGGACCTTTGTGTGGATGCTCATGGACACTGTGATAAATAGGTCCATAGAAGAAAGTAAGACCTGAGATACAATTGCGCACATTCACTTCTGCTGCTGCCTGTCTATATCAAACAGGTGATTAAAGAGTGACTGATATGTTAGTCCCAGGAGAAACAAAGAGCAATGCTTCAGCTTTCTGGGATATCAGCTGTGTCTCTCCCCTGTTACCCAAGCATTGCAGGGGAGGTCACAGTGGGAAACCCAGATAAGAGAGCTTGATGGAGGGAAAGAAA